>CM056049.1:337500301-337895867 GCA_029574335.1 Rana kukunoris | reverse complement strand
CAATTGGGCATTGTACTCTGATCATAATATCAATGTATTTTATTTTGCAATCAACTGTATGTCGATTTTAAAAACGGATATAGTATTCACCTTTTCTATTGTAAATGTGGAGATCTGACTCACAATAGACGTGAGGCAGTGGTTTTTATTAAATGTTCATATATATTTTATTTGCAATATATTTTATATTATTCTATACACATTGTTGTATTTCGTTCCATTTTAAACCTCTTGCTTATTCCATTTATATAGACAAGCATCGGTTCACATACTACAAATAATTTTTAAACTTCATTTAATCATTTATATACATTTTTGCCAGTCCCCCATTTGATATTGAAAAAGCTTCAATTTTCCCTTTTTTGATCATGGTGACAATTCACCTTTTATTACATAATATCCTTCTTTTAACATATTTCATTTAGCTGCCTGATAGGCGTAGTCAGTCCATATACCTCGGTACTGTATATTAAGAGGAAAGACGATTTCAATGCATTTGCCCTCTGATGGACGGTGGTTGCATCCATATGGGGTTAATCAGACCTAGCATAGCGATAAACACACCCCTTTTCCCCAAAGGAGGATTTGACCTATCGCGAATGGTTTCTCTGAGAACGAGGCGCTTTCGCGCGCATGCGCGATTTACGTCCATGAGCCATAGTCACTCAGAGATCCTGGTATTGATTTGATCGTCTAAGCCTCAACTACCCCACCATGAGGCTTGGTTAACACACATGCGCCTTGCCTCCCATTGTAACCAAAGAGAGGCTTGGTTATTGTATGACACGGCCAGAATATGTGAAAAAATATGTTCTCTACCGCGCTAATTATATTGCCAGATCTATTATAATATATATGGCAACTTCAGATAGAAATAATGTGTCAGTCCCCAATATTCATGTAGTAATTTACAACACTCAGCCTTCAGACTACTATACCAGCCAATACCAGGAAGTGCTTCTTTCACTTCCTGCCTACATGTGCATGATTGGTTTTTCCCATATTGAGGCTTGGAGTGCAAGCTGAGGCGCCATCTTGGACAGGGGGAAGTGTTGCTTGATTGCTGACAGTCTGAGGTGAGTCAGATCTTCACTGATTGGATATGTTTGTATGGACTGTATATAATTTTGAGTGGGATACAGTGGAGTGACACCCCAGACATGTGCTTTGACCACGAAACGTGTCGGGAGGACTCCACTGTCGCCTAATTTTAATTTTAATTTTAATCCACCAAATGTGAGTTTGTTAGCTGTGAATAAATACCTAATTTATTAAACGGAATTACGCTATGTTTGTGCCACCCTCTTTTCTTTTCTACATGCACTTTTAACATATCGAGCCTACCAATGTGATTTCAAAATAAGTACAGTTTCCAGCCTATCCTATCCCATTGCAAGACATCCTGACTGATCGGGCGCATGTTTCCTGCTGAGGACTGTTCATGACATCCGTCATTCAAAGCCTTGTTTGACCTCTTGTGGCATATGTCCACCATTGGTCAACACGTTCTGGTAAGCCTGCAATTATTTAGGTGGTGGGATCGTCACGTTGAAGAAGTCACAAATTTTCACGTTCAGTTAACTCACTTGATTCAATCACCAGACAAACTTTTTAGGACTACCAGGATTTTCTGGTGCAATTGTCCACTTGCACTACGTGCCAGACAGCCACAATAGCTGTTTCTTTCATTAGAAGGACTTATATGCACATTTATTTTTCACTGTTTACATGTTGTAACATATATTGTATGGTATTGATTTTCACCTAGTCATTTCAGCGCTACACTTTTGTATTCCTTTGTTTTTTGCTTTTTTGAAAAAGTTGTGTTAGCTGCTATCATTCATACTTATCTGGCAGCGCAGGGTATTCACTCTTCTTCCATTTCGGGTCAGTTAAAAGGAATCATTGAGTCTCCAATTGTATGGGGAAGGGCGAGGCCTATGTAGGATGTGTGAAAGGAGTTAATGTCATGGTCTGACCATGGACAGGGGTGAATATGAGCCTGGGAGGAGTTAGCTAAGAGTATCGGGGTACAAAATATATAATCTAGTCTGGCATAGGAATTGTGAGGGTGGGAGTAGTGGGTATATGCCTTAATACTGTATTATGTGCTCTCCAAGAGTCAATCAGTTGAAATTTGTTGAGGCAGTAGTTAGTGAATTTAGAAAACGCTTTGGAGGAAGGGGAAATGATGCTTCTGTCTAAGGTGGGGTGGCAGACATATTGAAATCACCACCCAATATTATGTGGGGGGAATTGAAGTGGTCTAGAGTGTTAAAAAATGTGGCAAAAAAAGCAGTTTGGGATTCATTTGGGGCATAAATTTGATAGTAATCTCACGATTGTTGATGGTACATTTAAGGATAATAAAGCGACTGTCAGGGTCTTTGTAGATATTTTTTATGTCAAAGATTGTGGTGTTGCGGATGAAGATTGCTACTCCACGTGTTTTGTTTGTAAAGGTGGTATAATGAAATTGATTATATGATTTGTGGAAATAATTTGGATGTTTGGAGGAAGCAAAGTGAGTTTCTTGAAGCAGGATGATATCTGCTCCAAGTCTTTTATAATGTTCAAATGCTTTTTTGCGTTTATGTTGGGAGTTAAAACCTTGGGTGTTGTGTGAGATGATTTTAAGATCCATGAAAAGGCTTTGAGGGTAGGATCGACAGAACAATTTTTAGTATAATAAAAAGTATATTAAGTATAGGAGTTTGTTGGATTAGATTATGTCCATGACGTACCAATTTAGATATAGTGTATGATAACTTATTTAGGGAGATACTACAAAGGAAAGCATGTATATAACATCTATGTTTTAAGATATATGAAATACCAGAGATATGTGTAACAAGAAAGTATAAAAACATTGAAAAGGTATACAAACCATGACTATTAAATGTAGTGCAAAGTAGTCGATAGGCCATAAGGGCCATAATAATCAACCAAATAAAAACAAATGGAAGGGGTTTAAATTTTGGGACAAGGTGTAAGGCCTCGTACACACGATCAAATCTGTCTGCTGGAAACGGTCTGCTAGACCGTTTCAGCAGACAGATTCGATCGTGTGTACGGGCAAACAGACGGATTTGGCCACCCGACAGATTTCAAAGCATGCTTTGAAATCTGTCGGCTGGGAACCCGTCCGCCCGACATGTCTGCTGGTTAGTATGCTAACCAGCAGACATGTCTTCTCTCACACGCGCCGAATGATTTCGACGCATGCGCGGAAGTGTTTTACTTCCTGGTGCGGTGACGTGGCGGCGTCAACGTCACCGCCACGTCACCGACACGTCAGCGTGCTGTCTGCTGGCGGGGATTTTGGTTTGCTCGTGTGTACACGCGAGCAAACCAAAATCCAAGCAGACAGATCTGTTCAAATCGGTCGGTCCGACCGATTTGAACAGACAGATTTAATCGTAGTCTCTCTAGTCAGTAGGTGTGTCAGTGAGGTGTGCAGCAGACGTGCTCACCTAGTCTGCTCACCTTAGGGCCAGTGAGAGCAGGACGCTCTCAAACGAGTCGGCTCTCCCCAGGGACAGTATCAGCCAGGCAGGCAGGATTTTTTCACAGCTCTCTCCTCTCCAGACATCCTCCCAGGTAGGCCCTACTTTTCATCACCTCCCCTGGAACCGATTGGCGGCCGTCCTTATCAGGATAAGCCGCCGAATCGGCTGAACGCTGGGGTCTCCTTCCCTCTCCTTACCCCACATTACCACCCACCTGCCAATGCAATCTTCCCCCCGGCGCATTCCTGCGATTCCCCGTCTTTTCCCCTGAACCGCGCCAGCCGTGACTGATTCGCGGCCGCCGCATCTTAGGAAAGGCCGCGGCTTCATCCGCGGCCTAGCGGCACGCCGCATTCTCGGCCAAATCACCTGTAGTAGCCCCCAGGAGCTCACCCCCAGCCCCTCTAGGTACTCTACCACCCCTGGCCTCAACAAGCAGGCCCCCCCCCTGGCTCACCAATCCACCCAGCTGGCTAAACACCAGCCAGGGTCCCATGCCCTGCTCCTGGTCGGCGGCCATCTTGGTACACCCAGCAGCAGTGTCAGCTCCCCCCCCCCCACCCCCTTTTCACAACTTAATAGTACTTGATCCAGGGGTTCGCCCCCGATCGCCTTTCAGGAATCAGGAAGGAATTTTTTCCCCTACCAAATGCAAATTGGCATAGCATGGTTAGGGTTTTTTTGCCTTCCTCTGGACCAAGCCGGGAGGATTCACTGAATCCTCTCTTCATCGCCACCAAAAGGAACGACTTTTCCCCAGGTGAATGGCGACCATGGCTAATCTGCGGTACTCCGCAGAAACCATTGGGAATTTGAGGCGTTTCGCCGCAATACTGCCAGCCATCACCAAAAAGACCCTAAGAATTGAGCACCTTTTGAGGATCGATCGACGATCGACTGTCAAAAACTTTAGCCGTTTACCCCAACCTAAGCGCATTTCATGTGCTCTGATCAACACAAGATCGGCAGTAAAACACCGACTTGAAATCCATGATTTCATTCTACAACACGACCTAGACTGCCTCTTCATTACAGAGAGCTGGCTCACAGCCGACTGTAACACCATTTTAGGAGAATTGGTGCCAGAAAACTACCGTATTATTACGGAAAACAGAATAGGGCAAAGAGGAGGAGGACTGGCGGTGATCCATAAGACGCGTCTTGCGATCACAAAACCAAGCCTCCAAAACCCTCTTCCATTCATGGAAACGCTTACTCTTCAACTGCAAGTAAACGGCCAGGAGACCGTCCGGATTCTACTCTGCTATAAGCCACCTGGCCCTAAGTCGCAGCTGCTCCCATCTTTGACAGACTTTGTCTCCTCCTATACCCTGAATAGCAAACACCTTTTGCTGCTCGGGGACTTCAACCTCTGGGCCAACTCCCCGCAAGACCCCGTTGCCGACGCCTGCATCGACCACCTGGAAGGATTAGGGCTTCAGCAACTAGTATGTGGGCCCACACATGCTTCAGGTCACACGCTCGATCTTATTTTCAGACAAGATCTGGAAATAAAAATCTTGGAAAATGAACCATTGCCATGGACAGATCACCATGCAATTAAATTCATTATTTCCGAATTCCCCCCCTTAACAAAAACATCAAATCCAGTGACAACACACTGGACCAGATGTCAGAAGAAGCTCCATTCGGAACTCTTCAAAGCCACGTTAGGGAAAAAAATAAACACAATTCAGCCGCACCAAACAGCGGCAGAAACACTGGAGGCCATAAACACAGCACTATTGCAGTCAGCTGACTTGATAGCGCCGAAACGAAAGACCAAGATCAGGAAAAATAACTCCGGCTGGTTCAACAACCAGCTGGCGTTACTGAAGCAAGAGCGCAGAAAGGCAGAAGCAGCCTGGAAAAGAAACTCTTCAGATGAGAACCTCTCGATCTACAAGGCAATAACCAGAAAATACTACAAGCAAATCTTCGAAGCCAAGAAAAACTATTTTTCTGAGGCTATCAACGGTGCCCTAAATCGCCCCCGCGAACTCTTCAAGCTGGTCACTCAGACCATGAATCCAGAATGTCTTGAAGCCCCCAACTTGGACACACAAGAATTTTGCGATGAGTTATCGGATTGCTTCATTAACAAAATTACGGCAATCCGGCAAAGCATTCAGCAAAACAATTGCTCTCCCAGCCCCCCCCCCGTAGGCATTTACACAGCACCGGCAGCAATTCACCACAGTTTGGTGAATTCACGCTGGAACCCATCTCCATTCAGACCACTAAAAATATCATTGGCGCTCTGCGCAACAGCACTGCGCCAAATGATATTATCCCCACCAAACTGCTGAAGGAATGCCGACATCCTGGCACCTCCTGTCACGCAGCTTATTAACCAATCCTTCAGGGAGGGCAAAATGCCCTCCCAGCTGAAGGAGGGCTTCATTCAACCCATTTTGAAGAAAGCCACCCTGGATCCTAAGGATCCACTCAACTGGCGCCCCATAACAGGCCTAAATGTTCTCTCCAAGGTAATGGAGAAAGCAGTGGTACAGCAGCTGCAACAGCATCTAGATACCCACAACTTACTCGACCCATTGCAATCAGGATTCCGTCCCGGACACGGGACGGAAACAGCATTGCTTAAGATATGGGACGACGTTCTCGAGGCCGCAGACGAAGGAGAATCTTCTCTTCTGGTTCTGCTGGACCTAAGCGCAGCCTTTGATACAGTTGATCATAAGCTGTTATTGACTCGGCTGGCTAAAATAGCCAAAGTCGCAGAAAGCGATCTATCTTGGTTCTCCTCTTTTTTGGAAAACCGATCGCAAATAGTGAAGCTAGGACCATTCACTTCGGAACAACGCACATTATCGTGCGGGGTCCCTCAGGGATCTCCCCTGTCGCCGATGTTATTCAACATCTATCTGCGTCCTCTTTTTGAAATCATCAGCAGCCAAAAACTGCTATATCACTCTTACGCAACTGTACTTCCGCATTTGCAATAAAAAGGATCACCACCTCAACCTAGAGACATGTCTCTCTTTGATAGAGGACTGGATGACAAAGAGTTATCTCAAACTCAACGGAGCGAAAACAGAACTTCTTCTGTTTCACGCCAAACATAGGAATCAATCGACAACAACCTGGATCCCCCCGCCCATTCTGGGCAAAGTCATCACCCCTAGCACCAAAGTCAAAGTCTTGGGGTCGTCTTTGACTCCGACATGACAAGGAACGCACAAATAGGGGCAGTAGTCAGCGGATCTCACTATCTGCTGCGCCTACTACGCAGACTCACGCCTTTTATTCCCAAGAAAGACATAGCGGTCGTGGTGGGAGCGATTGTAAACTCCAGACTGGACTATGCAAATGCCCTTTACCTCGGACTCCCCAAGTACCAAATCGCTCGTCTTCAAGTCGTTCAAAATACGGCCGCCAGACTTGTAACTGGGAAAAAACCCTGGGAATCAATCTCACCTTCGTTGAGATCCCTTCACTGGCTACCAGTCAAAGACAGAATCACCTTTAAAGCACTCTGTCTAACGCATAGATGTATCCATGGGAATGCTCCCCATTATCTATGAGAAAAATTAAAAATTTACAATCCCAATCGTATTCTACGATCCACCAATCAAAATCAGCTACAGATACCGAAAGCCAGATACAAGTCCAAAGGAGACAGGAGATTCGCTGTCCAAGGTCCCAGACTATGGAACGCCTTACCAGCCAGCATTCGTCTGGAGGAGAACTACTTAGTCTTCAGGAGAAAGATTAAGACTCATCTCTTTTGATCTCAAAGGAGACAGGAACAACAAGCGCCCAGAGGCGATTTACTTCGCATTTGCTGCGCTATACAAGTTCTTCATTCATTCATTCATTCAAGGCCTAACTTGTCACACATACAATTAAACCAATTCTGTGAACATGCTGAGCACCGCAAAAATAGGTTAGTACTCAGAATGAGCACAGATGTGGGGTCAATCTAGCAACGGTGGACAATCTAGCAACGGTAGACAATGAACATAAGGGTGATGTATGTTTGATGTATATAACCAAACCAAGATAAAATGTTTTATGAAGTGGAAATAAAATATTAATAATATACTAGTATAAAGTCATTGATGTATTTTATCCTGGTTCGTAGGGAGGCAGCTTCAGGCAAAGGTGAATGATCAAGATGAATCTTTACTGTAGATAGTTCTTAGATAGCCCCTCTCCCTCCCTCCTGTATTTTCAGAGGTTCTCTCTCTGCATAATCAGTGAAATCAGCAGAGCAGACAGCAGGGAATCACTGCAGCTCCATAGCAGGATATGTGGGAACTGCTCAGTGTCTGGTTGTCATAGCGACGCTCTGTCCGGACATGACATGCTGTGCGAGCGGATCAACAAACAGGGAGTGGAGGTGATCATGTGATCAGATGTTGTCATGTGGCTGGCTGCTATTATGTGTGAAAGAGTTAGTAGGAACGTGAAAGAAAGCTCTTTGGGGGTGGATGTCATCGCAAACAGTAGTTAAAGTTAGAATTCAGTGAAATGGAGAATATAATAAAAATGTTGGCATCTCAGATGTGTTGATTTTGGAAAGATTGGACCAGTCTCCTCTGATCTCTTTGACTGCGCCTGGTAGAAGGTGTAGACCAGATTAGTGAGGGTCTAGGCGTGGATGGAGGGCATATTTGGGGGTCTTGAGTCAATAGGCCCATTTTTACTAAAAGATCCTTGCCCTCGATCGCGTTATAAACTGTATAAGTGGATCCATTGTATGGGATTGTGAGTTTAAAGGGAAATCCCCAGCGGTATTTTATTTTTGCAGCTTGTAATATATTTGTGACATCTTTCATCCTGCGTCTTCTATCTAGGGTGGCAGGTAAGATATCTGGGAAGATCTGGATTTTCTTACCCTCCAGGGTAATATTGGGGGTATTTCTTGATGCACGCATTATTTCTTCTTTTGTCAGAAAGTCTTTTATGCACATAATGATGTCTCTGGGGGGGTTGTCAGGGGGGGGGGGGGTTTGGACGAAGAGCCCTATGTATTCTATCAGATAGAGATTTGTTAGGTAGGAGATCATGGAATATTCTGGAAACAGCAGGTGTCAGGTCTGTGATGGATTCTGGGACCTCTCGCATCCTGATATTATGGCGGCCGTTTCTGTTGTCCAGGTCCTCGACCTGTGCCTGCATAAAAGCGAAATTATCGGCTAAATTTTCGTGATCTCTTCTAAGGTCATTGTGGGCTCTGGAAAGTTTGTCATATTTAGTTTCCAAGACATCTGTACGATTGCCAATATTGGCGATTTCATGAGAGAGGGCCGCTGTAGAATGATGAATTTTTTTTCTATTTTGTCAACCAGTTTTTCATATATAGATGCTAGACTGGCGTCTAGATCAGATTTGGATAAGGGGAGACCGAACTCACTGTTTTGTTGGTTTGGATGAGGGTGAGGAGAGGATCTGTTTGTGGAATTTCCCATTACCTCACAGAGGCCAGTGCCATTTTGTGACATCTTGCCGTTTCTCTGCTCTGCGTCTTCTTAGTGGAAAACATACACCAGGTGTTTCCACAGGGGTGAATGTAAAAATGGGCTAAAAAAAAAGCTGAATAACCCTGTGTAATCCGCCGTGAAGGACCGAGTCCGACGGAGCTGTATTCAGTCAAGTCTCCTCAGCATCGTGCCGTGCAGCAACAATTTGATGGCTAGGTTCACCTTTAATAATAATAATAAAAAAAATGCACATATTTTTTCCAGTAAAAAATGTGTATTTATTATTTTTTTAAATGTGAACCTGCAAAGTGTTTCACCTGTGATCAGTAGATCGTGGGCATGGTATAAGGCTCCTGGACACACTGCCTATGGCTGGATTCCCACCTATGGCATTTTTAGTGCTTTTTGCATTTTGCATATTTGCACTACAGTCCATTTAACATGGTTTTCTGTGGACCGTGTTCTGTAGTGCAAATCTGCAAAATGCATAAAGCTCAAAACATTCATAGGTGTGAATCCAGCCTAAAGGTCTGTGCTTATACCTCTGTTTCTCCCCCTCCCCCAAACACATACACTGAAAGGATAGACTTTTGTTTACTTTCCTGGAGTTGGCTCTATTATGCAATCACATTTATTGATGCTTATGTTCAGATATTTTTTATAGGTTAGGAATATACTGGGACTTCTGAGGTGATACATAGATGTACATATACACACACATTATATATATACACACATATATATATATATATATATATATATATATATATATATATATATATATATATATATATATATATATAAATTGTGAGGGATTAAAGCGGATGGTTCACAAATACAAAAATATTAAAAGCCAGCAGCAACAAATACTGCAGCTGCTGACTTTTAATATTAGGACACTTACCTGTCCTGGAGTCCAGCGCCGTCCGCAGCAGAGGATGAGCGATCGCTCATCACCCTGCTGCTCCCCCTCCATCCACGGTGAGGGAACCAGGAAGTGAAGCGCTGCGGCTTCACTGCCCGGTTCCCTACGGCGCATGCGCGAGTCGCGCTGCGCCCGCGATTGGCTCCAGCTGTGTGCTGGGAGCCGAGTGTTCCCAGCACACAACGGGCGGGAGACGGGATGTGATGTAATGCCCGTCTTTTGCCCGTGAATGCTGGGCCGGAAGTGGGTGCAGATACGTGTCTATCTGCACCCCCCTCCCCCCTGAAAGGTGTCAATTGTGACACCGGAGGGGGGGAGTGTTCGGATCAGCGGATCTTCACTTTAGGGTGGAGATCCGCTTTAACTTGGTAGCGGGTGTATGTGACCCCCTGGATGGGTTCACTACACGCTGAACTGTACAAAAAGGCAGTTGAGGTTGATTGAAAACAAATGATATGGTTTATTTTTCCATATTGCTGGATACACGTGCAAGCATCAAAACAGCATAACCAAAACAAAACATAAAATAAACCCTTGCCACTTGGGACGTCTACCTTCCCAACACAGGAACCTACTTATGGAGTCTGGCACAGCCTACTGCTGGGCAGACACTGCTGGTCCTACAGCAGAAAACAACAAAAAGTCTCTTAGATATTTTCCACACAGAAATATCCATCGGCACCTCACCTCTGAATCCTCGTCACTTTCTTGAACCAACTGCTTACTCTGTGCATCACTTGTTCGCACATCCCTATTCTCACCAAGAACTTGACAACTGCTATCAGACACATCATTAACTGAGCTAGACAACATTTTTTGTCTAGCAGCTACAATCACTTTTGAACTTATGTTTATGGCTAGTTGTTCAGCTATCTTTGCCTCATAGTCTGCCAAAAATGTTTTAGTATCTGTTTCTTTGAAACCATCGACTATTGGACACAAATTCTCATATTCTTCATTCCTTTCAAGACATTTGGAAAAAGCATCCATTAAATTAGTACATTTAGGGCCAGATTCTCATAGAATTCCGGCGGCATAGTGTAAGCCATTTACACTACGCTGCCGCATCGTACTAGAGCAAGTGCTTTAATCTCAAAGCACTTGCTCCGTAGTTTTCGCCTGCGTGGCGTAAATCGCCCAGCGTAAACCCGCGCAATTCAAATGGGGCGGCTTGTATTTAACTTAAGCGTGCCCCCGCGTCGAACGAACTGCGCATACGCCGGCCGGGGAAAAAGCCCAGTGCGCATTCTCCAGTTCACGTCGGAAAGCACCGTTGAAACCGACATCAAAACGACGTGAGCGTCATTTACGCAACTCCCTATTCGCGACGAGTAGTAAAACGCGAAGCGACGGAAAAGCCGCGCTGCGACGCCATACTTAAAGCATCTGACGGCACCCGACGGCATCGACGGACTTCGTAAGTTACTCCACATAGAAGCGGGGTACTACGTGGACGACACGTCGTTGACGACGGGGCGGCGTAAAAGCGATCGGGAATCGGCGTACTACCTCATTTGCATATGCAAATGAGATAACAACGTAAAGGCCACCTAGTGGCCGGAGTTGTCATCACAACTACAATCCGCAAGTGTAATGGTTTTACTTACTAATCATCACGCGCATAGATACGAGGCAAAAAAATGGCGATACGATGGGGTATCTGATATACTCCGTCGTAACGCCGCTGAGAATCTGGCCCTGTGCCTCTCTGACCACTTCAGTGATGGAGGTTTCACAACGTTCAGAGGGCTCACCTGCCATTACAGATTCTACACTTTGAAAAATAGATTTTACTTCCCGAGGAATCTTGGTAGTCAAGTCCAAATTATTATCCTGCGTTACTTGCTCTGACATAACACTTTCTAAAGACTGGGTTTCACAGGACGTGACATTACCTTTATATTCAAATCCGATTTCATTAACATAAAAATTAACACACTGCTATTCAACATGCAAATAATTCATAGAGGCAAAAATAGCTTCAGTCTGGATGCATATTTCTTGCAATTCAGATTCCTCAATGACCCTGCTCTGCTGATCATCAATTATGGGAAAGTAATGAATATCACCTGCCTTACTACATTCACAAGGCTCAGTGGATATTGGACACACTTTTTCTACATTATTTAGTGCAGTGTCAGAATTAAGTTTTTCGGCTTTATTTCCATCAAGCAACTGACTGAGAACTGAAGATGTGCAAACCCCTACTTCCTGCACTTCAGCCACTTCATTTGCCCTGAAGCGGTCAGGGATTTCACTTTCAACATTACTTCCAGCAAACCAGCAAACCAGCAGCTCAGTGTGCAGTAGTCAGTGAGGCAGACGGATTAGCTACAGGAGCTCCCAGCGGCGCACGTCTCCTAGGAGTAGGAGCGTGTGTGCCATAGCTCCAGGCAGGCGTAGGAGGCAGATAGGCAGTGTCTCTCCCAGCCTTCTAGCCTAGCCCTAGCTCCAGCTCCTGGATTTTACCTGTGCCCCAATCTGACCTCTCCTTTGTACGAGATCAGCTCCCTGGGTCCCTGGCTCTCCTGCAGGTAAGCTGCTGACGGCCGTCCTTTTCAGGATAAGCCTCAGCAACACGGATCTCTCCTGCTCCTCTCCGGCTTCATTCCGCGGTCCCCTGCTTTCCCATACCCCCATCATCATTAGGGCCCCCCTTCTGTCACCCCCCCACGACATTTCTGCCATTCCAGGGCTTCTTTGGAGACCCGCGCCAGACGGCATTGAATCGCGGGGCCGCGATCTAGGAAAGACCGTGGCTTCACTTGCGGCCTAACAGGCGCGCCGCTCCTCATGCCCTACAATCCCCACCCAGCCTCCAGGAAATCCCCCCTCACCTCATGATAGCTTGTACCCGGCCTTATTGTCACCCTCTCAGCCCCCCCAGCATTACAGAAGTACCCCACCTGTCAGCCCTGGTCTGCATCCCACTGCCTGATCAGGCAACCATCCTTCTGTACCAGCAACACGCTCACCTCTCATCCCCAGCCCTAGTCCCCAACCAAGCTGCTCACCATCCTCATCATCCCACGACCTCCCCGTCTCCAACGAACAGAAGCTTGATCCAGGGGTCACCCGATCGCCTCTTGCAGGGGTCAGGAAGGAATTTTTTCCCTACCGGAGCGTATTGGCCTAGCGCCGCCAGGGTTTTTTGCCTTCCTCTGGACCAAGCCAGGAGAGAGGAATTAGCCAATTCCTCTCCCCATTTGCCCCTGAACTCTCCCCCCCCCGGCGCATTGGCGATCATGGCAGGTCGGCAATATTCTGCCGACACCATTTGGAGTTTGAGGCAATGCGCCGCAATACTGCCAGCCATCACCAAAAAGGCCCTAAGAACTTAGCGACTATTGAGAATCGATCATAGATCGACGGTCAGACATTTCAGCCATTTACCCCAGCTCAAGCACATATCATGTGCTCTGATCAACACAAGATCGGCAGTAAAACACCGACTAGAAATCCACGACTTCATTCAACAAAAGGATCTAGACTGTCTCTTTATTACAGAGAGCTGGCTCACAGCCGACTGTAACACCATTCTAGGAGAACTGGTGCCAGAAAATTACCGTATCATAACGGAAAACAGAATAGGGCAAAGAGGAGGCGGCCTGGCGATCACCAAACCAGTCCGCCAAAACCCTCTTCCATTCATGGAAACCCTTACTCTGCAACTGCAAGCAAGTTCAAAGGAGACCGTCCACATTCTGCTCTGCTATAGGCCGCCCGGCCCAAAATCGCAGCTGCTATCATCATGGACGGATTTCTTCTCAACTTACACCCTCAACAGCAAACAACTTTTGCTGCTCGGGGGTTTCAATCTCTGGGCCAACTCCTCACAAGACCCCATTGCCGACGCCTGTATTGACCACCTGGAAGGATTAGGATTGCAGCAACTAGTATGTGGACCCACACATGCTTCAGGTCACACACTTGATCTTATTTTCAGACAAGCTCTGGAAATAAAAATTTGGGAAAATGAAAAATTGCCATGGACAGACCACCATGCAATTATATTCAGTATTTCCACCATCCCCCCTGCAACAAAAACATCAAATCCAGTGACAACACACTGGACTAGATGTCAGAAGAAGCTCCACTCGGAACTCTTCAAAACGACTTTAAGGAAAAAAATAGAAACAACTCAGCCGCATCAAACGGCCGTTGAAACATTGGAAGCCATAAACTCGGCCATGCTACAGTCAGCCGACTTGGTAGCGCCGAAACGAAGAACCCGCATTCGGAAAAACAACCGCAGCTGGTTTAACAACCAGCTGTCGTTACTGAAGCAAGAACGCAGAAGGGCAGAATCTGCCTGGAAAAGATGTTCTTCAGAGCTAAACCTATCCATCTACAAGGCGACTACAAGAAAATACCACAAAGGAATTTTCCAAGCCAAGAAAAATTATTTTTCGGAGGCTATCAACGGTGCCCTAAACCGCCCCCGCGAACTCTTCAAGATGGTCACCCAGACCATGAAACCAGGATGCATTGAAGCCCCCAGTTCGGACACACAAGAATTTTGCAATGAACTATCGGATTATTTCATTAATAAAATCGAGGCAATCTGTGAAAGCATTCAGCAAAACAATTCTCCCCTCAGCCCCCCCTGCAGCCTCTCACACAGCACCCATAGTAATTCTCCTATATCAGGTAAGTTTGCCCTGGAACCCATCTCCATCGAGACCACTAAGAATGTCATTTGTACTCTGCGCAATGGCACAGCGCCAAATGACATTATCCCCAGAAAACTGCTGAAGGAATGCGCCTACATCCTGGCTCCTCCCATCACGCAGCTTATCAACCAGTCTTCCTTGGAGGGCATAGTGCCCTCACAGTTGAAAGAGGGTATAATCCTACCCATCATGAAGAACCCCTCCCTGGACCCCAAGGACCCACTCCACCGCCGTCCCATAACAAGCCTCAATGTACTCTCCAAGATAATGGAAAAAGTAGTGGTGCAACAGCTGCAACTGCATCTAGATACCTACAAGCTACTTGACCCATTGCAATCAGGCTTCCGTCCCGGACACGGGACGGAAACAGCATTGCTGAAAGTATGGGACGATGTTCTCAAGGCCGCAGACGAAGGAGAATCTTGTCTCTTAGTTCTGTTGGACCTAAGTGCAGCTTTCGACACTGTAGACCACAATCTGTTACTGACTCGGCTTGCTGAAGTAGCCAGAGTCGCAGAAGGCGATTTATCTTGGTTCTCCTCTTTTCTGGAAAACCGATCGCAAACAGTGAAGTTAGGACCTTTTACGTCTGAAAAACGCACAGTAACATGCGGAGTCCCTCAAGGATCGCCTCTGTCACCAGTGCTGTTTAACATATATCTTCGTCCTCTTTTTGAGATTATCAGCAGCCAAAAACTGCTCTATCACTCATATGCAGATGACACGCAACTGTATTTCCGCATCTGCAACAGACAGGATCACCACCTCAATCTAGAGACATGTCTCTCATTGATAGAGGACTGGATGACAAAGAGTTATCTTAAACTCAATGGAGCGAAAACAGAACTTCTCCTGTTTCACGCCAAGCGCAGGAATCAACTTTCAACAGCGTGGACCCCCCCGCCTATTTTGGGCAAGCTCATCACCCCTAGCGCCAAAGTCAAAAGCCTAGGGGTCATTTTTGACTTCTTTATGACAATGGACGCACAAATAGGGTCAGTAGTCAGCGGATCTCACCATCTGTTGCGCCTACTACGCAGACTCACTCCGTTCATCCCTAAAGAAGATTTAGCGGTCGTGGTGGGAGCAATTGTAAACTCCAGGCTGGATTATGCAAATGCCCTTTACCTCGGCCTCCCCAAGTACCAAATCGCTCGTCTGCAAGTCGTTCAGAATACGGCCGCCAGACTTGTGACTGGGAAAAAACCCTGGGAATCCATCTCACCTTCACTGAGAGCCCTTCATTGGCTGCCAGTCAAAGACAGAATTGCTTTTAAAGCTCTCTGTCTTACGCATAGATGTGTCCATGGGAATGCCCCCCTTTATTTATGCGAAATAATAAAAGCGCATAATCCCAATCGCGTTTTGCGATCCACGAATCAGAACCTGCTCCAGGTTCCGAAAGCCAACTTCAAGTCCAAAGGAGAAAGAAGATTCGCGATCCAAGGTCCCAGACTATGGAACGCTTTACCAACCAGCATTCGGTTGGAGGAGAACCACCTAGCATTTAGGAAAAAGGTCAAGACTTTTCTCTTTTGATATCAAAGGAGACAGGAACAACAAGCGCCCAGAGGCGATTCAGTTCGCATGTGCCGCGCTATACAAGTTTTCATTCATTCATTCATTCATTCATTCCAGAAAGTTCAGCTTCATTTTCCATAAAGTCCTTCAGATTTACCTTTCTAAGAATTGCCTCCTCCTCATTGTTGTTATCTTCCACACATTCTTCATTATTTATTGTTAGTCCATTCTGAGTGTTGGCTGTTTCCGTAGGTCAATTATCAACTTTAACATCTTTATGTTCCGTTTCTGCTTTGGTAATCTTGGTGACACCAGGAACTCCTAACTTGGCAGAGTAGGCCAAAAGAAATAAACAGTGATCCATACAGCCCTGGCACACCATCTCATGAAACTCAACGTGCTCCGATGGAACTGCCCCTAGGTGCAGACCATGAAACCAGTCCTCACACACCACACACTGGATCATCTCATCTGGGGTCTCATCCTCAGGATCGGGGTACGGTCTCTTACATGTGCAGTACATGCCAAAGAAATTGTCATTGTAATTATTAGCCAGGATTTTCTTCTCTTTATCCGGATATAACTTGCACTCCAGCTGTTTAAATTTGGCATTTCCACAATCACAGCGAAAGTTCCACTTGGTGTAGAGCTCAAACAGGTCGTGGCCTTCATGACACCTGTATGCACAGGCCAGACATATCCCAGCAGGCTCTTCTTTATCCGGGGTGCAGGTACTGCAGGTGTACAGCGCTTGTCTCTTCACATAACCCAGGGGGTAGGAGCACTTTTCGGAATCGCTCTCCGTCAGCACAGCAGACGCCTCATCCTGCAGGGCGTCATCCTCCGCCTTCACTGCCATTTCCACCTTTACTTCCTCCTTCACTTCCTCCTCTTTATCTTCTGCACCACTTTCAATTTCTGCAAGCTCTTCATTGTCAGAATCATCACATGGTAGAAGATGGAAATCCTGAAGCCCGGCCTCATTTTCTTCATTTTCTCTGTTGGTGAAAGAACCGGAACAGAGAGCAACTGCTTCAGACATTAGGTCATTTTTCTCATTTTTAGCATGAGCCTTTGTACAACTAAAAGATTCTTGATTTGAACCATCATCTTGGAGACAAATTTTCCAGAGCAGAGTCCCAGTGATTCATCCATATTGTCCATCACAAGTCTTTGCTTGGCAGAGCTGTACTTGCTCCTGTTGCGGCCAACATTTAGAAAGCCATCAGCATGCGTGACAACGATCTCTTCGTTGTAATCCTCATCACTCCAAAGTAAGCTTTCCGTGCAAGAATCGCTGAGCGTCTCCTCATCACTTAGTCTTGTATATGGACGGCATCCATGATCGCTGCTTTTACCGGAACACAGGGCCTTATAATCATTGTTGAGCTTTGAAGGTTGTAGTTTTTTTGGTGAGAGCTCCTTAGAAACCTCTATGTTCTCTTCACTACCAGACAGCTTTGATGTTGCTTTCTTTTTCTTCTTTTTTTTCTTTGACTTCAGACTCAAGGAATCTTTGAACTTTTCACTTACACTTTCAGACAGCTTGTCTGGCTTGCGATGAGACTTCTGGATTAAGTACTCCCTGCTTTTGTCTTTTAGGGACGGTTGGTGGGAATTTGAACTGTTTGTGGTGCGTCTTCTCTTTGAGCTTTGCTGACTGGCCTTTTCGTGAGCTAAAGAGCCTCTTGTCTGCATATGCCTCGTGACAGGACTCTGATCCTGCTCTGACTTGTCAACGCCAGGGAAATACTTCATATGGTAATGCAGAAATTTGGCTTTGCGAAAAGATATGGAGCAATCCAAAATCTTGCCCTTAAACTTGTTGGGTTCCAGTTCCAAGGCAACAGCTTTGGTAGCTGGATCATCAAGTTTCTTCAAAGTATTTGCTAAAGGTTCTCTACTGTATTTTGCAGAACTGTCAGACCGTCGATTAAGCTTCATAGGAGCTGCTACTGCAGGGACAGCTGGGACCTACTCAGCAACTTCTTGTACATGAGGGTCTTTCTCTTCTGGTTTGGTCTCGTCTGGTTTGACCTCTGGAACGCCATTCACAACATTGGATTCAACAGGCTCTACAGACTCTTCTACTACTAATGGCGTTTCCTTTACTTCGGGAGTTTCAGGCTCTGCCAGGGCACACTCCTCTGACTCCACTTCTTGTTCCTCTGGTGAAGTACTACACTCTGGTGATGATTCCGTCTCAACAACAGTCGTGGTAACCTCCATAGCATTATGGTCCTCTGGATTCTCAATCAGAGAGGGCTTGCTATCTTTTTCCTCTGTTCTCTCAAATAGTTTCATGATGGCCTCCCAACCTGTCATGCTCTCTCGGTGAGCCTGTTGGTAAGCTGCACTGTTTATTTGATAAGCTGCAAGGCTCCGCAGCAAAACTGCATTAGTCTGCTGTTGATTTGCATTTACTATAACCATCTGTTTTATCATCTCCTCCATTTTGGGTTTACTTTAACTGCCCGCATTCTCCTCCATGTGTGAGGGATTAACTCGGTAGCGGGTGTGTGTGACCCCCTGGATGGGTTCACTACACGCTGAACTGTACAAAAAGGCAGTTGAGGATGATTGAAAACAAATGATATGGTTTATTTTTCCATATTGCTGGATACACGTGCAAGCATCAAAACAGCATAACCAAAACAAAACATAAAATAAACCCTTGCCACTTGGGGCGTCTACCTTCCCAACACAGGAACCTACCTATGGAGTCTGGCACAGCCTACTGCTGGGCAGACACTGCTGGTCCTACAGCAGAAAACAACAAAAAGTCTCTTAGATATTTCTCGCACAGAAATATCCATGGGCACCTCACCTCTTCAGTAGGGTTTGTGACTGCTCCTTTACTCACACAGCCTCAGGATGCAGCAATCAGTCATCATCCTTAGGCTGTCTTTATAGGGGCTTTAATTGTTTAATCCTGAACAGCTAAAACCTTTTAATGCCCCAAACCTCTCTGGCCATCTCTGCAGCCGACGCCCAATAGTAATTGGTGTATTGTCTAAACAAGGCAGAAATATATCTCCCGTCTGGGACAACACACACACAGATTTACTTGACTTCCTGTCACAATATATATATATATATATATATATATATATATATATTAATATATATATATATATCTTATTAAAAACGATGTGTATGAGGAATACATCTATGTATCACCTCAGAAGTCCCAGTATATTCCTAACCTAATCAAAGAAAGTTACAGCACAGCTTACAGTTACAGTTTAAAGCACAGCATAGTACAGCACAGTACAAGGTGGAAGGCAGAGAAAGCCGGGACTCACATGCAGTCTGACATCTCTTATCTAAGACCTTACTTCCCCAATAAAAGCTGCTGTATATGGTAAGCAAGAAGCAGTAATCGGGACTGCAGTGTACTCATCTCTTCCTGCTCCGCCCACCTGTAGTAGAGTTCTTACTGTGACTCAGCCAGCCACACTAACAGGAGCTCAAAAAGGGGCGTGACTGCTGCCTCAAAGAGGAGTTCAGCAATCAGGAAGGGCACGTCCTCCACTCTCTTTTGATGCAGTTTGGAGCGGCAACATGGAGCATAGGGACCGCCCCCTCCTACACTCCGCCCAGGGCACCCGGCCCTTCCGCCCACCCCTTGTACCGGCCCTGTTTGCAGTGTCCAAATTCCTGTAGGAAAACTCCTGCCTGCTTTTTCTCCAGTACACTTCAGCTCTTATTTTAACTGTCTTGCTGCTGGCTAAATTTACACTGCTGTAACATCTGTGGTTAAAGCCACATATAAAAGACCCCCTCCCCTACATATGAAATGTTTTGCATTGGTACATGTCCCCCATGGAGGAGTTCAGCTTCCCTGGCCTTTTTTTCACAGCAGTTTGCCTATTGGCCACAAAAATGTCCAGATTTAAAATACTAGGGCCAGATTCTCAGCGGCGCTACAACGGAGTATCTCAGATACCCCGTTGTATCGCCGTTTTTTTTGTCTCGTATCTATGCGCGTGATGCTTAGCATCACTTTTGCATAGATACGCTTCTACATCCGACAAGTGTAAAACCATTACACTTGCGGATCGTAGTTGTAATGACAACTCCGGCCACTAGGTGGCCTTTACGTTGTTTTCGCATTTGCATATGCAAATGAGGTATTACGCCGATTCCCGATCGCTTTTACGCCGCTCCGTCATCGCGTACGTCGTTTTTGTCCGCGTAAGGTTACCCCAGCTTCAATTTTGAGTAACCTTACGAAGTACCGTCGGATGCCGTCGGGTCCCGTCGGATGCCATGTTAAGTATGGCGTCGGGTCAGCGTCGGCTTTTTCCGTCGTTTTACTAACTCGTTCGCGAATAGGGAGTTGCGTAAATGACGCTCACGTTGTTTTGACGTCGGTTTCAACGACGCTTTCCGACGTGAGCTGGAGCATGCGCACTGGGCTTTTTCCCCGGCCGGCGCATGCGCAGTTCGTTCGACGCGGGGGAGCGCTTAATTTAAATACAAGCCGCCCCATTTGAATTGTGCGGGTTTACGCTGGGCGATTTACGCGACGCAGGCAAAAACTACGGAGCAAGTGCTTTGAGATTAAAGCACTTGCTCCAGTACACTTCAGCTCTTATTTTAACTGTCTTGCTGCTGGCTAAATTTACACTGCTGTAACATCTGTGGTTAAAGCCACATATAAAAGACCCCCTCCCCTACATATGGAATGTTTTGCATTGGTACATGTCCCCCTTGGAGGAGTTCAGCTTCCCAGGCCTTTTTTTTCACAGCAGTTTGCCTATTGGCCACAAAAATGTCCAGATTTAAAATACTAGGGCCAGATTCTCAGCGGCGCTACGACGGAGTATCTCAGATACCCCGTCGTATCGCCGTTTTTTTTCTCTCGTATCTATGCGCGTGATGCTTAGCATCACTTTTGCATAGATACGCTTCTACATCCGACAAGTGTAAAACCATTACACTTGCGGATCGTAGTTGTAATGACAACTCCGGCCACTAGGTGGCCTTTACGTTGTTTTCGCATTTGCATATGCAAATGAGGTAGTACGCCGATTCCCGATCGCTTTTACGCCGCCCCGTCGTCGCGTACGTCGTTTTTGTCCACGTAAGGTTACCCCAGCTTCTATGTGGAGTAACCTTACGAAGTACCGTCGGATGCCGTCGGGTCCCGTCGGATGCCATGTTAAGTATGGTGTCGGGTCAGCGTCGGCTTTTTCCGTCGCTTACGTCGTTTTACTAACTCGTTCGCGAATAGGGAGTTGCGTAAATGACGCTCACGTTGTTTTGACGTCGGTTTCAACGACGCTTTCCGACGTGAGCTGGAGCATGCGCACTGGGCTTTTTCCCCGGCCGGCGCATGCGCAGTTCGTTCGACGCGGGGGCGCGCTTAATTTAAATACAAGCCGCCCCATTTGAATTGCGCGGGTTTACGCTGGGCGATTTACGCGACGCCGGCAAAAACTACGGAGCAAGTGCTTTGAGATTAAAGCACTTGCTCTAGTACGATGCAGCGGCGTAGTGTAACTGGCTTACGCTACGCCGCCGGAATTCTATGAGAATCTGGCCCCTAGACTTCAATTGGTTTTGCTGCTTAGTTTGGGTTCCAACAAATTACAAACAGGATTTACTGAACCCTTGGCAAATCGAATCCAAGCAGATTTACTCATCCTTATCTGTGACCAACTAATTGCTCATATACTTTGAAAATGTTTTTCCTTTACTCTAATACATTTTTGAGTTTAGTACAGTAATAATTAAGTTAAGACTAATTTTCAACTTCATCTTTTTAATTTTTGCAGTAAGAAACATTTTCACAAAATGAGCAGTGCTCCTGAAAGTTATCTACTCCATGGGTATCAAAACTTCCCTTTCTAATTAAAATTGTCAAGATTGCAAATTGTATTTTTTTTTTTTTTTAAGGGAACCATTTTGTGTTATCTATAAACCAATGGAGCTTGTCATTAATTTAATTTTGTTAATACGATTACCACTGCACCCTCGTTGCCACCCATGTGAATGATCTATAATAGATAATGAGCGAATACCATTTTTTATGTATCGCACTATTCAGCGCACTAACTACTTTCATAAGTCATGTAATTGCCAGAGATTATAGGGATCATCTCAAAGAGAATTTATTAAATGCAATTAAACTGAAACTTAAATAAAATCTGTTATTCCTCATAAAATTGTATGGATGAACAAAGGTTCATTCTTATAAGCCCACAGTGATTTCAAACACTGATGTTCATAGAAGGAACTCATGGAGCTCAGTCCTAAATACTCCTACACTGAAAATGAATGTATAGCTTAACATCTTTCTCAAATTTTAGAAGAGCTTTTTTTAAAAATGCATAGCGGACAAAGACAACAATGTTTACAGTGTACAATAAACAGTTAAAAATGGAAGAAATTAGATCAGTTAGGTTCTGGCATCACAAATTATTTTTATTTTTTTAACCTTGCAGTTTTATGATAACCACAAAAATGTTATCATTTTCTCTCACTTTCAGCTCTGGTAACAGTCGACACCTGTACCAATCGTCCCAAGTGGGGACACAAACAGTAATAAGCACCAGAGATAATCAGGCATACAGTACAGCATGGTGATCCAGTCTTTTGGCATTCAGGACTGCTTCTGGGATGCTGATAGACTCTTAAGATGGGTACACATTTACAATCAGCTTCTGCCATACAGGCATGCTAGAAAACCAGCATCCATCAGCACTGGCAGCATCGCTGATCAGTGTGTTGAGGAGTGGGCACAGGACTGTACATAGTTTGCTTGCTGTTGAAGGTAGTTACCATTACCTCACATTTTCCTGTTACAAGAGGCCTAGGCTTAGCTCCTTTGTCACAAGAGCCCATAGGCAACTTAGTATCTAGTTCAGTGGCAGCCCATCTATTATTGATGTCCGGCTTTGCCCTCTCTCCACACCACCCCATAGGCCTATATGAATTAACCACTTGTCATCTGCCCGCCGTCAAATGACGGCGGGCAGACGACTCCATTGTTCTGACATCACGTCATATGACGTGATGTCCCTTTAAAGCCGCGGGCGGGCGCGCGCGCGCGCGCCGGCCGGCGGCGCGCGCGCGCACCCGCCGCTCCGCGGGGATCCCGTGCGAGTGCCCGGCGGCAACGATCGCCGCCGGGCACACGCGATTGCTCTGTAAGTGAGCTGGGACGTGCAGCTCTGTATGTAAACACAGAGCTGCACGTCCCTGTCAGGGAGAGAGGTGACAGATTGTGTTCCTTGTACATAGGGACACAATCGGTCACCTCCCCCAGTCACCCCCCCCTCCCCCTACAGTTAGAACACTCATAGGACACTCATTTAACCCCTTCCCCGCCCCCTAGTGGTTAACCCCTTCACTGCCAGTCACATTTATACAGTAATCAATGCATATTTATAGCATTTTTCACTGTATAAATGTAAATGGTCCCAAAAATGTCAGAAAAGTGTCCGAAATGTCCGCCATAACGTCGCAGTCCCAATAAAAAAATCGCAGATCGCCGCCATTAATAGTAAAAAAAAAAAAAAAAAAAAGCCATAAACTATCCCCTATTTTGTAAATGCTATAAATTTTGCGCAAACCAATCGATAAACGCTTATTGCATTTTTTTTTTACCAAAAATATGTAGAAGAATACGTATCGGCCTAAACTGAGGGGAAAAAAAAAATTTTTATATATTTTTTGGGGTTATTTATTATAGCAAAAAGGAAAAAATATTGCATTTTTTTAAAAATTGATCAAATACCACCAAAAGAAAGCTCTATTTGTGGGAAAAAAAGGACGCCAATTTTGTTTGGGAGCCACGTCGCACGACCGCGCAATTGTCAGTTAAAGCGACGCAGTGCGGGAAGCTTATATTTTGTCTGGGCAGGAAGGGGGTCTAGGTGCACAGTAGGTAAGTGGTTAAAGATAGAGGCCCAGATTCACAGAGCGATTACGCCTGCGCAACTGCTGTTGCGCGTGCGTAAGTCTAAATGTGCGCGTGCGTATAGTTGGACGCGATTCACAAAACAATATACGCCAGAAATCTACGTTTTTTGGTCCGGCGTAATTGAATTAGACCTTCGCTTGCCTTCGCGCAAAACTGCGCTAGACACACCATTGATTTGCTAGTCAAATATGCTAATGAGGGAGTTACGGGGATTCACAAAAAAACGCAGTTGCTGCGCAGGCTACGCGATGTGCGCAACTGCAAAATGTTCTGTCTAAAGTTAGAGGACCTAAAAGCTGGTCTAAATTTTGAAAAAAAGTCTAATTGTCAGATAAAGCAACACTGTTAGTGAGGAGTTCAGCAGTCACACGTGTTGCCCAACAATCTGTATGCCAACATGCCAGGGGCATCGTCGCGCATAGCTATACTACTGACTTTAGATGAACAAAGAAGGATGAGGGCACGGAGGATGGCACTAAGGAGGGCACGGGAGATGTTTTTTTTTTTTTGCTTATATAAAATTTACAATTTAATCTAATCTAATACAATATTCTTATCTGATACAAGCCCCTCACTCTTCACTTGATATATCACACACGCATAGACATCTTTGGCATGAGAGATTCTGAGGTGTCTCGCATCTTCAGATTCACCCCTCATGCCATCGTGGAATTACCACAACCTTGCAGGAGGACATCAGCAGCCCAACACATGGCACTACCCATGACACCCATGACAGCTACATATACAATCAGAGCCCCATCCCCACAGATTGCGAACAGAACATGTATGGGGACAGCTGGCTGGTTGGTGAGTGACATGGGAGTCAGGCATGACTATCCCCTCCCGTGATGCACACCTCACAAGTGGCACATGCATGACTAACATCCACCTGTCTTTTCCCTTCAAGGTGACTCTGCATATGAACTGGAACCCCATCTCATGACCCCATCTCATGCCAGCTCACATTATGCATCTTTGCACGTTAAACACACACATTAATCATGGCACAATGAGAATGCATGCATGCACACCACTATGGTCCCTAGCACACACACCCCACATCCTCATCAAATTGGATTGGCACCAGTCCACCATGCAAGACTGGTGAGCAGTAACGCCACGTCAAGGCTCCAATTATGTCACTGTACATTCATACACCATTCACACGGACCTGGGAATCACTTCTCCCTGGTCCTGGGGAACCCTTCTCCACCAAAATTGAGGGTGACACCCCTTTTCCAGCAGGAATGTCACCCCCACATTCAAACATCATTCACAACCCAAAATATGCCAAAAAAGTCAAACAAACAAAAATGCATAGAAACAAAAAATGCATAGGAAAAAAAAAATGCTTAGAAAAAACAAAAAAAAGCAGAGAACAAAAATAAAAAAGCTTTCAAAACAAACAAAAGGGGGAAAAAAAAATTATTGCCCTCTGCCTGAGCCACGCCTGGGGCGCCCCCGGCCACGGCCCCGGACCCTCAGGGGAGACGCATGGGGGAGGGGAAAAGCCGGGGAAGGAGGAGCAGCCCCTGAGATCTGCCCACCTGGCGGCCTGCCCTCCAAGGCCACGGCTATTCTGTCCAGGGCAGCACCAAGTGTTGCCGTGTTGCCCTGGATAGCCTGGGTAAGGGCCCTCACATCCTGCCCAACGCCTGCTGCTGTAGTTTGCAGGTCATTTAGGCAGGTTGTGGAGGCCCGGGAGTGGGAGTCCAGGTTACCCAGGCTATCATTAATGGAGGACAGGCTCTGATCCACCCGCCCCATAGTCTGGCAGAGCTGTCTCAGAAGGCGGGTCTGGGTGGCCAGGTTCCTTCTCAGACAGGCGGGCATGAGATTGGGCGCCCCCCTGGTGCTTGGGGATGACCTCCTGGCTCCAGCTGATGGTTGTGGCCGGGGAGAAGGGGAGGCCCTTGTGAGGGGAGCCATGTTGGGGGAGGAGGGGGGGGGGCTGACCCTTAGGGAGGGCAGGCTTCTTGCAGCCAGAGGGGAAGAGTCCGCAGAAACCAAAGGGCCAGTGCCTTCCATGGACTCCTCCTCCTCATGATTCTGCTCCTCCTCATGATCGTCCTCCGCATGATCCTCCCCCTCCTCTTGTTCCTCCTCTGCGGACTCTGGCCTTGTTGGGGGGCCTCATTAGGCTGCTGTCCTGGGGTTGGAGCGGTCAGTCCAGATGGCCCTGCACCCTCCTGCACAGCTGTGGATGACACAAAACATTCACAGGTTGGAGGATCCACACACTTGCCACATATTCCCTTTCACCCCCTCCCCCACACATGCTACACACCTGAGAGAAATAAAAACCTTACCTGGCACCGCGGGGACCGGACTTGTGTCAAAGCCTGGCAGGCCCTCCACTTCATGCCGGTGAAAGGTCAGGGCCACCACACACGCTCCGTCTCTGAAAATCTAACCCGGCATGGTGGGCCCCCTCCTGTGCCCCTGGCATGGGCATTTATTGCGGCCAGTTTTTTTTTCACCTCACGCCGGAGGTCATTTATTTTCTTTTCTATCCCAGAGCGGGTCCGTGTCTCCCCCTCCCCCGATGAATTCACCTGCTCCGTGATCCTATCCAAGATCTCCCTCCTCCTGGCCGGGGTGGTGGTGGCACTCTGCGGGCCGTGGAGAAAACGCCCATAGTCGGTAATGGCCCGGGCAAGAATTCTTTTTTCCCCCACAGTAAAATTGAGCTTTCTTTTTCTCTCAGTCATACTTCCAAACAAACTCACTAGCAGTCACCAAAAATCTGTCACAAATACAAGCACAACCAATCAGACAAGAACACACACAAAGAGAAAAAGAACAGCCAAAAATCACACTAGCACTCAGCAAGAAACACACACAAAAAAATCAGATGAAAAAAAAAAGCAAGAAAACAAACGCTCAGAAATCTATCAATCAAACAAACAGTCTCAAACACTTATCAAAATACACTTTCACAAAACTACCAACAAGCACAAGATCACACAGAACACTAATCTGACAACTACAAAACACACTCTAACGAACAACAGAGCAAAAGCACTTGATTCAATGGGAAGGGACACAAAGGGATGTACTTTTGCAATGGAAGGGCGTTTGTGTGTGTCTATTTATGCTGTCTGCGTAGTTCACAACATTGCCCTAGTCCATTTCCAATTTCAATGATTGCGCCGCTCCCGAGTTGTGAGCATGCGCACAACGGAGCTGACATGGTTTCCTTCACGCGCGCATGCGCGAGTCGGCCGGCCCTTCATTTGCATGGGGTCACGGCTCATTTCAATGTAACACGCCCACGTCCCTCCCAATTTGTATTACTCCTCCTTACGCCTACGGAAAAAACCTTACGTTTGCGCAAGCTCTTGCGTAAAAGCTACGTGAATCGCCGGATTACGCGGCTAGATTGCGCAAGTCTAACGGAAAAGTGGTGCGCTACGCCGGAATGATAATGCGCCGATCTACGTGAATCTGCCCCAGAGTGTTTTTTTTTGTAAGCACCTGATTAGAGCCATTGGCTAATAGACTTCAAAATAGGTTTGGCTAGGAGTGCAGAGCAGTCTGCCATGAGCCCACCCAGGTGTTACAACAGCGGGGTTGGTACTGTTTGCTGACCCCCCCAAAAAAATTACCACCTGCCACCACTGATCTAGTTGTGTTGATCCCGATCTTGGTTGCTTGTTGTGGCTCATTTAGTGAGGAGAGCTACAGTTCATGCTGAACAGATTTGAGTTTATGTCAGTACCTTATACATCTGAAGAACCCCTCAGTATATTGTGTATGCTGTTGCATTTCTCACTGTTATACCTTTCTGATCTTTTCTAGACAATACACTTTGTTATTTGCTACCATGTCTTGAGTCTAATTTTAGGTTGACTCTATGGTACTAAGAAAATGCTAATGTACTCCTGCTAAAGTGGTGTACCCGCCGGAGTTGCCAGCAGGACTGATGCCTTTATCAGAGTCAAGGTAAAAGCAGAGGACTATATATAACCAGCAGCTCCTACACACTATAACTATTTTTGATTTATTCCAGAAGTTATTTTTGTTAATTGTATCATAAGGTTAGAATGTTCTGTCATGTGATCATGCATCTCCTCTTCCTGATAGTGGGGGGACTGGGTTACGTGACACTGTGCAGACACACAGTGTGTCTATTCCATAGTCTGTTCAGGCTGAGGCAAAGTGCAAGTTGTGCTTGAGTACAGGGCATGTTCAAGAAGCTGCCTGTGATTATGAGGGGGTGTGTTCCAGAGGCAGGCTGTGATTAGTTGGGGACATGATGGCTAAAAACCTACCAAATACAGGCATGCAGTATGTCTCTGAATGACCAGCTAATAAAGAAAACAGACCATGCTAATACAGATCAGCTTCTGTGCTTTTGTGTAGTCAATAGGGATAAGCCAAACAAACCCCCCCCCCCCCCAGTTCGGTTTGCAGCAGAACATACGAGTAGGCAAAAAAAAATTGTTTAAACACGCGAACACTGTTAAAGTCTATGGGACACAAACGTGTCACATATACCCCCTTCCTGCCCAGGCGAAATTTCAGCTTTCAGCACTGCGTCGCTTTAAATTAAAATTGCGCGGTCGTGCGACGTGTCTTACAAACAAAATTTACGTCCTTTTTTTCCCCACAAATAGAGCTTTCTTTTGGTGGTATTTGATCGCCCGTGCAGTTTTTATTTTTTGCGTTATAAACAAAAAAAGAGCGACAATTTAAAAAAATATATATATTTTTTACTTGTTGCTATAATAAATATCCCAATTTTTTTTTTTTTTTAATATTTTTTTTTCTCAGTTAAGGCCGATACGTATTCTTCTACGTATTTTTGTAAAAAAAAAAAAAAAAAAATCACAATAAGTGACTGCTTTGCGCAAAAGTTATAGCGCCTACAAAATAGGGGACAGAATTATGATTTTTTTTTAATATTTTTTTTTTACTAGTAATGGCGGCGATCTGCGATTTTTATTGGGACTGCAATATTGCGGCGGACACATCGGACACTTTTGACACATTTTTGGCGCCATTCACATTTATACAGCGACCAGTGCTATAAATATGCACTAATTACTGTATAAATGTGACTGGCATTGAAGGGGTAAGCCAAACAAACCCCCCCCCCCCCAGTTCGGTTTGCAGCAGAACATACGAGCAGGCAAAAAAAAATGTAAACACGCGAACACTGTTAAAGTCTATGGGACACAAACGTGTCACATATACCCCCTTCCTGCCCAGGCGAAATTTCAGCTTTCAGCACTGCGTCGCTTTAAATTAAAATTGCGCGGTCGTGCGACGTGTCTTACAAACAAAATTTACGTCCTTTTTTTCCCCACAAATAGAGCTTTCTTTTGGTGGTATTTGATCACCTCTGCATTTTTTTTTTTTTGCGCTATAAACAAAAAAGAGCGACAATTTTGAAAAAAAACGCACAATCTTTTTTACTTTTTGCTATAATAAAAATCCAATTTTTTAAAAAATATATATTTTTTTTCTCAGTTTAGGCCGATATGTATTCTACATATTTTTGGTAAAAAAACTATCGCAATAAGCGTATAGTAATTGGTTTGCGCAAAGGTTATAGTGGCTAGGAAATAAGGGATAGAATTCTGACAATTTTTTTTTTTTTTTTTACTAGTAATACGGTGATCTGCGAATTTTGTCAGGACTGCGATATTGCGACGGACACATCAGACACTTTTGACACATTTTTGGGACCATTCACATTTATACAGCGATCAGTGCTATAAAAACGCACTAATTACTGTATAAATGTGACTGGCAGTGGAGGGGTTAATACTAGGGGGTGAGGAAGGGGTTAAATGTGAGTCCTGGGTGTGTTCTAACTGTGTGGGGGGAGGGGGGTGACTGGGTGAGGTGACCGATGCTGTCTCCCTATGTACAAGAGAAACAGCATCTGTCTCCTCTCACTGACAGAACGTGGAGCTCTGTGTTTACACACAGAGCTTCACGTCCCTGCTCTAAAACTGCCGATCAACGGGTACCTGGCGGACATCGCGACCGCCAGGCACGTGCATCGGCATCTCGGGGACGCGCCGGGTGCGCACGCGCGCCCCAGTGGCCGGAGAACACAATGCCGTCAATTGACGGCAGCTTGGATATTCAGATCCACTAAGCTGCCGTCAATTGACGATAAGCAGGGCCTTAAGTGGTTAAAGGTTAATATGCAAGTTATTGTCATAAAAAGTGTTTGGGGTGAAAGGAATATTTCACTTTTATTGTTTCACTTTAAGTATTATTAAAATCGCTGCTCCCGAAAAAATTGTTTTTTTTTTTAAAAAATTGCATTGATACATGTCCCCTGGGGCAGGACTCAGGTCCCCAAACACTTTTTATGACAATAACTTGCATATTAATCTTTAAAATTAGCACTTTTTGATTTCTCCCATAGACTTTTAAAGGGTGTTCCTTGGCTTTCGAATTTTTTCGCAAACACCCTGAATCGCTATTCGGCAAACAGGCGAATGAATACCTGATGTTCGACTCGAATATCGGGCTCATCCCTTGTAGTCAGTTTAGAACATAGAAGAAAGGTGACTAGCTGGATCAAGCAGATACTTCAGATAGAAGAAGTACATGAAAGTGATAGAGACTATGATTTATAAAACACAGTTCATATTCCCATCGCACACATTTCTGGAATAAGCTGTTAAGGTGACGGGTGCTGTAGTGACCGCCAGCTTGATAATGGAACATGTACGATAATGTCGATATTTGCCAGCACACCAAGGATCTTAAATTTTGTCCAAACATGTTTATTAACAGCTTGCTGACCGCTGCACGACTATTTACATTGACAGAATGGCACGGGCAGGCAGATTGGCAGTACGTCCCTTTAAATCTGCCACCCAGATGTTTCAGGGAGTCCCACGATTGTGGTTGGTAAGGGCAGAACAGGGGAATGCGAGCGAGCGCCCCCCTTCCTGAGCCGTACCGGGCAGCATGCCCTCAACATGGGGGGGTCAGGTGCTCTGGGGCAGGGGCGCACACTGCGGCTCCCCCACCCCAGAGCCCCCTGTCCCCATGTTGATGAGGACAGGGCCCCTTCCCGACAGCCCTGGCCGTTGGTTTTTGGGGTATGTGGGCGGGAGGCTTATCGGAATCTGGGAGCCCCCTTTAATAAGGGGGCCCCCAGATACCGGCCCCCCACCCTAGGTGAATGAGTATGGAAGAGACGAAAGAGAACCAGACGGCGGCGAAGAACAGTGGCACCCACCCCCACGCTGAAGATGTTGGAGGAAGCAAACCGGGGGGGGGGCGCTTTTTTAAAAGCGATTACCCCCCCCCGGGCGGCCAACTAATAAAATATTTTAATACCCTGTGTGGTTTATTTGTGTTTACACTTTTCTTGCAGGTGAATGGGTAGGGGTACGATGTACCTCATACTCATTCACCTAGGGTGGGGGGGCCGGTATCTGGGGGCTCCCTTATTAAAGGGGGCTTACAGATTCCGATAAGCCTCCTGCCCGCATACCCCGACAACCAACGGCCAGGGTTGTCGGGAAGGGGCCCTGTCCTCATCAACATGGGGACAGGGGGCTCTGGGGTGGGGGGGCCGCAGTGCACGCCCCTGCCCCAGAGCACCTGACCCCCCCATGTTGAGGTCATGCTGCCCGGTACGGCTCAGGAGGGGGGGCGCTCGCTTGCCCCCACTCCTTTCCTGACCGGCCGGGCGGCGTGCTTTAGATATGGGTCTGGTATAGATTGTGGGGGGACCCCCACGCCGTTTTTTCGGCGTGGGGGGGTCTCCTTACAACCCATAACAGACCTAAGGGCCCGGTATGCTCCTGAGGGGGGAACCCATGCTGGATTTTTATTTAAAATCCGGCGGGGAGTTTCCCCTCAGGATTCATAACAAACGCCGCCCACGTGTAGAATTGGCGGGAATCCACGTCGGATCCCCGTCGCTTCTATGACGGCTTTGTCTCTATCGCTGCAAGCCAGCTCGGCGCTGGCTCCCGCGATGGGGCTCGCAGGTAGTCAATGTCGCTGAGAAAGGGAGCGAGATTGACACAATATCGCGGTCACCTACTGTACATATCCGCCTAAACTGCGGAGGAAAAAAAATTATATATTTTTGGAGATATTTATTATAGCAAAAAGTAAAAAATATAGAATTTTTTTCTAAATTTACGCTTTTTTAGTTTAGAGCGCAAAAAATAAAAATCGCAGAGGTGTACCACCAAAAGAAAGCTCTATTTGTGGGGGAAAAAAGGACATCAATTTTGTTTTGGAGACACGTCGCTTGACCGTGCAATTGTCAGTTAAAGCAACGCAGTGCCGAATAACAAAAAGTGGCCTGGTCGTTGACCACCAAAATGGTCCTGGCTGAATCGGTTAAAAAAGCTCACATCACTACATCAGTGTAGAGCAGCGTGTTTGGAGAAAATGTAAGATTTGTGTGCTGGCAAATATCTACAATATGATTTATAAAATGCACATATGTGAACAAACATAGAAGTTCAAATATTTAGCTTGTCATACCTGTTAACAGAAAGTGTATTTTCTTTTGCTTTTATTATAACCTTGCTTAAGCTGTTGAGATACACATAATTATATATTGCATCTACATTCACCTTAGGTTAAAGAGGAAGCCTAGTAAAAAAAAAAAAAAAAAAATACATAAAGCTACAACTGCCTGCATATGAAATATTATATTTTATAAGCAACCAGCTTTAAATCTAGCTTCATGCTTGTTGGGGCTTTGTCAATGCTTGTTTAATACTAAAGTCATTCCGATTTCCACCTGTTGTCATTCCTAGGCAGGAACTGTAGGGTGTGAGTGGTGATAAAATAAGCCCCAGTCATAGGTGTTATTATGATAAAGTGAGCCCTAATCATTGAAGTTTAGTGAGTGGGAGCAAATGAAAAAAAAATCTTTAATTGATGATTTCCAGCAATTAACTTAAGGTCCCTTTCACACTTGTACGACTTCAAAGTTGCACGATTTTACCGCGATTCGCGGCCGTGATTTTACAACGATTTTGCAGCGATTCGCAGCCGCGATTTTAATGAATGCCTGTTCAAGTGGCACCAAAATCGGACCAAAGTAGTGCAGGGACTACTTTGAAATCGGCACTACTTAAAGTCGTGCCAGTATGAATGGTGTTCATTGAAAATAATGGAAAATTACTTGTCATACGATTTTGCAGTCCAAAATCGTGGGACAAGTCGTGTAAGTGTGAAAGGGCTCTAAAGCGGAGCTCCACCCTAAGGTGGAACTCCCGCTGATCAGAACCCTCCCTCCGGTATCACATTTGACACCTTTCAGGGGGAAGGGGTGCAGATACCTGTCTATTTGCACCCACTTCCGGCCACACAGTCTTGGGCAGACTGCGGGCATGACGTTACCCCCCCCCCCGTTGTGTTCTGGGAACACGCTTCACTTCCTGGTTCCCTCACCGAGGATGGCGGGGGGGGGGTCGCTCGTCCTCTGCTGCGGACGGCACTGGACTCCAGGACAGGTAAGTGTCCTAATATTAAAAGTCAGCAGCTGCAGTATTTGTAGCTGCTGGCCTTTAAAAAAAAAATTTTTAGCGGACATCCGCTTTAACTGATCACATGCCTCTCTGCTCCTCTGCTTCTTGATGCTGTCAGGCTGAAACATTCTTGTAAACATCCTGCAAACTTTTATGATAAAATATACTCTTCTAAAGCTAGATACAGCCCATCAGATATAACTGACTTCTTGCAATCATGTACCTTTCCACAGCTGTCTGAAGCTGATAGGGAAATGTTAAACTTGCCCATCACTATGATAGAGCTGAAGAATGCCCTGCACGAGACTTCGCTACATAAGTCCCCAGTACCAGATGGTATACCTGCAGAGGTATTCTCTCAGTATGAAGAGATGCTTCTGCCACCCTTGCTACAGACTTTGCAGGAGGTAACTGAAACAGGTACCCTACCAGAGAGCATGCAGGAAGCCATAATTATCGTCATATTAAAGCCAGGAAAGGATAAACTGCTGCTGGATTCCTACCGCCCAATATCTTTGCTAAATGCAGATGTCAAGCTATTGGCCAAAATATTTTGCAGATGCCGGTAGACAACCCGGGAGGTAGGGCCATCCTGTCGCTGGACGCTGCTAAAGCATTTGACAGTGTGGAGTGGCCCTACCTCCTGGAGACCTTGGCAAGATTTGGAATGGGAGACAGGTTTATAGAATGGGTGAAGGTGCTGTACTCTGAACCCAGAGCCAGACTCAGTATAAATAACAATCTTTCATCTACGTTTAGGCTTTATAGAGGTACCCGGTAGGGGTGCCCATTGTCCCCATTGCTGTTTGCATTGGCGATTGTGCCCCTGGCCATCTCTATTCGCAACTCCACCGAGGTGGTGGGATTCCGTAGGGGTCTGAGGGAAGATAAGATATCATTGTATGCAGACGATGCGCTAATCTACTTAGGCGACTCTTCTGCATCGCTGCAGGCAGTGATGCAGATCATTGGGAAGTTCGGTTGCTTTTCGGGGTTTGCCATTAACTGATCAAAGTCAATCCTGATGCCTATAGACAAAATGGAGGGACCACTGCCACATTGAGCAAAGCAGATTGTTATAAGCAATAGTTTTAAATACCTAGGAGTGGTGGTATCCCCAGATTCGGCGGAGTATCTCCAGCTAAATCTGGGCCCACTATTGGCCAGACAGAAGGAGAAATGCAACAGTTGGTGTAAACTTCCACTATCGGTGGTAGGACGGGCAAACCTAATTAAAATGATATGGGCTCCACAGCTCCTGTACGTCTTCCACAATTCCCCTATGTGGATTAATAAAAAATGGTTAAACAAATTGAAGCATTGATGAGAGGCCTGATATGGAAGAAGAAGACAGCCAGGATTAGCCTAGCTACCCTTCAGTACAGAAAGGATAGGGGAGGCCTTGCTGTCCCCACATCCTAAAACATATTTTTTGGCTGCTCAGACTCAACACCTAGCGGGATGGGGACGGGAAAAGAATGAGGACTCTATTTGTAATATGGTAACGAGTTTTGCCCCTACATTAGTGACATCTCACCTGGAAATGGACCTCCCTAGCCTACCAGGCTCTGCCCCGACAGATATTTTGCATAAAAGGATTTGGGGGGAGGAATAAAGAGACCGTTGCCCTTTACCCCGATATGGCATAATCCAAGATACCTGGAAATACAGGAACTAAAGGGATTCACTGTGTGGAAGGAGAAAGGGATACATTTTGTTGAGCAGTTGTATGAAGGGGAGGTATTGAAAGCATACGAACAGCTGTGTCGGGAATTCCAGTTAAACCCAAAGGGATTTTATCAGTACTTCCAACTTCGACATGCGTTACAGGTACAACAAAAAACACAATCCCTAACAACATCGGCAGCCCCCTTAATCAAGGTAGTACTTGGAATAGAGGATCGGAAAGGACTAATTTCCAAAATATATAGGGAACTACTATCTAGGGCTCAGGATTATACATTCTTAAAATGTCGCAGCAAATGGGCTGAAGATGTAGGGAATATAGACGAAAGCCTCTGGAAAAGGGCCGTAGAATGTATTCCCTTAGTATCGATATCAGCATCACATAGATTGTCACAGCTATTTATTTTGCACCGGGCATATAGAACACCAGAGCAGATGCACAGGTGGGGAGGAAGAGACTCCCTGCTATGCCCAAAGTGCAAAATACATCAGGGTGATTATATACATCTGATCTGGAGATATCCAAAACTACACCGGTATTGGGAGGAGATCTCCCATTGCATAAGTAGACTCGCACAGACACCCATCCCACTGGACCCCCTGGTATATATATTGGGGTCTATAGAGGCGGATACCTTCCCAAAAGGAATTTATATAATGTTAACTAGAGTATTATATCTAGCAAGAAAACTTATAGCACGATACTGGATGGCACCAGAGGTCCCCACGGGAAGGCAGTGGATTCTACTAGTGAATTCCTTACTTCTTAGAGAAAGACTAACATATAGTCGTAGGGGGGAAACTGGGAAATTTGATCAGATTTGGCAAACATGGCTGAGCGACGACAGATTTTCTCCGCCACAGTCGATAAGGGATAGACTACGGAGATAAATATAAGGACTAGGGTGGAGTAGTGTACGAAAACAAGAAAATAAACGAGAGGTAAAATTAAGAGTTCATGATAAGGTGGTGTGGGTAGGGAAGGGCGGGAGGGAGGGTGGCAAATAGAAACACGCACAAAATAATGCACAAAAGGGATATAGACAAGAAAAGGAAGCACGTCTGGGAACTAGAGTTATACAATTTTTATTATCTATTTAATATGCACTTTATTTTGTATTTGAATATCCGCACAAAGTGTATGATAAATGTAAACATTGGATAAAAAGGAAATGATTTAAAAAAAAACATCCTGCAGACAATCAGTCTGCCTAAAACATTGCCAGTTTACCTATGGTGCTGACTGGGATATGAACAACATTGTAACAGTTGGTTACCTAATTTCCCAGGAGACTTTACAGACCTATTGCGTTTACATAGAAAGCAGTGATGATAAACCAAGAAGTATCAGAGTGAACTTTCTGACTAGCCGAGGTGTGTGTAAGTCACCAGCATGTCTTGCTAACATTTTAGACATGGGAAGTAAAACCTATAGCATGTATTTTTACTTTACATTTTACTGACTTGTTTTAGGTTTTTAGTTGTGTTTACTGCTTATACTGCTGGTTTCATATTGTTTACTTCTTGCAGTATTTACATTCTCTTAAGTGGCCTTTTTTTCACGTTTAAAGCTCTGCTGTTGTCAGTATGAACATTTACATGAAGACGTTAATTTTCTAAAGAACTAGTTGTAGGGAGATATTATCCTAATGGTATAGAGATAATGGATGTCACCTTATTTTCATGTCAAGGATCATTGCCAATCAGTATGTTTAGGGTGAGTAGAAAATTATTTTAATTAACGAGTGCTTATAAATATATCCACCCACTGCTTCACGAGTCACAAGGCTATATTGACTATATTGTGTGGGGCTGTGTGAACTCATTACTTGTTGACTTCTAGCTTTCAATTAGCCAGTTAATGTACTTTTAATTATAATCATGCTAATGTATCTCTGTATACAAAAGATGTGGAATAAGCAAAAAAAAAAAAAATGCACTTATTTATTACAGGTATATATAAAGCCCAAACAATTTAGGCAGTGCTCTTACATATATGTTGCACATTTACTGACCTCAAAGATCTTACAATCTAAGGCACCTACTGTACCTCACATGCATACACATCATGCTAGTATGCAGTTTGTCTATCAGCGTGTCTTTTGAAGTGCTGGAGGAAACCAGAGCACTCTGAGGAAACCCACACAAGTACAAGAAGAACATGCAAACTCCATGCAGGTAGTCTTGTCATTGAAATTTGAACCAATAACCCTAGTGCTGTAAGGCAGCATGCATGTGTGCTGGGTCCGTTGGTGATGGATATACAATGAGTAACATTTTTGGAGATAACAATTTTTTTTTTATTCATGCAGTCTTCGAGTTACAAACAGCCGAATTACATACGACTCATACTTACAAACAGAGGAAGACAACAGGAAGTGAGAGGAAATCTACCCATTGGAAGTGAAATTCACTCCTGTAAGAGTGATCATGGGAAAAAGGTGCCTCCACTGAAGCTTAATCACCAATCCTTGTTTCCACAACAACCCAAAATTTTCAAAATCCAATTGTTGCAGGGACAGAAAGTGAGGTGAAATCTTCTGAACAGGGACACAGACAGAAAACAAACATTAAAAGGGCTGCTAACTCTTCCCTATGCTATCCAAAAAAAGAAAAACATTTTTTTTTTGGGCTTGAGTGACACTTAAAAAATTGAGCTGTTCCAACATACATACAAATTCAACTTACTGTAGGAACAAACATACAGAATCTTGCTTGTAACCCGAGGACTGCCTGTAGAGGTCTTGTCAAATATTTGGGTGTCTTTATTTCTAATTCTAGGTTATACTTTTTTTTTACTGTAAACGACTAGGAGTATTATGTATCCCTTACTCTTTCTAATGGGGGGGGCTTATCTGGGGCCCCCTTTTTTAAAGGGGAGGAGTTCCAGACCCTGCCCACAAACCCCACAACCACCAGCCAGGGTTGTGGGGAAGAAATCCTTGTCCTCATCAGCATGTGGCCTACTATGGTTCAGAGAAAGAGTTGTATGCTGCCCCCCCCCCCCTGCTTCCTGGCCAGCCAGGCTGTATTCTCTGATTAAAGGTCTGGTATGTATTTTTAGGGGAAATGTATGCTTTTTTATTCGTTACTCAGATATATGAAGAAATGCTTAACAATATAAAAGAAAATAAGAATGAAAGTAAGGGGTGCTGGTTTTAAAGCCCCTTAAACGCATAGGGCTGTGACAGCTGAGCAGTTTTCAGGCTCCCATTTTCCTCTAGTCAGCAAGGCAGGTGGGTGGAGTTACGATTTCAACAAATTAAGAACAAAGCACCTGTTAGGAAGGTCAAATGGGGTCAGCTTACTTGTTGGAGGTCAGGTGATCTTAGGAAACATTCCAGAAGGTCACATGAGCTATTGGAATCTTCTAGAAGGGGGTCTACCTCCTATATAAGGCAGCTCTGGGGGTCCCACTCTGCCTGTGAGGAGTTTTATTGTGGACATGAAAAGCCTCATCCGGCGCGTGATGGAAAGACCTAGGGAGGAAGGAGGCGAAAGACTGGATTAAGAGATGCCTTTCCCTACCTAGATCATCAGGTCTCCTTCGCAGGCATCACCGATTCAGCCTCCACCACGGCTGCCTCCAACTCAGCCACCTTCAGCTCCACTGTTTTCAGCACTGCCATCACTGCTGCCTTTCACGCCATGCCACGCCTTCTGCCTTAGTTGACAGCCAGCTGAGGGAACCAGAGGTGCCTGTCCTATGGTATAAAGACTCTTGGGATGGCATGAGAGGAAATAATCCCCTTGATGAAGCCCTGGAAGAGGAAGCCGCGTCAGTCTGGTCAGCGACTGGTGGAGAAGTGGGCGGGTATCTGGCCAAGAGGAGGTGGGCCCAACACCACAAGTACACCCCCTCACAGCCCAGCCAAGGGACAGGTGTCTCCGCTTTGCAGAGAGAAAATGGCTCTGCCAGAAGAGGCGTAACTTTAGTCAGAGGAGGCGGAGCGACTTCGGGCAATGGGAGAAGATCCAGCATGCCTCAGGAACTGGCTTCAGCTGAGTGGTCTCCGCAGCAATGAGACGCCTTTGCTCCTCCATCAACTCCCTTTAGAATTTACCCCTTCAGAGATGCTACAGCCACCAGCAGCAGGCCTCTCAATTACAGCAAACAGCATGTATTTATTTATTTATTTATTAAAATTCTTAAAAGTACAAAATAGTACAAACGCAGTCAGTTACCCGTAGGCCTCGATGCGCCAAGAAAACAATACAGCAACAACCAAAAAGACACCCAGGCAGCGGAACAAATCAATTTTTAAAATGGTTAGCAGATCAAAAGAAAAAAACTATAAACCTATGTGATTCCATAGGCTCGACTAAAAAGCTCCGTTTTTAGAAGCTTCCTGAACTTAAAAAGATCATTCTCAAGCCTTAATTTTAGAGGCAGGGAGTTCCAAAACAGTGCTCCCTGAACCGCACTCGTCCTCCCTCCGCATTTTTTCTTTCTAAATTTAGGGATTATCAAAGTTTCTGATTTAGCCGACCTTAAGATACGGTTAGGCACATATTTGGTGAATTTATCCTGCAGGTACACTGGCCCCTTGCCATGGGTAGCCCTGTGCACCATGCAACCAGTCTTAAACAGAACCCGTTCCTTCACGGGTAGCCAATGCAGGGCTCTCAGTGATGGCGTGATGTGGTCACGACGACCAACACTCATGAGTAGCCTTGCAGCGGCGTTCTGGATAAGCTGCAATTTGTGCATGATGTTATTAGGTAGACCCAGGTACAAAGCGTTACAATAATCTAATCGACTTCCAATAATGGCATTAACCATAGAGATCTTGTGCGATTCTTCAATGAAGCGAAAAGTCGAAGACCCTACTTTTACCAAGATTCCACCTCCTTCTGAGGCACAGCAAATCCCTGTTGTGTTCTCTCTAGATGTTGCTCAACCAGGAATGCAAGGTAATGGTAAGTCTTAATAGTTTTAAAGCTAATAATGCTACCAGTTCCCAGCCTGCTTCTACATGTTGGCATTCATGTTTCCCTTAACCACTTGCTTACTGGGCACAAAAACCCCCTTTGTGCCCAGGCGAAATTTCAGCTTCCGGCACTGCGTCGCTTTAACTGACAATTGCACGGTCGTGCGATGTGGCTTCCAAACAAAATTGGCGTCCTTTTTTTCCCCACAAATAGAGCTTTCTTTTGGTGGTATTTGATCGCCCGTGCGGTTTTTATTTTTTGCGTTATAAACAAAAAAAGAGCGACAATTTAAAAAATATATATATATTTTTTACTTGTTGCTATAATAAATATCCCAATTTTTATTTTTTTTAAAATATTTTTTTTTTCTCAGTTAAGGCCGATACGTATTCTTCTACGTATTTTTGTAAAAAAAAAAAAAAAAATCACAATAAGTGACTGGTTTGCGCAAAAGTTATAGCGCCTACAAAATAGGGGACAGAATTATGATTTTTTTTTAATATTTTTTTTTTACTAGTAATGGCGGCGATCTGCGATTTTTATTGGGACTGCAATATTGCGGCGGACACATCGGACACTTTTGACACATTTTTGGCGCCATTCACATTTATACAGCGACCAGTGCTATAAATATGCACTAATTACTGTATAAATGTGACTGGCATTGAAGGGGTTAATACTAGGGGGTGAGGAAGGGGTTAAATGTATTGCCTGGGTGTGTTCTAACTGTGTGGGGGGAGGGGGGTGACTGGGGGAGGTGACCGATGCTGTATCCCTATGTACAAGGGAAACAGCATCTGTCTCTTTTCCCTGACAGGACGTGGAGCTCTGTGTTTACACACACAGCTCCACGTCCCTGCTCTGTCACCGCCGATCGTGTGTACCTGACGGACATCGCGGTCGCCGGGTACACGCATCGAATCCTCGGTGATGCGTCGGGACTGTTTTTCCCATACATCACGTCCAAAGACATGACCCCGGCGCCTCAGGTCCACGCTGTTGACGTATTCTGTCAATAGCTTGGACCTCTAGTGGTTAATGAACTGGTGCCGGCAGCACTCATGCAGCCCCAGACCATGACACTTCCACCATCATGCTTGACTGTAGGCAAGACACACTTGTCTTTGTACTCCTCACCTCGTTGTCTCCACACACACTTGACACCATCTGAACCAAATATGATTATTTTGATCTCATTAGACCACAGGACATGGTTCCAGTAATCCATGTCCTTAGTCTGCTTGTCTTCCGCAAACTGTTTGCAGGCTTTCTTGTGCATCATCTTTAGAAGAGGCTTCCTTCTGGGACGACAGCCATGCAGACCAATTTGATGCAGTGTGTGGTATATGGTCTGAGCACTGACAGGCTGACCCCCCGCCCCCTCAACCTCTGCAGCAATGCTGGCAGCACTCGTACATCTATTTCCCAAAGACAACCTCTGAATATGATGCTGAGCACATGCACTCAGTTTCTTTGCTAGACCATGACGAGGCCTGTTCTGAGTAGAGAACCTGTTCTGTTAAACCTCTGTATGCTCTTGACCACCGTGCTGCAGCTCAGTTTCAGGGTCTTGGCAATCCTCTTATAGCTTAGACCATCTTCATGTAGAGCAGGGGTCTCCAAACTTTTTACTTCGAGGGCCACATTGTATATTTTACAGATATTCGCGGGCCGAAAAAAAAAAGAAGCCATTTTTAAATTACTCCTCACCTGGCTCAGAAGAGCAGAATAAAAAAAAAAAGGCTGCCATTAGCAGGGCTGGATGGTGCACCTGTATCCTCCGCCCGCACCTAAATGTCAGAGCCTTGTGCACCAGGGCCAAATATTAAGTGCGCATGAGGCCTTACATCAGTGTTCCCCATCAGAGCCCCCTCCACATCCACATCCCCATCATAGCCATCACCACATCCCCATCAGAGCCATCACCACATCCCCATCAGAGCCATCACCACATCCCCATCAGAGCCATCACCACATCCACATCCCCATCAGAGCCATCACCACATCCCCATCCCCACCAGAGCCATCACCACATCCCCATCCCCACCAGAGCCATCACCACATCCCCATCAGAGCCATCACCACTTTCCCATCAGAGCCATCACCACATCCCCATCAGAGCCATCACCACTAGTGTTGAGCAGAATATGCCATATCTCGAATATATAGTCGAATATTCGAGATATATTCGCTAAATACGAATATTCGTGATATTTTTTTTAGAAATGAAATTATTGCGAATTTTCGCTATTGCGAATTTTCGCTATTGCGAACGCGAATGCGAATTGCGAATTGCGAATGCGAATATTCGAGAAATGCGGAATGGAGCACTCTGATTGGCTCAGAATATTCGTGATATATTACAATATAAAATAATTGCGAATATTCGAGAAATGCGGAAGGAGCACTCTGATTGGCTCAGAATATTCGTGATATATTACAATACACAATAATTGCGAATGTTCGGCAAATGCGGAAGGAGCACTCTGATTGGCTCAGAATATTCGTGATATATTACAATACACAATAATTGCGAATATTCGAGAAATGCGGAAGGAGCACTCTGATTGGCTCAGAATATTCGTGATATATTACAATATAAAATAATTGCGAATATTCGAGAAATGCGGAATGGAGCACTCTGATTGGCTCAGAATATTCGTGATATATTACAATATAAAATAATTGCGAATATTCGAGAAATGCGGAATGGAGCACTCTGATTGGTTCAGAATATTCGTGATATATTACAATACAAAATAATTGCGAAATTTCGAGAAATGCGGAATGGAGCACTCTGATTGGCTCAGAATATTCGTGATATATTACAATATAAAATAATCGCGCGATATCGCTATTGCCGAATAATCGCATTGCGATTTTTCGGCAATATAAAATGAGGGCTGGAGTTACTCGGCCCAAGGTCTCTAATCATACCAGCAATGCTTTTAGACGTTGATGGGGATCTCTAGGATGTGATCTGTTCTAAAAAAAAAATTGAAAAAATTCGAATATTCGAAATAGCGAATATTCGCCGCGATATTCGTGTTATTCGCGAATACTCGAATATGCAATATTCGTAGCGAATATTCGCAATGCGAATATTCGTGAGCAACACTAATCACCACATCCACATCCCCATCAGAGCCATCACCACATCCCCACCAGAGCCATCACCACATCCCCATCCCCACCAGAGCCATTACCACATCCCCATCCCCACCAGAGCCATCACCACATCCCCATCAGAGCCATCACCACATCCCCATCCCCACCAGAGCCATCACCACATCCCCATCATCACATCCCCATCAGAGCCATCACCACATCCCCATCATCACATCCCCATCAGAGCCATCACCACATCCCCATCCCCATCAGAGCCACCACCACATCCCCATCAGAACCACCACCACATCCCCATCCCCACCAGAGCCATCACCACATCCCCATCCCCCTCAGAGCCACCACCACATCCCCATCAGAACCACCACCACATCCCCATCCCCACCAGAGCCATCACCACATCCCCATCAGAGCCATCATCACATCCCCATCAGAGCCATCACCACATCCCCATCAGAGCCATCACCACATCCCCATCCCCATCAGAGCCATCACCACATCCCCATCAGAACCACCACCACATTCCCATCCCCATCAGAGCCATAGCCACATTCCCATCCCCATCAGAAACATCACCACATCCCCATCTCCATCAGAGCCACCACCACATCCCCATCCCCATCAGAGCCATCACCACTTCCACATCCCCATCAGAGCCACCACTACATCCACATCCCCATCAGAGCCATCATCGCATCCACATCCCCATCAGAGCCATCACCACATCCACATCCCCATCAGAGCCATCACCACATCCACATCCCCACCAGAGCCATCACCACATCCCCATCCCCACCAGAGCCATCACCACATCCCCATCCCCACCAGAGCCATCACCACATCCCCATCCCCACCAGAGCCATCACCACATCCCCATCCCCACCAGAGCCATCACCACATCCCCATCCCCACCAGAGCCATCACCACATCCCCATCCCCACCAGAGCCATCACCATGCCCACCAGAGCCATCACCACATCCCCATCCCCACCAGAGCCATCACCACATCCCCATCCCCACCAGAGCCATCACCACATCCCCATCCCCACCAGAGCCATCACCACATCCCCATCCCCACCAGAGCCATCACCACATCCCCATCCCCACCAGAGCCATCACCATGCCCACCAGAGCCATCACCACATCCCTATCCCCACCAGAGCCATCACCACATCACCATGCCCACCAGAGCCATCACCACATCCCCATCCCCATCAGAGCCATCACCACATCCACATCCCCACCAGATCCATCACCACATCCCCATCCCCATCAGAGCCATCACCACATCACCATCCCCATCAGAGCCATCACCACATCCCCATCCCCATCAGAGCCATCACCACATCACCATGCCCACCAGAGCCATCACCACATCCCTGTCCCTATCAGAGCCATCACCACATCACCATGCCCACCAGAGCCATCACCACATCCCTGTCCCCACCAGAGCCATCACCACATCCCTGTCCCCACCAGAGCCATCACCACATCCCTATCCCCACCAGAGCCATCACCACATCCCCATCTCCATCAGAGCCATCACCACATCACCATACCCACCAGAGCCATCACCACATCCCCATCCCCATCAGAGCCATCACCACATCCCTGTCCCCACCAGAGCCATCACCACATCCCTGTCCCCACCAGAGCCATCACCACATCCCTGTCCCCACCAGAGCCATCACCACATCCCTGTCCCCACCAGAGCCATCACCACATTCCTGTCCCCACCAGAGCCATCACCACATCCCTATCCCCACCAGAGCCATCACCACATCCCTGTCCCCACCAGAGCCATCACCACATCCCTGTCCCCACCAGAGCCATCACCACATCCCCATCAGAGCCATCACCACATCACCATGCCCACCAGAGCCATCACCACATCCCTATCCCCACCAGAGCCATCACCACATCCCTGTCCCCACCAGAGCCATCACCACATCCCTGTCCCCATCAGAGCCATCATCACATCCCTATCCCCACCAGAGCCATCACCACATCCCCATCAGAGCCATCACCACATCACCATGCCCACCAGAGCCATCACCACATCCCCATCCCCATCAGAGCCATCACCATGCCCACCAGAGCCATCACCACATCCCCATCACTATCAGAGCCATCACCACATCACCATGCCCACCAGAGCCATCACCACATCCCTGTCCCCATCAGAGCCATCACCACATCCCCATCCCCACCAGAGCCATCACCACATCCCTGTCCCCATCAGAGCCATCACCACATCCCCATCCCCACCAGAGCCATCACCACATCCCTGTCCCCATCAGAGCCATCACCACATCCCTGTCCCCATCAGAGCCATCACCACATCCCTGTCCCCATCAGAGCCATCACCACATCCCCATCCCCACCAGAGCCATCACCACATCACCATGCCCACCAGAGCCATTACCACATCCCCATCCCCATCAGAGCCATCCCCACATCACCATGCCCACCAGAGCCATCACCACATCCCTGTCCCCATCAGAGCCATCACCACACACAGTTTTGTCCCCTCTCTATACTTGTGTCCCCAGCCTCCTCTCCCCCCAGCACATTTTTTTCCTCATTACTGTTTGTCTGCACGTTTCCCCGTAGATCAGTGTGTTCTGTGCTGCTTCTGAAGAGCTGGCATTAGAGCAGACACGCTGTGCTTCCCGGCTCCCGCCCCTTTTACACAGACAAGCTGTTACAGCTAAAATGAAACTAACTCCGGGGGAGGAGCTGGGAGGTGCAGCAGGTCTGCACTGAAATAACGTAGGCACGTAGGCTTTGTTGACACACTCCCTCAATGCCTGTCAGAAGGCAAAGCAAGCCGTCCCTGCAGTGAGTCTGATGACTGAAGCTGCGGGCCGGACAAAACGTCCTAGCGGGCCGGATGTAGCCCGCGGGCCGTACTTTGGAGACCCCTGATGTAGAACAACAATTATTTTTTTTCAGATCGACAGAGAGTTCTTTGCTAGGAGGTGCCATGTTAAACTTCCAGTGACCAATATGAGAGATTGAGAGCGATAACACCAAATTTAACAAACCTGCTCCCCATTCACACCTGAGACCTTGTAACATGAATGAGTCACATGACATCGGGGAGAAAACATGGCTAATTAGGCCCAATTTGGACATTTTCACTTAGGGGTGTACTCAGTTTTGTTGCCAGCGGTTTAGACATTAATGGCTGTCTTGAGTTATTTTGAGGGGACAGCAAATTTACACTGTTATACAAGCTGTACACTCACTACTTTGTAGCACAGTGTAATTTCTTCAGTGTTGTTACATGAAAAGATAGACTACATTATTTACAAAAATGTGAGGGGTTTACTCACTTTTGTGTCCAGGTAACTCTATGTAGCTTTGTCGATTTTGTTCGGGAAAAAAAATCAATCCAAACCAGGTCTCTATTATATGATAAATAATTGTTAATGTCTAAATCTAATTTTATTAGAATGTTAACTTCTAATTATTTATTTATTTTTGCTTTCATTGTGGTACTACTATATACTCTAGGTAGAAATCTGATCAACACAGTAACTTAGTGGGTTCAAATCCCACCTATGTACAGTAGCTACCTACCACCTCTCTAAAGTTTCAATGGCAAATGGATATGTGTGTAGGCGAAAGCATATTTGCCATCACTGTGATACAATTTATCTTTCGCTGATGGCAGTTATACGTTTGCCAAAGCACATATGCATTTGCCATTGCAATTCTCAGTAGGTGGTAGCATGGGTAGGATTTGAACTCATGGCCTAAGATCAAGCCACTGTGCTGAGTACAATTATACCTAGAATATAAAGAAGTACAGTGATTGAACATATATAAATTGAACTCAAACGCATTAGACATAAAAAAAGTTTGACATACCCTATATACTCGAATATAAGCCGACCCAAGTATAAGCCTGGGCACCTAATTTTACCACAAAAAATGGGAAAACGTATTGACTCGAGTGTAAGCCTAGGGTGTCCATCTGCATGCCTCACTGTGCCTCACTTTGCCTCACTGTGTCCATGTGCATGCCTCACTGTATCCATGCCTCGACTGACGTTTAACATGGGAGTCTATGGAAGGGGTGCCTAATTTTGAAAAATCGGTGCTCCCCAGCCGTCGGTCCTACAGACAACACACTTTGCACACTTGTAGAGAAGGAATGGGGCTACATGTGTGCCAAGTTCCGGGTCCAGGGGAACTATTTCTTTGTTTTATTCTGTGCTCCATTTGCTGTCTACAGTCCCATGTCTTGTTAGTTTTGTTTTACTATCACTGGTTAACGGTTACCTTGAGATTTTACATAATACTCCTTAAATGTGAGTTATTTAAAACCAAGAGTGAGTCTAGGACAAATCCATTTGATCGGGTCCCTATATCTGTAAGGGCTAATTTACACTGGTATGCTAGCATTTAGCTTTTCTAAATGCAGTAGAAGTCATCTGGGAAGTATAAACAAATGTTATGCTTCCCTGATCACTTTTTCCTGCCTTTAAATGTTCCTTCTTAAAAGCTAGGTTCACATCAGTGCGGGTGGTTCCTATTGCAGGTTCACACCTGTTCCCGCAGCCCAACCACCTGCACTGAAAAATGTGCTGGATGCGTGAGGGTGCCAATAAACCTATAGGCATGCTGCATGCACTAGAAATCGCATCCACACTGGGAAACAGATTGCACTTGTGGTTCCCATGTGAGCTGTGATTTCTAAAATGATGCAGGGACCTTTTTCCTGTTTCAGGAGGCACAGCAGCCAATTCAAATTAATTGGCTACTATGCCTGCACAAAATGCATCTTGCAGACCATTATATGTGTGAAGCATATTCTATCTAGAATTCTATTTTAATTTTTTAATGGCACCATTGAAAAATCATTACATATGTAGCGCTACCCCACTCAGGAGCCGCTGATTAGATTGGGATCGGCAGATTAAGTTACCTCTGTGTGGTGTCTAGGGGTAGATGCAGTGAGCAGAGCAATAACGAATGTCCAACCTGTAGCTGAAGTTTTCTGAATGCTTTATTTTCCTGGTCCAACACGACCAACACATCAACTTGAGGTAGATAGGAAAAGGTTGATGAAAGTAGAGTAACTTCGCAGAGACAGGCTTGGATAAAGAAAGCAGTCCTGCCTTCTGTAATTAAGTCAATCACGTCGCCACTGCAGCCGCAGTGGGTGCAGTGCACCTGGACAGACCTCTCACACGGGTCTGGCAGCCAGAGTGTCACTGAGAAAGCTGAGAAGGAACAAGTCACTGCCACCGACTTGGCTCTAGAAGATTAGTAGAGGCCCTTGCCACAGGTCCGATACTTAAGAGCAATAGAGCAAATCCCCTCAATCCCGTTCTCTTGAGATGTGGAACCCCAGTAAGTCACTGTGGTCCCTCAGTGATTTCAGTGTCTCTGAGCCATGAGGGCCCAGAGTCGGGAACTTTGCGTAGCTTGAGCCCCGGCCAGGTAGGCCATAGTGGTGGGGCCCGTGATGTGCGCACACCCTAAAGGTGAGTGCCGCACCTGGAACCAGGAACCCACGAAGAACCCCGAAAAATGGCGTCTGCAACAGATATACCCTCCCCCAGCATGCCCCGCGAGGGAAACAATCCTCCAATTGGCTGCTGGGGAAAAGCGGTTCTGCCTGAATCCCTCTGGCGCCACCTGCCACCCAGAGATGGGACCACATCTCTGGAGCGCAGAATGACCCACAAGATAATTCAGGGCTGACAGCTGCCGAATTTGAACAAATCAACCTAGATGAGAGCAAGTAAGTCTCTTACCCTACTAACTTTAGCGTAGCGCCCTTTCTGAAAGTAAGGGGGCGTTACACATACATGTCCTCTAAATACATTTAAATGGAGGTTTGGCAGTGCCAGTGCGAATGAGGCCTTACCAATACCTGTCAGGTAATTTGACAATTCCAGACATCTAGTTGAAGGTGGCAGGGGTCCATTATTGGAAGCATGAAGGAGGCTGTTGCTAATAGCTTGGCAAATATAAATTAGTACAGTAAGCTACTACTGTGCAGTGACATTTTAAAGCAAAACTAAACATTCCTATCCTTTACAGCCAAAGAAGACTCTGTTTGATCTGCAGTTGACATGGTGCTGCACATGTGATAAGCTATAATATCAGCCATTTAATAGCTTGACAGTTTGGTTGAGAGTACAATAACCTATGATGTATGCCTTGAATGCAACTGTTTTGAGGAGCAGTTAAAATGGATTTGTTTAGTTCCACATTAAGACCAATGTCTCATTGTATAACAGTAACCAACAGGGACACTATGGGATAGATACAGGTAGCGTAGCGTATCTTTGTGCGGGCGTAGAGTATCGAATATATACGGTACGCCGCAGCAACTCAGAGAGTCAAGTGCTGTATTCACAAAGCACTTGCTCCGTAAGTTGCGGCAGCGTAGCATAAATCGGCCGGCGTAAGCCTGTCTAATTCAAAGTAGGAAGGAGGTGGGCGGCATCTATTTAAATTAAGCATGACCCCATGCTAATGAATGGCCGATCGAACTGGGCATGCGCGCTCATGCTCAGAATCACGTTGCATAAATTCCCTAAGATACGTCGGCATAAATGCCTATGACGTGAACGTAACTTAAGCGGCCGGGCACATCTAGGTTTGTGAATCGGCGTATCTTACTCATTTGCATATTTCTAATGTGACCGCCGAATGCGTCCAGCGTAACTATGCGCCCATGATATGCCGACATAGGCAAGTTACGTCGGACGGCTGAAGCCATGTTTTTTGGCATATGTCACTTTGTGAATCGGCGCAAAGATGCGATGGCACACATTTGAAATTACGGTGGCGTATCTGGAGATACGCCGGCGTACTTCTTTGCTGAATCTGGCCCTTTGTTGCCAAGTTCAAGTCAAATAGGGCACATATGCTGAATACAAAAGTAGGAAGGTTCAACACAATAGACATATGGTAGATGTATCTGATAGGCAACATCACCACTACCTCAGGCATCAGGAAGGAGATCACACAAGTAAACCTGAGTTATTTATACTCTTTATATACAGACAATGACCACACTGATAGGCAATATTACCTGGGGAAGAAAAAAATCTGAGTAAACAGAACAGCAGGGTAGTTGAAAGATATAAATAATTAAGCAGAATAAAATTAAGGTCAATAAAAGAAACAAACAAGAAATAAGCTTTTGATAAAAGAGGCACAGAGGTAACCATTTACTATACCAGTCAAAATGTAAGCAAAAACGCCTACAGGAAACAGGTCTACAACATAAATGACATGTGCTTTTTTTGATGAAGGGATGGTCAACCTTCCTCTTTCTTTTTGCTTGGACCAATGTGCAATGGTTGAATGTGGCCACAGTCCTTTGCCAGCAAACGAATATATGGTTATTTTTTTTTCAGTGCCATTTTTAGAGATATGTTAGTGAAGGGGTAATTATTCAGTATTTTATTTGTTTTTCCTTTGTTTCTACATGCGAATACCATGCTAAGTGAGTAAATTAGGTCATCATGACATAGTAGCTTCACACATTAATGTCCACACTGGACAACAATATTCTCTGCCAGACAGATATTGAACATTCGGCAGTGTAGAATGAAATATGTTTAAAGAGTAAAGTTGCAAGAGAATATCATTTAAACAAATCCTTGCTCAGAAGAAGAAGAATTCTGAAATCTTTAGTCTCACACCATGAAATTCTCGGCTCAGACTCTTCAGCAAGCCATGACAGAAAAACATTAACACATCGGAGTGGGAGAAAGGGACCCATATAGGGTGAAACATTATAAAAATATATATATTTTCTGCTGAAATTGTCATTCTTCTCTTTTGTTACACACCTCTGTTGCATCTACATTTCACCTGGAGCTTTTTCACATATAACCATCTTTTTTTTCCTGTAAATCCAATAGCGTTTACTTTTTTTTTTTTTTTTAATAGTAAGTATACACACATACTCCAGGTCCACCAACCCTCTTTAACCACTTGCCTACTGTGCACCTACACCCCCTTCCTGCCCAGACGAAATTTTAGCTTCCGGCACTGCGTCGCTTTAACTGACAATTGCGCGGTCGTGCGACGCAGCTCCCAAACAAATTTGGCGTCCCTTTTTCCCATTAAAAAAAATAATATATATCTTAGTTTAGGCCGATACGTATTCTTCTACATATTTTTGGTTAAAAAATAAATAAAAAATAAAATCGCAATAACTGTATAGTGACTGGTTTAGGCAAAAGTTATATTGCATACAAAATAGGGGACATAATTATTATTATTATTATTTTTTTTTTACTAGGAATGGCGGCGATCTGCATTTTTTTCGGGATTGTAACATTATAGCGGACACATCGGACACTTTTGACACATTTTTGGGACCATTCACATTTATACAGCGACCAGTGCTATAAATATGCATTGATTACTGTATAAATGTGACTGGCAGGGAAGAGGTTAACCACTAGGGGGCGGGGAAGGGGTTAAATATGTATCCTAGGTGTGTTCTAACTGTAGGGGGGAGGGGGAGACTGTGGGAGGTGACCGATTGTGTCCCTATGTACAAGGGACACAGATCGGTCTCCTCTCTCCCTGACAGGGACGTGGAGCTCTGTGTTTACACACAGAGCTCCACATTCCTGCTTAGTTACTGGGCAATCGCGGGTGCCCGGCGGCCGCTACAGCCACCGGGCACGCGCACGGTGTTCCCAGTAACGTGCGCGCCCCCTAGTGGCTTTAAATGAGAAGACGTCATATGACATCTTCTCAGAACAACAGAGCACTCTGCCCGCCGTCATTTGACGGCGGGCGGGTGTTAAGTGGTTAATAACTATAGTGTCAACAGAGATATTGAAAATGACATCCTAATAACCACTGGTATAATTATGAAGGATATGGGAATCCTCAGAGTTCTTGGTTTATGTGTTATGTGTTTATGTGAAACTACTACTGACCAGCAAGATACACACAGGCAGTCACCCTGGTGAATGACATGGGCTTATCTAAGGTATGGAGTCTAAGTACTAACCGATGTTCACCAGAGCTCCTGATGGTGGAGATGTATTTTGCCTCATGTTGGTACCAGGTCACGGTTCTCAGAAAACCCCACCAGGAGGTGAGCAAGCCAGGGTTCAGTAACAGGTAAGCATATAAGGAACAAACAGAAGCATAGTCAGTAAACAAGCCAATGTTCAGTAACTAATAGTTTTTAGGTTGGGATCAGGCAGAAGCGTAGTTGAGGAACAAGCTAAGGGTCTATAATGAGTGATAGAAAAATATGGACAGCAGCAGGGAAGACAGAAGCGAGATACTGGTTGGAGAGAGCACAATAATCTGGCAAACAGGTAGTGCAGAGACATGGCTTAAATCAGGAAGTTAATGGGAGGAGCAAATAATTTAGGGTTCAAGACAAACAAGGTTCAAGACAGGGTCATTCAAGCAATTGTCCTGGAAACTGTCCAGGATTCTAGGTAGCTCAGCAAGAAGAGACATTGCTTGGCACAGCAGAGGTTCTGGATCCAGGCCCTGACAATTTATTTGTGTTTTTAGTAACCTCTCATCCACAAGGATCTAAGTGCAACAAAGGATACACAAGTCAGCTTGAAAGACTGTCTAGAATTAGTTGCACATTTTTTTTTAAATTTGTTTGGGCATCCACTATGTTGATACACCCGTTTTTCTCATTGTATTGAAGTATTAACTACATATTTCACAATTTGTAGGTGGGAAGGATAGGCAATATCATTTTTTTTGCTGTCAGCTTATGGGCAACAAACAGTAAATGAGTGATAGCGGTACATAGTAGATAGACATTAGTGCCTGTGTCTATCTCACACCCTGGACATATGGAGTTATAGTTTTTCTTCAACTGGAACAATTTATATGGGGTGTGATAAGGAGAAGGCAACTGTATTACAAACATTTTTCTCCTCAGTTTACAAAGGCAATAGAGGGGTATAATAAACAAAACAGTATTGTTAGTAACACACAATAGAATGTACACTTGTGGCTAACAGAAGCCAGAGTTAAAAAAAAGACTTGAAAAACGTAAGCAAATAAATTACCAGGACTACCCAAGAGTCCTTAAATAATTTAGCCATGTTAATCAGACCATTATTCCTAATAGAAACATTTTTTTCCAAAAGTATTTGCAAAAAACACTGCGCTAAACTATAAAGAATTATAAAAAAATAGAAAATTACTATTATTGAGCAAAATGCTACCAGTACCAAAAATTGGAGATACAAATTTAGAAGATGTGTTAAAATGTGAAGTACAGCGCAAATCATTTGAATGGTTAATAATAACACCAAAAATAGATAACACCTAAACAGACTCCAATGAAGAGCTACAAAGTGTAAAGATGTGTATATAAAGGGAGAAATAGTATGTGAATACCAAAATTCCATAAACAAACATAATAGAATGAATAGACTAATATTTAAATAAATGATTACAAAAGTCCATCTAAGTAAAACAGTGAACAAGTCCCATAAAACACAAGTGAGTGTGTATGAATACAGAAACCTCTTCTCATAGATGGGTGACTTAAAAAAACACACGTCCTTCCACCAAAAAGAAGAACACCCGAGTGCTGAAGATGTAGTCTCCTTACCCGCTGATGTGACCACAAACACAGTGCAGGGTGTTTAAAGTGTGTTTTTTGATAGTCACCTATCTATGAGAAGAGGTTTCTGTATTCATACACACTCACTTGTGTTTTATGGGACTTGTTCACTGTTTTACTTGGATGGACTTTTGTAATCATTTATTTAACTATAAGGCCGCGTACACACGATCGGTCAAAACCGATAAAAACGGACTGAAGGTTCGTTTTATCAGTCCAAACCGATTGTGTGTGGGCCCCATCAGTCAGTTATCAAAAAAAGAGAACTTGCTTTAAAATGTAACCGATGGACGCCGAACCGATAGGTCAAAAACGATCGTTAGTATGCAAAAGCATCGGTTAAAAAGCCGCCCATGCTCAGAATCAAGTCGGCGCATGCATGGAAGCATTGAACTTCATTTTTTCAGCACTTCGTTGTGTTTTATGTCACCGCGTTCTGATACGATCGTTTTTTTAACCGATGGTGTGTAGGCACATCAGACCATCAGTCAGCTTCATCGGTTAACCGATGAAAACGGTCCTTCGAACCATTCCCATCGGATGGAGTGATCGTGTGTACAAGGCCTTAGTCTATTCATTCTATTATGTTTGTTTATGGAATTTTGGTATTCACATACAATTTCTGCCATTATTCCTAATATTTACCCACTTAACTAATTGCCGACCGCCCGCCCGCCGTCATATTACTGCGGGACGGTGGCACTGCTACGCGGGAGCACGTAGCTCTACGTCCTCCCTTTAGCAGCTTGTAGGGTGCGCGCGCGTTACAGAGCGGGGAACGGGAGGTATGTGTGTAAACACATACCTCTCGTTTCTGTCAGCGGGGGAAACGCTGATCTTCTGTCCATACAACGTATGGACAGAAGATCAGTGATATTCCCTAGTGAGGCCACCCCCCCCCCCCATACAGTTAGAACACACCAGGACCACACTTAACCCCTTCCCTGCCCCCTAGTGTTAACCCCTTAACTGCCAATGGCATTTTTATAGTAATACAATGCATTTTTATAGCATTGATCGCTTCAAAAAATGCCAATGGTCCCAAAAATGTGTCAAAAGTGTCCGATGTGTCCGCCATAATATCGCAGTACCGAAAAAAAAAACGCTGATCGCCGCCATTACTAGTAAAAAAAAAATAATAATAAAAATGCCATAAAACGACCCCCTTTTTTGTAAACGCTATAAATTTTGCGCAAACCAATTAATAAACGCTAATTGCGATTTTTTTTAACGAAAAATATGTAGAAGAATACGTATCGGCCTAAACTGAGGAAAAAAATGTTTTTTTATATGTTTTTTGAAATATTGCATTTTTTTCAAAAAGGGGCAGCACAGTGGTCCAGTGAGTAGCACTTTCGCCTAGCAGCAAAGTGGTTTGAATACCGACCACGACACCATCTGCCTGGAGTTTGCATGTTCTCCCTGTGTCTGCGTGGGTTTCCTCCGGGTACTCCGGTTTCCTCCCACACTCCAAAGACATGCTGGTAGGTAAATTGGATCGTCCAAAAAAAAATTGACCCAGTATATATGTATATATGTGTGTATGACTGTGTGTCCATAGCGTGTCAAGATCCTACGGGGTAAAAATGACCGCACCAGCCAAGCAGACACTGGCTGGAAAAAGCGCCCAGAGGCGATTCAGTTCGCATGCGTTGCGCTATACAAGTCATTCATTCATTCAAAATAGTCGCTCTATTTTTGTTTATAGCGCAAAAAATAAAAACCGCAGAGATGATCAAATACCACCAAAAAAAGCTCTATTTGTGGGAAAAAAAGGACGCCAATTTTGTTTGGGAGCCATGTCGCACGACCGCGCAATTGTCAGTTAAAGCAGCGCAGTGCCAAATCACAAAAAGTGCTCTGGTGTTTGGACAGCAATATGGTCCAGGGGTTAAAGTGGTTAAGGACCCCTTCACGCCGATATAACACTCGGCAGAATGGCACGACTGGGCACAATCACGTACCTGTACGTGTCTCTTTAAGCCCAGCCTTGGGGTCGCTTGAGACCCGGTCCTAAGCTCCCCGGCCACGTCCGTGGGACCCGTGGACCCGATCGCAAAAAATAAAAACTGAGGTGATCAAATACCACCAAAAGAAAGCTCTATTTGTCGGAAAAAAAAAGGATGACAATTTTGTTTGGTACCCACGTCGCTCAACCGCGCAATTGTCAGTTAAAGAGACGCAGTGCCAAATCGCAAAAAGGGGCAAGGTCCTTAACCTGCAAATTGGTCCGGGTCTTAAGTGGTTAAGGACAGTTTACTAACTGGAATGGTACCAGCTGATTAGTGAAAAACTAACAATGGTACCAAAATTCAAAAAAGAGTTGATATAAACCTTGGAACTACAGACCATACAGCCTAATATTAATAGTATGTAAACTATTGAAGGGGTGAAAAGGGACCATATCTATTAATTTAGATGAAAATAGTACCATTTGCAGTAACCAGCATGGTTTTATGAAAAAACTGCATAGAGGAAGACCTGTTCACATAGGTTACCTGGATTTAGATTTTTAAAGAATTTGATACAGTACCCTATAAATTCTTAATTTACAAACTGAGGTCTGGTGGCATTGATAATAAGTTACTAATACTATAAGTTACCTGGATAGAAAACTGGTTACAGAAGCACATCCAAAGGGTGATTATAAATAGCACATCTGAATGGTTTAAAGTTGTAAGTGGAGTAATCAAAAGCACTGTCCTAGGATCAATTACTGTATGGGCCCTTTCACACGGGGCGCATCAGTAATGACCTGTCTCCGTGTGTCCGTAAGCTCAGCGGGGATCGCTACGTAAATCCCAGCTGAGCCGTCAGATGACAGGGCGGTCTCCGCACACTGTGCAGGGACCGCCCTGTCTTTTCTCCGCTCTCCCCTATGGGGGAGCGGATGAACACGGACCGTATGTCCGTGTTCATCCGATCCGCTCTGCAGACGGAAGAAAAAATTGGGTTTTCTTCCGTCTGCAAAATCGGATCTTTGCAGAGGAGATTAGCAAAACAATTCCCCTTCTCAGCCCCCCCCCCCGCAATTTTTCACACAATACCCACAGTAATTCACCTATATCAGGTAAGTTCACTCTGGAGCCCATCACCATCTATGCCACAAAAAATATCATTGGTACTCTGCGTAATGGCACAGCGCCAAATGATATCATCCCCACAAAACTGCTGAAGGAATGCGCCGACATCCTGGCACCTCCCATCACGCAGCTCATTAACCAGTCTTTCAAGGAAGGCATAGTGCCCTCACAGTTGAAAGAGGGCGCAATCCAACCCATCCTGAAGAAACCCACCCTTGACCCTAAGGACCCACTCAACCGCCGTCCCATTACAGGCCTAAATGTACTCTCAAAGGTCATGAAAAAAGTAGTGGTACAACAGCTGCAACAGCATCTAGATACCCACAAGCTACTTGATCCATTTCAATCGGGTTTCCGTCCCGGACACGGGACAGAAACCACGTTGCTCAAAATATGAGACAACGCTCTAGAGGCCGCAGACGAAGGAGAATCTTGTCTTCTGGTTCTGTTGGACCTAAGCGCAGCTTTCGACACTGTAGACCACAAACTATTATTGACACGGCTAGCTGAAGTAGCCAGAGTCGCAGAAGGCGATTTATCTTGGTTCTCCTCTTTTTTGGAAAACCGATCGCAAACAGTGAAGTTAGGACCTTTCACTTATGAGAAACGCACAGTATCATGCGGAGTCCCTCAAGGATCGCCTCTGTCACCGGTGCTGTTTAACATCTATCTTCGCCCTCTTTTTGAGGTCATTAGCAGCCAAAAACTGCTTTACCACTCATATGCAGACGACACGCAACTGTATTTCCGCATTGGCAACAAAAAGGATCACCACCTCAATCTAGAGACATGCCTCTCTTTGATAGAGGACTGGATGACAAAGAGTTATCTTAAACTCAACAGAGCGAAAACAGAACTTCTCCTGTTTCACGCCAAGCATAGGAATCAACCTGCAACAACATGGACACCCCCGCCCATTCTGGGCAAAATCATCTCCCCTAGCGCCAAAGTCAAAAGTCTAGGGGTCATTTTTGATTCCTATATGACAATGGACGCACAAATAGGGTCAGTAGTCAGAGGATCTCACCATCTGCTGCGCCTACTACGCAGACTTACTCCCTTCATCCCCAAAGAAGATTTAGCGGTCGTGGTGGGAGCAAATGCCCTTTACCTCGGACTCCCCAAGTACCAAATCGCTCGTCTGCAAGTCGTTCAGAACACGGCTGCCAGACTTGTGACGGGGAAAAAACCCTGGGAATCTATCTCGCCTCCACTTAGAGCCCTTCACTGGCTGCCAGTAAAAGACAGAATTGCTTTTAAAGCACTCTGTCTGACGCATAGATATATCCATGGGAATGCTCCCCATTATTTATGCGAAAAAATAAAAGCTCACAATCCCAATCGCGTTCTGCGATCCACCAATCAAAACCTGCTCCAGATTCCGAAAGCCAACTACAAGTCCAAAGGAGAAAGAAGATTCGCGGTCCAAGGTCCCAGACTATGGAACGCTTTACCAACCAGCATTCGGTTGGAGGAGAATCATTTAGCTTTCAGAAGAAAGATCAAAACTCATCTCTTTTGATATCAAAGGAGACAGGAACAACAAGCGCCTAGAGGCGATTTAGTTCGCATGTGCCGTGCTATATAAGTTTTAATTTATTCATTCATTCAAGCAGGATGATACATTCACAACAGGATATAGCAGTTTACTTAAAAGACCTCGATAAAAAAAGATTAGGAAACTACAAAGCAAAAGAAGTTTATTATTGAAAATGTAAAGTAATGCACTTGGGGGTTAAAAGTATGAATGCAAGTTACTCGCTAGGGGGAGACCCTCTGGGGTGGAGGATGGAAAAGGAAAAGGGTTCCTAGTAGATCACAGGCTCAGCGATAGCATACAATGGGGTCAATTCACAAAGCTTTATTTTCAGATTGCGAGTGTTATTTTAACGATTTTGCACGTTATTGAAGCTAGTTCAATTCACTAAACGATTTAACGCTTTGAAAAATCATCAAATAACGTTTCCCTACACAGAACCGATATTTTAAGGTGTGGATCCTTATTAAAGAGTCAAATCGTTATTTTAAAGATTCAAAACGTTATTTTAAAGAGTCAAATTGTTAAATATGTACAGAAGTGCAATTCACAAAGATTTTTTTGACAGTTATCGATCGTTAAGCAATCGTTAAATTAACACCTCCCTCAGGGTGGCGTTATGACATTTCCCAGGCGATATTTTGTTGTTAGGGGAAGCTTTTGGCGATTTTTGTAGTGTAGTGACGTTTTTAGTATTATAGTGTTGGGCAAGATAGAACCGCGCTCTATTTGAACTTAAAATTATCCAGAGGCGAAGAAGAACACGTTAGAATGTTGTTCAGATTTATAAACGTGTATTCCGTTCACATACTATTTTGGATGACTTTTCTGAAACCCAGGTGATAGCTAAATTCTGATTATCACCTCCCATGATTTATTCTCTGTATGAGGAAATACACATGGCTTTAGAAAAACACACACTAGAAGTTTTGCACATCACATGCTCAATCTCCATGTGTATTGCTTGTGTCTCTCTCTCTCTCTCTCTCTCTCTCTGTATCTGCTCTTTTCCACATGCAGCTGTTCTCCTCCCCTTCTGCTCCCAGAATGCATCTCTCCAGCATTATTTAACGATCTTAAGAGTTATTTTAACGTCCCAAATGTTAATAATAACGTCTGAGTAGTTAGAATAACGTTTGGATAAAGAGTCAGTTGAAAACCATAACGACTATGTTAAATAACGATTATAGCTTTCGTGAATACCATGTTTGCTAGCGTTAAATAAGGAGTGCTAATTTAACACCTGAAGAAAACCAATAACGTTTCTCTTTGTGAATTGACCCCAATGCCAAACTGCAGCATGCAAAGCTAGCAGACTATTAGCATGCATTAAAAAGGACTCTACTCAATCTACTCAAGAGATAAAACTATAATTTCACCGCTTTACAAAACTCTAGTTCAGCCACATCCTTAATATGCCATCCAGTTCTGGTCACCAGTTCTCAGGAAGAATTTGTTTGAATTGGAGAGAGTCTAGAAAACGGCAACAAAGCTAATAAGGGGACTGGAGAATCTCAGTTATGAGGAACAACTACAAACATTGGGCCAGATTTTCAAAGACTTACGCCGGCGTATCTCCACGTACACCATCGTAAGTCCGAAAAGTCCAAATCTGCGCCGTCGTATATGCGCGCCTGATTCTCAGAATCAGTTACGCATAAATTCGGCCAAGATACAAGCGGCGTATGTCTTCTACGCCGTCGTATCTTGGGTGCATATGTACGCTGGCCACCAGGTGGCGCTTTCGTTGATTTCCACGTTGAATATGCAAATGAGCTAAATATGCCTATTCTCGAACGTACGTGCGCCCGTCGCATAATTAGTTATACCATTTACGTAAGACATACGCCGGCATAAAGATAAAGCTGCTCTCTAGGTGGCGCAGCCCATGCAAGGTATGGACGTCGGAACAATCGCATCTTTTTGCGTTGTTTGCGTAAGTCGTACGCGAATAGGGCTGTTCGACGTATCTTAGGCATTCTACTCGACGCATGTGCACTGGGATACGTCCATGGACGGCGCATGCGCCGTTCGTTAAAAGCGTCAATTACGCGGGGTCGTGATTATTTTGCATAAAACACGCCCACCTCTTCCCCATTTGAATTAGGCGCGTTTACGCCGGCACATTTACGCTACGCCGCCGTAACTTAGGACGCAAATGCTTTGAGAATAATGCACTTGCCTCACTAAGTCGCGGAGTAGCGTAAATACGATACGCTACGCCCGCTGAAAGTTACGCCGCCCTACGTGAATCTAGGCCATTAAACGTATTCTCCTTGAAAAGAGATGCTTAAGAAGAGATATGGTCACAATCTAATTCTAGCAATGGGAGAAATCTGTTCAGTTCCAGGTCACTTACAAATACACATGGACATTAAATTAAGTTGGAAGAGAAGTAGTTTAACCTTAAAGTGGTTGTAAAGCTTTTTTCTTGCTACAATCTGTCCCAATGTATGTTATTTATAAATAAAATGCCGCTGTATACCTTTCTCCACACCAGGGAGAAAGCCTCACATTACTGCGTGTAGTTACAGACAGAAGAACAGGAAGTGAGGATTTCTCAGAAGAAATAAGGACATTTAAAAGCAAAATCGAAGGATAAGGTAAGTGAAGGAGGACTGCACTAAGGTAAAGGAAGCCATCTAGGGGGGAAAAAAATTACCTTTACAACCCCTTTAAGCTTTATATGGTGTGAAGATCAAGCCTTGTGCAGGTTCCTGGTACAGATTCAGGTATTCAGTTTTGTCAGTATGTAAACACCTTTAACTACTTGACCTCCGAAAGTTGTTACCCCCTTCATGACCAGGCATTTTTTGCTATTCAGCACTGTGCTACTTTACCTGCCATTTGCAGTTATGCAACTCTGTATACAAATGAAATGTATATAATTTTTTCATACAAATAGAGCTTTTTTTTTTGGTGGTTTTCGATTACCATTGAATTTATTTTTAAACAATATTTTTCTGTTTTTAAAAATTCCCCAAAAATGTAATTTCTTCAATAAATTTAGGCCAGACTGTATTCTTCCACATGCCTTGGTAAAAAAAAAAATCCCAATAAGTGTGTAATAATTGCCAAACTCTTGCTTCATTCAATTACAGCATGGTCAGCAGGAGACATGCGCATGCACGCTCCAAACCCAGAAGAATGATGATCACGTACATTTAGGTGGTCGTGCCTGGACCTGCCGTCCACTCACAGTATAAGTACCATAAGCTGTCAGCAGGTAGTTAAGAAACAAGATAAACAAATAGCTTTGTTCATCAACACATCGTTGAGCCTTATGTACCTGTTATAGTCCTGTAATATATTTATTGACAGATGGATGCATAAACAGCCTTTTTGTCATAATTACTTGGCCCTTGGATTTGTATCCTTCCATATGTGTGGATACTGCTGTTAATGATCACACAGAGTTTCCCAGTGTCAGTGGTGCCAATTAAGAATGTTGATAACATCAAGACTACTTTAATTACACTATTAAGGCTGAGAAATAGTAATTGCTTTCAGGAAAGGTTCATTATTAGCTTCTGATGTAATACTAAATACTGTTGAAAGCCATTGCATACAGAGGCTAGTTTACCAATGTGATAAAAAAATGATAATAATAAAAATACAGTAACCAATTGCAATTGTGATCATGGGTCACTGCATACTGTATTACTTTTCTTTCATTTAGGCCTGTTTCACCACATACTTCACTGTCCTGGCTTTACAATGCTTGCTCGCTGTACTGTAAGGAGAAGCAGAGTAACAGGAAGTGCTTGTCCGTATCTTATACAATTAGGGTGTCAAAATAGTAAAATATATCTGCCACATTAGGATATCTAGTCAATTGGGATAACTTTAAAGTGGAGTTCCACCCATAAATGGAACTTCCGCCTTAACACTCGACATGCCACATTTGGCATGTAATTTTTTCGGGGGAGCGGTTACCCAGTTTTTACAGGCATCCAGCTCCCACTTCCTCCCCTGTCGCCACAGCGCCGGAAGGAAGTTCACCTCTCACCCCTCCCTGCAATCTTCTGGGACACAGGTCCCAGAAGATTGCCCGGCCATTCACAGCGCGCAGATCGACTCGCTCATGTGCATGAAGCCACTGCCGTGTGACCACAGTTAGAATGCCGGCGCGAGGAGAGGAGGGGGAGGGGAGCGAGGCTTCATGCATCCGCATCGCTGGACCGTGGGACAGGTGAGTGTCTGATTAATAAAAGTCAGCATCTACACTTTCTGTAGCTGCTGACTTTTAAATGGGTAGAACTCCCCTTTAGCCTCCCCTGGTTTCACAGGAGCTGAAAATCATAAATAGAAGATTCCTGCTGTCACTTTTTCCTAATCTTGAACTCCTGGCATACCCAGGAATCATTGACATTACGGTTAATCCCTACCCATTTTAAGAGATGATGGTACCAAGATCACCACTGTTATTTTTAATAAATAACTTGTCAAAAGTTTGGGTGTCTTTATTTCTAGGTTTGTGAATGAGTGGGGGGGAGGGGGGTGGTGTATGAGGGCCCTCTTATTATTAAAAGGGGCTTTCAGATTCCAATAAATGATGGGACTATTGCCATAGCCCATTTCCTGACGCATTCATGGCAGCACACACTGGGTTGTGACTCCGCCCCCACAACCTGACAGGATTGGTTAGCTATAAATTTGAAGGGGAGACGCCCCGCATCATTCTCTTTTTTCATCCTCACCTGACAAGATTGAACGAACAAGCAAAAAGCATGCCTCTTACCGCAAATCGCCCCAGCAGGTTCAGCCTCTCCTGTTTGGAAGTCCCTCCTGTACAGTCTCTAAATGAGCTTTATGGTGGGAACCCCGTTCTGGTGGTCTCAGGGGCTTTGGAATTATACTGGCATCTGTAGCAAGCTTTAAAGAAGCTTCAAATCTCGCAGTGGCCCCCACTTTCGCTCTGTCTTTCCTTCCAGTGCAGTGTGTCCTTCCACAAAGGTATTGGTATCATTACATTTACCACCTAACGTTAGTCCGTTTTGTACCTTTGTCTGCCTGTTGTTTTTTTCTCAGCTCTGCTGAGCCCTGTGGTTCCTCTGACACCCCATACTCTCGGGGTCACCGCTGCGTACCCCTTGGCGCTCTGCACATGCGCGCAGCTCAGTGATGACGCCGCCTGTCTCCTCTGCCCTCTTCCAAAATGGCGCCGGGCGAGCGGGACGCTTCTGCACATGCGCGCGTCATTAAAAAAAAGAAGGAAAAAAGAAACAATATGTTCCCCCCCAACATTTCTATTTATTAAATTAATATAATAATTTTATATACATATATCTATCCTCTTTTTTTTTTTGGATTATATTAATTGTTAAATTATGAATACACTTTCTTCTTTGGTATGTTATAAATTAATATATAAATGTATTGAATGAATGAATGATGAAACTTATATAGCGCGGCACATGCAAACTGAATCGCCTCTGGGTGCTTGTATAATATCTTCTATCCTATTTATTCCTTTTTTTTTTTTGTGTGTAATCAATTAGCCCAGGCTGATCTGGGACATGCCTGCACACACCTGGTGCAATCTTCACTCTGAGTAGAGCAGAGCAGCAGTGCGGCAGCCAGAACTACAGAGCATTAGGACTGTAATGTTTTCCCTTCTCTCTTTTTTTTTTTTTCCCACCTTTTCTCTCTGCTATCCTCATGGGAGCCACTGCCCTCGCAGACCACCATCAGCTGACCAGGTATAGAGGCCGTCCAGAAGGTGGTAAGTAGAGGGGAGACAAAAAAGAGAGCCTGGCCACTGACGCTACAGTTTTGGTAGCCCTATCGGGTCAAGAGACGCAAGTTTGCGGCACAGAGGGAGATTCTAGCCATGCTTCCGGCAGAAGGCGCAAGAAATCGCTCAAGGTTACCCTCTTGATTTCTTCAATCAAGGCATAGCCGCTCGCGTCACAGCACTCCCGTCATAGTCGGTCCCACCGCAGACGATTACCTTCATCCCAGACAGAGCTATCTTACCCGCACCACGGCAAATGTTTGCCAAATATGCGGGGCGCCATCCTTGCCAGGGGAATTGGCCTGCCACTCGTGCTTCATCGAAGTAACCAAGGATTCAGAGGCCAGAGTAGATACTGAGCTCCCAGGAGAATCGCCACAGGGATCATATGTGGGCGATCCTTCCCCAAGCACATCGCCCGGCCGTTACGCCAGGGTGCAGTAACCCTCTCTAAGAATGAGGAGTGTGAGCAGGCGTCGGACTGTCTCTTTTTGGTTGAACCATTTGCCCATTCACTCAAGGAAGCGATCGGCTGGGAGGAGGTTATGGCAGAACTTCTGAAGGTTCAGAAATATTTCCCGGTGCTGAAAAGGGGGTCCTGAATCATTTCCCTTCATCGAAGAGCTGGAGAACCTCATAAAGGATAAGTGGGGGGTCGCATAAGCGGCCCAGTATGAGCAACAAGTTTGCAGATTGTACCCCTTGTGGTAGTCTAAGATCGATTCTTTGATCAATGCAACTACGGTCGATTCATCTTTAATGCGACTCGCTAGAGACGTTTCTCTACCGATTGAAGACGCAGTTACCTTCCGGGACGCTCTTGATCATAAAATCAATATAGAACTGAAGAAAGCCTGCTCCACGACAGGAGCCGCTTGTAGGCCGGCTATCACCACAGCGGCAGTCGCTAAAACTATCGCTGCATAGGCAGCTAATGTTGAGAATCCCATTCTAGAAGGAGCTGACCAGGGGAAGATATTCTCCTCCCTGCAGGAAAATTAAGTTGGCTTACGGCTCCTGAGGGGGCGACTTCATGGCTGGGAAGAGCCTTATAGCTGAGACCCTGGATAGCGAAGGCAGCGTCAAAATCAACTGGTGCAAAATTCCATATGGCGGCTCAAGTGTATTCGGCACAAAGATGGACTCGGCCATCTCCAAGGTTACCGGGGGAAAGTCTGGGCTGATTTCTCCGATAGGAAAACCAGAGCCCCAGAAGGGCCCCGCTTACAGGCGTGATCTTCCTGTCAAGTACAGGGATGTTAGATCCTACCGCCCGGCAGGGAATTTAGGAGGGACTGGAAGTCTCGACCCTCCTTCATGTAGATACAGTAAGCCAATTACAGCTGGGGAACAGCAGAAGTCCTTTTTGAGGGTCCGTCTGCCCACCCAGCTCAGGTAAGCACCAGACTCAAGATATTCGCTCGGATATGGGCAACTCGTATAACAGATCCATGAACACTATCCTCTATCAAGACCGGTCACAATTGGAAATTCATGGGCACATTGCCAGGGAACACATTCCAGCCTACCAAGTACTTCCGCACCAGAAAGGGAGGGGGTTTTATTCCCCTTTATTTCTGGTACAAAAAAAAAAACGGGGATCTACGTCCAGTCTTGGACCTAAAGAATTTCAACAGACGATCAAAATAGAGGCCCTCAGATTGGAAAAGCCTTCAGTCCATTTTGTTGTCAGTGGACGTGGGAGACTGGATGCTATCTCTAGATTTTTCGGGCGTTTACCTTTACATCCCAGTTCATCTTACCTTCCAGAGGTCCCTTCGGTTCTCAATCGATCAATCCCATTTCCAATTTTGGTGCCCCCCATTCGGCATCGCCTCAGCACCCAGCGCATTCGGCAAGTTAGGGTGTTCCTAGGGGCAGAATAAAATACCAGGTTGTACCGGGTGCAACTCCCTCAAGAGAGGCTGAAGCCCTTGCTCCAGAAGATACAAAGTCTGCTATCATCCAGACGTCTAACTGTCAGAGCCTGCCTCAGTACCCAGGGGTCCATGTCAGCATCCATACCCTTGATACAGTGGCCCCTGTGGCACATGCGAGTCTTACAGAACTCCTTTCTCAGGCAGTGGAATAGAACGTCAATACTCCAAACCATTCACATCCCGAACTGGGTAAAGCAATTAGTATGGTGGTGGACACACCCGTCCGACCTCAGGGAGTCCATTCCAAAAGTTCCCCCTAGTCCAGAAGTAGTAACATCGGACGCCAGCCAGGGGTGATGGGGTCCACACTATCTAGACTGAGTAGCCCAAGGACAGTGGCATTTTCGGGCTCAGGGCATAGTGTCAAATATTTTAGAGCTCAGAGCAGCCTTTCAGGCCCTCCTGGCCATTGCGCCTCTTCTATAGAGGAAGAGTGTCCTGATCAGGATGGACAACAAGTAGCGGTGTCATGTATCCAGAGACAGGGGGGCATCAGGAGTCGCACGCTTCATAATGGAAGGGGCACAAGTGCACCTGTTAGATCTGTGGGGAGTATGCGTCCCAGCAACACAGAATTCGTTGGCCAACTACCTAAGCCGAGAGGCACTTTCAAACACACGAACGGTCCCTGAACCAACAGGTATTCTCCATTCTTACGAAAACTAGTACCAGAACCAGAAGTCGACCTAGCGGCCACGCCAAAGAACTCCAAGTGTCAGAGGTTCCTGTCCAGAGCCCACTTTCCATTACCTGAAGGGACAAACTGCCTAGTTCTTCCATGGAGCTGCGAGCTAGGGTACATTTTTCTTCCAACTTCTCGGATTACAAGATTCCTGTCCCGACTTCGGAAGTCCTCAGCCTCAGTTATTGTACTAATACCGTTCCGGCTGAGGAGGCCATGGTTTACGACCCTGCTACAACTAGGTACGCGGCCTCAATACATCTTCCAGTAACCTGGGATCTCATACATCAGAGGCAATTCTTCCATCCAGCCCAGAGAAGCTGCATTTGCCAGCTTTGAAGCTGAGAGGGCTAGGTTAGGGGAACTAGGATACTCTCAGGAGGTAATATCAACCTTAGTACAAGCTCTAAGGAGCTCCACTGATGTCACCTATACTAGGATCTGGGAGAGGTTCGTGTCATCGCAGCAAAGACATTGGAATCCCATCTCAAATTCTTGAATTTCTTCAGTCAGGGTTTAACAAGGGCCCGGGCTTGGGTACCCTGAAGGTGCAAGTATCTGCCCTTTCAGCCATGACGGGTACTAGATGGGCTCTTCATCATCTGGTCACTCTGTTCCTCAGGGCCTACGTAAGATCAGACCACCAAGGAGGCCAGCCTTTCCAACAGGGGATCTCTGTGTAGTACTCGAGGCCCTGTCCAATCCACCTTTTTCTCCATTCAACTTAGTCTCACCGTGGAACCTAGCTCTGAAGATGGCTTCCCGTATTGCTATCACCTCAGTTAAGAGGGCGCCGGAGATACAAGCACTTATGGCTATGGAACCCCTATTCAGTGTTCTTCCCTGACAGAGTGGTTCTGAAGCCCTCAGACCATTTTTATCCAAGGGTAACTTCCTCCTTTCATTATAACCAGGACATCGTCCTTTCGTCTTTTACTAATGAGAGGGGCGAGTCCCATGACTAGGATGTCAAGTCTACCATCTCCAGTTACGTCACAGCTACATCTCAGGAAGACGGATTCTCTCTTGATTATCCCACACGGGAGCAGACGAGGTCAGCCAGCTACCTCCCGTACCATTACCTCTTGGTTGTTAAAGCTATCAAGGAGACCTATTCCATCCAGCAACTTACGCCTCCTAGAGGGCATTAGGGCTCATTCGACAGGGGCAGAGGCCACTTCTTGGGCAGCATATTGCGGGACTTCACCGGAAACCATAGGCAGAGCAGCAACTTGGTCTTCCCAACACATCTTCATTTCTCACTACAGAGTGAATTCTGCTCTCCTGGCTACCGTCGACTTCGGCAGATCTGTTCTTAGAGCCAATTCCTCAGCGCTATAAAGAATAAATATTACTGTTTTCTTGCACCCTCCCGACTGGCGAGTTATATCCCAGTGTGTGCTGCCATGAATGCGTCAGGAAAACGGAAAATTGTATACTCACCTTTCCGTAATTTTCCTTTCCTGACGCATCTTCATGGCAGCACACAGATGCCCACCCTGCTGTTTTATGATGATATATACAGAGAATGATGCGGGGCGTCTCCCCTTCAAATTTATAGCTAACCAATCCTGTCAGGTTGTGGGGGCGGAGTCACAACCCAGTGTGTGCTGCCATGAAGATGCGTCAGGAAAGGAAAATTACGGAAAGGTGAGTATACAATTTTCCGTTTTCTTACTTTGCGAAGCTTAAAGTGATACTAAACTCAGGGCCTTGCATTCACTATATCTGGTTTCCCACAGTACACAGAACACAGACATGCAATAGTTTTAGTAAATATAAACATAACATAACTTTTCTCATCAGCAGTATATAGCAGTCTTGTGACTTCTATCAGTGTATACTTAAGCTTGTAGGAGGAGTTTTCATTCTCACCTTGCCCTGTACTGATCACATGCATCCTCCCAAGAATAAAAACTCTCTAGCAATACACACAAATTGAGCATGTGCAGCCTAAATCCTAATGCTCTGTTCTATCAAGAGATGGGTTGGAGTCAGTTAAACAAGGAGGATCAGAGAAGACAGGATCACACAGCCTTTATACACAATGCAGAGGATTAACCCCATAGGTTCCACAGTGAGTATACCTGCATGCTTTACTGCATATACACACAAATTTTACTGCTGTGGGTTAAGTAACACTTTAAAGCAGACCTTCACTCACAAAAATATTTTGTGCCATTGTAACCCCCTCTTTGACCACTTCGTTACTGGGCACTTAAACCCCCTTCTTGCCCATCCCTATTTTCAGCTTTCAGCGCTGACTCATTTTGAATGACAATTTCGCGGTCATACAACACTGTAACCAAATGATATTTTTATCATTTTTTCCCCACAAATATAGCTTTCTTTTGGTGCTATTAGATCATCTCTGCAGTTTTTATTTTTTGCGCTATAAACAAAAAAAGACAGACAATTTGGAAAAAAAAAACACAATATTTTTTACTTTTTGTTATAATAATATCCCAATTTTTTTTAAAAATATATTTTTTTTTCCTCGGTTTAGGCCGATACGTATTCTTCTACATATTTTTGTTAAAAAAGTTTCGCAATAAGCGTATATTGATTGGTTTGCGCAAAAGTTATAGCGCCTACAAAATAGGGTATAGATTTATGATTTATTTTTTTACTAGTAATGGCGGCGAACTGCGATTTATTTATTTTTTGTCAGGCCTGCGATATTGCGGCGGACATATCGGACACTTTTGACACAAATTTGGGACCATTCACATATATACAGCGTACAGTGCTATACAAATGCACTAATTACTGTATAAATGTGACTGGCAGGGAAGGGGTTAACACTAGGGAGTAAGGAAGGGGTTAAATGTATTCCCTGGGTGTGTTCTAACTGTGTGAGGGGAGGGGGCTGACTGGGGGAGGTAACCGATGCTGTGTCCCTATGTACAAGGGACACAATTTGGTCTCCTCTCCTCTGACAGCATGTGGAGCTCTGTGTTTACACACAGAGCTCCATGTCCCTGCTGTCACCTGTTGTGTCACCGCCGATTGCGTATACCCGGCGGACATCGCGGCCGCCAGGTACACGCATCTGCTCTTCAGCGATGCGCCGATACTGTGTTTACCATGCACTTAAAATGACGTCCACCCGGCACTTGAGAGCCCCGCTGTAGACGTCTTTTGTCCATAGCGCGGATCTCAAGTGGTTAATCAAGGGATCCAACTTTTTTGGCTTTGTTTTGTTTATTTTCCCTATTTTTCAAACGCTAGCCCTGCCCAATCTCCATTTTCACTTAGGGAAGAATGATGTGAACCCTGCTTCTGGTGCCCCCTGGGGTATACAAGTCACAGATCCCAGGAGGCATCAGCTTCCATACTGTGGCTGTAGAAGGCAGGACCTGGTGGCATGTCATTGGGGGAGCTGCTAGATCCTAGAAGAAACTGCTGGCTCCCAATGATGTAGGAGGGAAGATCGTGGCACATATAGCATTCAATGCTGGATTTGCTGGTAATCTGAGTATGCTTATAGTGGATACCCTAGCAAAAGAAAGAGGGGTGATAAAAAAAAAACACAGGGGTGAAGTCCCTCTTTAATTTTCTTTTAACCATTGTGGTTTCAGACAACCGTACATGGTGGATAAGGGGAGAATGAACGTTCTTAATAAAGTATATAATTGAATTAAATATCTCTATCTATCTATCTATCTATATATATATATATATATATATATATATATATATATATATATATAATATTGTATATTTTTTCATTTTGTTGACATGTAAGGGGTCTGATTGTGATTTAGGATCATGGAAAAATGTTTTATTTCTGAGTTGGCATTCCAGAACAGATAACACTGTAGAAAATGTAACAAATCCAATGTCCATTACACATGATCATGAAGAAAGAACTAATTATTTACTGAATACACAGTCAAACTATGTTGTATTACAGAGTTTGGCAAATCCTAAAAAGGTGTCCTTTTGGCCTTTAGTAAAGGGATACCTTGGCTCTGCAGCAAGCAGCAATGTTATAAGATAGATGCTTCTGCATTCTAGTGCCATCACAGTCAAAACAAAACTGTAACTGTTTCCCATCTAAAGCAGGGGTGGGCAATTATTTTTTCGATGGGGCCACATGAGAAACTAAAAATATTATGGAGGGCCGGGCCAAAAGGCTAAACTCAATACTGCATAAAATCAATTGTATTTCTTTATAAAAAGCAGTAAATATCATTGTTGGACAACTGGTACGAGTACTTGTTATATAGTTAACCACTTAAGGACCGCCTACTGCACATTTACGTCGGCAGAATGGCACGGCTGGGCACATCAACGTATATATACGTTGATTTTAGTACCCAGCCGTGCGCGCGCCCGTGACCCGGTCCGAAGCTCCAGGACCGGGACCGCGGGATTCGCGGACCCGATCGCCGCTGGAGTGCGGCGATCCGTCCCTGGAGCGAAAGAACGGGGAGAGCCGTGTGTACACACGGCTTCCCCGTGCTTCTCTGTGGCCGTAGCATCGATCGCGTCATCCCTGTAATAGGGGGACGCGATCGATGACGTCACACCTACAGCCACACCCCCCTACAGTTGTAAACACAACACATAGGTCACACATCCCCTACAGCGCCACCTGTGGTTAACTCCCAAACTGCAACTGTCATTTCCACAGTAAACAATGCAATTTAAATGCATTTTTTGCTGTGAAAATGACAATTGTCCCAAAAATGTGTCAAAATTGTCCGAAGTGTCCGCCATAATGTCGCAGTCACGAAAAAAATCGCTGATCGCCGCTATTAGTAGTAAAAAAAAAAAATTAATAAAAATGCAATAAAACTATCCCTTATTTTGTAAACGCTATAAATTTTGCGAAAACCAACCGATAAACGCTTATTGCGATTTTTTTTTACCAAAAATAGGTAGAAGAATACGCATCGGCCTAAACTGAGGAAAAAAAATGTTTTTTTATATATTTTTGGGGGATATTTATTATAGCAAAAAGTAAAAAATATTGCATTTTTTTTAAAATTGTCGCTCTATTTTTGTTTATAGCGCAAAAAATAAAAACCGCAGAGGTGATCAAATACCACCAAAAGAAAGCTCTATTTGTGGGAAAAAAAGGACGCCAATTTTGTTTGGGAGCCACGTCGCACGACCGCGCAATTGTCAGTTAAAACGACGCAGTGCCGAATCGCAAAAAGGGGCAAGGTCCTTTACCTGCATTTTGGTCCGGGTCTTAAGTGGTTAAACAATGAAAAAGTGAGGTTGCCTTACAAGAAAAAATTGCTTCTTTCAGTTCTCAGAGGCCTTTTCAAAACTGAAAGATGCAATATGATTGGTTGCTATGGGCAACTCAGCAACTTTTCCTCTGAACAGGTTTTGATAAATCTCCCCCAATGTTTAAAAGAAAATGTTTTTCAGTTAACTACCCCTTTAAGCAAGATACATCATATTGAACTGTCACTAAACATCACTACTAACAACATTTCACTACTAAAAACATTTGTAGTCTTTGGTGTTTTAAGTTCTCTTTTCTTGTTCAGTGAGAGAAATCTAGTCTCTGCTGGGCTTTAACAAGTGCATCGAAGTCAGGTTGAATGTCTGAGGTGGAGATGCGAAGCACAGCTGACAGATGATCATCAGTGAGAGAGGATCTATACCTGGATTTCGTGAACTTCATCATTAAAAATGTTTGCTCACATACGTATGTAGAGCCAAAGAGAACCAACATCTTCTGAGCACGTCTCCTCATGTTAGGAAACTTCTCCTTCTTGAGAGAAGAGTAGAAATCTAGCAGAGATCTTGACTTAAAGTGCTCTGCCAGTACTGCATCAGACTGCAGGTCGATGAGTTCCAGTTGAGTTCCAGTTGAACATCACTGGGTGCATTATCCACACTGCAGGTAAAGGGAGAGGAAATCAGGCACATTTTGTCTTCGATTTGTCTGAGATCTTCAAATCGCCTTGAAAACTCACCATGCAATGCTCCCAACATGGATGAGTACCTGCGGAGGTGATCAGCTGGTGGTGTGACTTCTTTCAGGGTTTGCATGTGAGTTATATTGTTGCTCTCCAGTTGTCTTGAAAGAAACTGTAACTTTGTCATGAAAGCCTTCACCAGGCTGTGCATTTCATGAACAAAAAGGCCCTTGCCTTGGTGTTCAGTTCATTCATCTGTGCAGTCACATCAACAGAAAATGCAAAATCTGCCATCCAGTCCTCATCTGAGAGCTCAGGGAAGTCTTTGCCTTTCTTCTCACAATACTCCCGAATCTCTGCTTTCAGGTCCCAGACTTTTTTTAGCACTTTTCCCAGACTGAGCCATCTGATAGCTGTGTGGTAGCCGATGTCACGATGCTCGGTCTCATGCTCCTCTAATAGTGCGACAAACTGTCTGTGGTTCAATGCTCTTGCCCTGATGAAGTTTACTATTTTAGTAACAACATCAATGACATGGCGATTTTTTAGCACTGATTTGCATAACACATGTTGGTGTAGAATACAATGCAAAAATACCAGTTTCTGATCCATGTCGATTTCAGTCACTTTATCTTGCATACGTTTCAAAAGTCCGACATTTTTTCCGGTGAGATTTGGACATCCGTCCGTTGTGACGCCTGTCAGTCTGTCCCATTTCAGTCCCAGCCTGTCCATGCACTCATTTACCTCCGTGAACAGATCACTCCCTGTCGTCGTTCCTTTCATCGACCGCATTGCTGCCAGCTCCTCCGTAATCTTGAACTCGGGGGTTATCCCGTGGACAAATACAAGTAACTGGGCTGTGTCGCGGACATCACAGCTTTCGTCCAAAGCCAAGGAGAAAAAGTCGAAACGTGCCACTTCACGTTGCAGCTGAAGCTCCAAATTCCCCGCAATGTCCTCGATCCTTCTAGTCACGGTTCGCCTGGACAGCGGGACTTGCTCAAATGCCGCTTTTTTTTCAGGGCATATTAGTGCTGCAGAGTCCACCAAGCACTCTTTGATAAACTCCCCCTCTGAGAATGGCTTACTGTATTTCGCGATTTTGTGGGATATCACAAAGCTGCTCTGGGTTGCTGCATCCCTGGCTGCGTGAAGTTTTGTAAAACAGCCTTGCTGCTTTTGCAACTTAGCTAGCAAAGCTTCCGAAGTCTGCACCCTTTCTGCGTCAGTCAAGTTTTTATATTTTGCAGCATATTTTGTCTCGTAATGCCGACTCAAATTGTAGTCCTTAAAAATGGCGATCTGCTCCCAGCAAACTAAACATGCGGCTTTACCTCTGATTTCGGTAAATAAATACTTAGCAGTCCAATTCTTTTGGAAGACTCTGCATTCATCATCTACCTTTCTCTTTTTAGCAGACATTTTGAGACCTAGAGTCCGGTTGTGACAAGGATCCAATCACGTGCACCCAGGGCTGCTTATGCAACCAAAGACAAAGTATTAGGTTGGTTGCATAGTTCCCCCATATTTGTAGCATAGTTTCCCTATATTAGGTAGCAGTTCCCCCACATTATGTAGCTGCAGCAGTTCTCACAGATTTGTAGCATAGATTACCCCCAAATACCCCCCCTCCACCAATGCTGTTTTATTTTTTGCTTGCAGGCTGTAAGCAACAAATAAAATGGCACAGGGGGACAGGGGGGGATTTGGATGCCCCCTCCCCCCCCAAAAAAACCTGCTACACACTTCTGTACAATTATACCTTGTATGACAGTCAGACAGTTACTTCCCCAGCAGCGGGCCAGCGCTCAGTCATGGCTTACTTACTTTCCTCCTTCACCTTGCTGAGGGCTCTCACAGCACCGCGGCACACACTCCTCTCGCAAGGCCTCATAGGACGCCGGGGACGGCCTCTGGATGACGTCACGCCCCTGGGACGTCAGTGCTTGTGTTTAGTACTGAAGGGGAGGAGCATGCTCAGCCTCGGCGCAAAGGCACCGCCCGGGCCGCAAGAGGCTCTATTGTTGTGTATAATAGCCGCGGCTCGCGGCTCTGCTGTGTAACTATGTTAGCTGCGGCCCGCGACTTGCGGCCCGCGATTAAATGATGCTGAGCAATATCGGGCCTATGAATAATGCAGCTGCCTGCTGCTTGGACAATGCGGATCGATCATGTATTATATAGCGGCCGTCGGCCGGACACTGTGAGAGACATTTAGGCCTACATTGTGATGGGGGCCTGGAGCTGCAGCTCCATCAGCCCCATTGTTAATCCGGCCCTGTTGCTAGCGATCCGCCGGGGGCCGGATTAAAAGGTCCGCCGGGCCGTATAGGGCCCGCGGGCCGTAGTTTGCCCAGCTCTGATCTAAAGCATGCTTCTAGTGATAACTGTCACTCTTGTCAGTATGCTTATGTTAGATCTCAACTGAACTTTAAGGCTTGAAATGGCTGGTGTATTAACTGATCACATGTGTAGCACCATGGAAGGTGAATATCTACAGAGGTTAAGATGGCACTGGCATAAGTTGTAAATAAATAGGAGGATTTCGTTCTGTTTTAAGGGTTATATGATTAGTTCCCCCAATCAGACACAGGACAGCTGTTCAAATATTACAGCAAACTATAAACATCTTGTATTGGAGAGGCATTCCTAAAGCCTAAAACATCTCTAGAATTAAAAAATTGAAGAGCAACAGATTAGTAGCAAGTACCCCATAGCTATTTGGGGGATGGTGCACTAGTGACTGGTAACATACCACTGCAGACATTATTTTAACCCCTTCATCCCTAAGGTAAATGAAATGGAGATGCCTAAGCACAATTTTGCAACTTTGACATGTGTTAGTAAAACGACATATTGTCACAACAACTTTGTGTATCCAAGTGGATTATACCTTGTTTTTTTCCAAGACAAATTGGGATTTCTTTTGGTGGTAAATGGTAAAGAATTTCTCCTGATTGTTTTGTTATTATCAAAGAAAAACTGGCTGTATATTTATTGTTATTATGATAATTTACTGCTAAAAAACAACCCAAAATATATTCTGCTTCTCCAGACGATTACAGCGATACCACATATGTGTATGTTAGTTGTTTTTGTAACCGTAGTACAGCCCAGAAACAATAGTGCGCATTTAGCATTTTTTTAATTCTGCCTAAAACACACTGACACTAAAGCCCTGTACACACGATTGGTCAATCCGATGAGAACGGTCTGATGGATTTTTCCATCAGTTAACCAATGAAGCTGACTGATTGTCAGTTGTGCCTACACACCATCGGTTAAAAAACCGATCGTGTCAGAACGCGGTGTTCATAAAACAAGACGTGCTGAAAAAAATGAAGTTCAATGCTTCCAAGCATGCGTCGACTTGATTCTGAGCATCCGTGGATTTTTAACAAGTTTCAAATTTTTTTAACCAATGGATAAATAACCGATGGGGCCCACACACGATCGGTTTTGGTCTGATGAAAACGGTCCATCAGATTCTCATCAGAATCTCATTGGATTGACCGATTGTGTGTACGCGGCATAGCTGACACTGAAACAATTCTTTTTTTATTCTACCCAAAATACCGTGATCTTTGCCCCCAACCCTGACCTTGACCCTAACACCCTGGGAAACCTTGATCTTGTTATTTTTTAATTTATTTTTTATTCTTTATTTTTTTTATTTAATTTTTATATGTGTGTGGTTGGTGGGGAGGGGTTAAATGAAAACCTGTAATGAAGTATTGAGGCTGATTTACTCAATAAACAGAGTGAAAATTCATGTGTATTATTTAAAGATTTAGGGAAAAAAAAATTCAAAAATCACTTTGAATATCCAATTAACATGATTGTATAATTGAAATGGATATTCAATCTATTTAAATGAATATTCTCAACTACTTTAGTTCACATCTCCTTTAGTAAATATGTGGATTGAAATTGGTCATGTTTCCTAAAAATGATAGTTGCCAGACTGTACAAGCCGTGGCCAGTGGCTTAAATAGTGAGTTTCTGACCTGGAACTCCTATGCAGATGAGGAGTACTGACTTCACTGCCTTCAATTACTGCATGCTCATTCTGAGTAAGTAACTTACATTACTGTATACAGAGACAGACAACTAGCTAGCATTTTCAGGGGAAAGTCAGGAATTATATTATCACCTTATTGCATCAATGGTGAAGTTATAGCAAAGGGTTGACTTGCTAACTAGAATGCATGAAACAAAACAAACAGTCAGTAAATTGATAGTTTTTACTTTAAACAGTCTGCAGCAGCAGGCAGCTATAGTAAATAATCGTTAGGTCCTTTCAATTATCTTGTAGAAATCTTACTGTGTGTATAGGTTAGTGTGAGATGCAAGTAATTGAATGCTTTGTGATCCTTTCAAGACCTTTGCTGCATTGTTAGACACGTACCTGCTGCTACAATAAAAGAGAATCTTTCTGCAGTGATGGAGACCTATTTTGGAAGCTTAGCATTCCTTAGCAGCAAGTGTTATTCTTTACACAATGTTATACTAGCCATTTAGTCTTGAAATAGAGATGTACATTATTTGCTGAAGAACATTGTTTAGATTTATTTTGCCAATTTAGTAAACTACAATTTCTTTTGGCAAGGCAGGATTTCATTATTGTAAATTACATAATCTCCACAGTAGTCTGCCATTATCTTTATTCATTTACATTTTATATCTTTTTTAGAAGAAAAATAAATAGTTGGGACTTTAAATGAGGCAATGACCAGGTATGGTCAATTGCCTCCATCCCTATCTAATTAAAACAAACAGGAGGACTTAGGGTTGGGACTTTAAATGAAGCAGGCAGGTGTAAGCAGTTGTAATTTATTGGAAATCAATGATAAGTTGCATGAGGGTACTCAGGAGTATGCATAGAGAACCAATACAATTCATTCGATGGCTATACATTTAGCAATCACAATTTGCCACTTAATAATTCAAATCACATAATACAAATGATCATTAAGTCAGGTAAAACTACTCTCAATAGTGCTTACATTCTCTGGATCTATGCAGGAGCAGTGTGCCAACAAGCATCAAAGAACCCCCCTAGGGGTATCACTGGCGGGAGCAGAGGTGGTCATGGCGGACCAGGACTCGACAAGGATGATTTCCAAGGAAGAAAATTCCAAAAGATGCAAAGCTCTGGCCTACATCGTGAGGAGCAGAACAGCAGCCTTTGATTCCATTTTACATCACAGCGTGCTGGAGCAGCAGTGTGACAGAATAGCGGCCCTTGGAGGAGGTAACAAAGAGCTCCCAGTCGTCTGTGAAACAGTACAGCGTGATAGTGTGGTCGCAGTCAGTGCTAGTCAGTGGAGAGTAGGACGCTTCCCGAAGAGTCTGCTCTCCAGGGCTAGTCAGAAAAGGCAGTCAGGCAGCTAGTAGGACAGCAGGACCCGCCATTGGGGCTCAGGACTACCGATCCTCCATCCCCTTCTGACCACCCTCCTTCGGCCTCCCATAGACAGTTCCTCTTAAGGTAAGGCCTGGTCCATCTGGCCTCCAGTCTGTCCTCCAACCTGGGGATCGAATGCGGCCGTCTTTTTCAGGATTGTCCGCGGCCGTGAACCCGGGAAACGGATGACTCTTATCCCCCATCTACACCTCCATTCGCATCCCTAACACCGATCCCCCATCCCCCGTCATCTCCCCGCTACTGGATCACGGGTGCCGCATCCTAGCGGGATGCACGTGAGTCACCAAGCCATAACCTCCCCGCCACTCACAACACCCCTAAAACCCCCCAGGCCCCCTAGGATTTCCCCCGCTTCCCCCCTGCATATCCTCCCCTCTTGCTGTCCCTGTACCTCAGCCCCCGTCTCGGGCCTAGTCCTGGTCGGCAGCCATCTTGATACACCCATTCAAGCAAAAACACCACCATCACTCACCCTCACCTCTCCCTCCACAGCCTGTTTCTGCCTGAAACCAGGTTCCACCGGTTAATCCAGGGGTACGTATTCCCTATGCCCCCACCCACAATCTAATTGATCCAGGGTTTGCCGATCGCCAGTAAGGGATCAGGAAGGAATTTTTTCCCCGGTCGCTGCAGATTGGCACAGCACGCCTGGGGTTTTTTGCCTTCCTCTGGACCAATTCCGGGAGGGAAGACTGAGCGAGTGGCGGTTTCACTTGCTTATTCCGTCCTCCCAGCACCTTCAAAGCCCCTAATCAATATCTCTTTCCTGCGTCTTTTTCTGTAACCATGGGTTATCTAAAATACTCTGTAGAAACCATCTGGGAATTGAAACCATTTGCCTCTACACTTCCAGCGGTCACCAAAAAAGCTCTAAAGAGTGAGCAACTGTTAAGAATCAATCGATGATTGACAGTAAAAAATTGCACGCATCCTTCAACACGATCTAGATTGCCATTTCATCACAGAAAGCTGGCTTACAGCAGACTGCAACACCATTCTGGGAGAACCGCTGCCAGCAAATTATCGCATTCAAATGCAGAACAGAGTGGGGCAAAGAGGGGGAGGCCTGGCGGTGATCCACAAGACTCACCTCTCGATCACCAAACCAGTCCTCAAAAATTGCTTCCATTTATGGAAACCCTCACTCTACAGCTGCAAAAAAATCCCAAAGACATGGTCCATATTCTACTTTGCTATAGACCACCAGGCCCAAAAACGCACCTTCTCACGTCGTTGACAGAATTCATCTCATCATACACCCTAAGCATCAAACATTTTTTGGTGCTTGGGGATTTCAAACTCTGGGCCAACTCCTCGCTGGACCCCGTCGCCGACGCCTGCATTGACCATCTGGAAGGATTAGGTCTGCAGCAACTAATACTAGGCCCCACTCATGCCTCAGATCATACTCTAGATCTCATCTTCAAACAAGATTTGGAAATTGACATCCTGGACAATGAGCCGCTACCATGGACCGATCACCATGCCATTAAATTCAAAATCACCAATAACTCCAGGCCAAAAAAAACTACAAAACCGGTGACAACTCACTAGATTAGATCTCAGAAGAAGCTCCACTCGGAACTCTTCAAAACAACATTAGGGAACAAAATAAAAAAAATCCAACAAAAACAAACAGCCACAGACACCATCAACAAGGCGCTACTACAGTCAGCTGACTTGGTGGCACCAAAACGCAAAACTTGCATCCGGAAAAACAACTCCAGCTGGTTTAATGACCAGCTGACGTTGCTAAAGCAAGAGCGTAGAAGAGCAGAAGCTGCTTGGAAAAGGAGCTCGTCGGAGGAAAACCTCACAAAGAAATCTTCATGGCCAAAAAAAAATCACTTCTCCAACATCATCGCAAATGCCCTAAACCGCCCCCGCGAACTCTTCAAGCTAGTTTCGCAGACGATGAATCCAGCTTGTTTAGAGGCCCCCAATTCTGATTCACAAGAATTTTGCAACAAATGATTGGATTATTTCATTAACAAAATTGAAAAAATCCGTGAAAGTATTCAGCAAAATGGAATCGTCACTAACCCTTCCCCAAATCCCAATCCAAATACCCACATAAAGCATGGTGCCCACCTTGCTGAAACAAGGTACAATAAAACCAATCTATAAAAAAAAAACAAAGACCCAAACAACCGGAGGCCCATAACAGGTCTTAATGTTTTCTCCAAGATAATGGAGAAAGAAGTTGTACAACAGCTGCAACTGCATTTAGACACCCATAAGCTACTTGACACGTTTTAATCAGGCTTCCGTCCAGGTCACGGAACAGAAACGGCGCTGCTCAAAATATGGGATGACACTCTAGAGGCCGCAGATAAAGGAGAATCTTGTCTCCTGATCCTGCTGGACCTAATCGCAGCATTTGATACGGTAGACCATTGACTACTACTAGCTAGGCTAGCTGAAGTGGCCAGAGTAGAGGAAGGCGATTTACCCTGGTTCTCCTCCTTTTTGGAAAACCGAAACTGGGATCTTTCACCTCTGAAAAACGTACGGTATCATGCGGAGTCCCTCAGGGATCTCCCTTGTCACCCGTATTGTTCAATATCTATCTCCGCCCAGAAGCTACATTACCACTCCTATGCAGACGACACTCAACTGTATTTCTGTATCTGCAAGAAAAAGGATCATTCTCTTGGACTAGAGAAATCCCTCTCTCTAATAGATAGCTATGATAGGATGACAAGCAGTTATCTTCAGGCATGGACTGGCCATAGGGACTACAGGGAGTTTCCCGGTGGGCCGATGGCTCAGTGGGCCGGTTTCAGTGACAGCCTGTCAGAGTATTGGTTGCGCAGCTCGCCCTCCACTTCATGCAGTGATGTGAGAAGAATGAGGAAAATACAGAGGAGAATAAGTGAAATAATAAAAGAGGTGAGTGAGGACTCCTTTTGTTATGCTACTTATGTTTTTTTGCACAATTGCGTATAATTTGTATACTGTTTTTGTTCTTGTTTGCAAACATAAAGTGGGCCGGTCTGGATAAAGTCCAGGGCCAAATTTTGGTCTCAGTCCATCCCTGGTTATCTTAAACTCAATGGTTCAAAAACAGAACTTCTCCTGTTTCACGCAAACCGAAATAGTCACCCCGCATCAACTTGGACCCCCCTGCCCATTCTGGACAAAACTATCACCCCTAGCACCAAAGTCAAAAGTCTCAGAGTAATTTTCGACTCCTACATGACAATGGATGCACAAATAGGGACTGTAGTCAGCGGATCCCATCATCTGCTGCCCCTTCTACACCGACTCACCCCCTTTATCCCAAAAGAGGACATTGCAGTCGTAGTGGGAACAATCATAAATTCCAGACTTGACTACACAAATGCCCGCTATCTAGGACTCCCCAATTACCAAATCACTCGTCTACAAGTCGTTCAAAATACGGCCGCTCGATTAGTGACTGGCAAAAAAACATGGGAATCAATCTAACCTTCGCTGAGATCCCTTCATTGGTTGCCAGTAAAAGATAGAATCACTTTTTAAGGCACTCTGCCTAACACATAAGTGTATTCAAGGAAACGCCCCCCAATATCTATGCGAAAAATTAAAAGCTCATAACCCAAATACCCAAAGCCAGATACAAGTCCAAAGGAGATCGAACATTTGCAGTCCAGGGACCTCGGCTGTGGAATGCGCTACCAACTACCATCCGACTGGAGTCAGACCACTTGGCCTTCAGGAGAAAGATTAAAACCCATCTCTTCTGAGGTCAAGGGGGTTTTCTTACCCATGTAATGGAAACAGCGCCCAGAGGCGATTCAGTTTGCATGTGTTGCGCTCTACAAGTTTTTCACTCACTCACTCATTCGCAGCAAACAAACTGAGATCCTGTGGAGCGGAGGCATCCATCTGTCTGGACATGGTATGGTGAGAGGGCTGATGCCCAGAACTTTGTACTGCTTTTCACACACCTAGAACTGATTGAGTAGTGTTGCTGGGACCGGTAGTTCCACGGAACAGTTCGGTCAATAGAGTCACCTGTGCATAGGCCTCAAGCCTGATTTGATTGTTTGGTGACTGCTACTGGAAGTACATTTCTAGGAAGGAGTGTGCAGGTACTTCTCACAATTGAAGCTGCTGACCAGTGTTGTTCTACATTGCTTTATTGATCAGGGAACCTTTTGGATTACAATCTTTGTTTCACCATAGCTAGCAGAAGACGGAAGACCAGAGACTGTGCTGTGTTCTTGCTGCAAGGCCTTAGAGAGTTGTTACCACTTACTAGAGACTGTAGGGGGAATGTTGAGTTAATTATATTGTGTTATATAATTCTTGCTAAATACAGTGTGCCACACAGTGGGTTTCATAGTGTCTACATGGTGTGCTGGAAGTGGGAAGGTGCCCAGTGCTGAGGTTGTTGTCTGAGCATTAGTCCCACTTGGAGACACCCCTGCTGAAGCAATACAGGTGGCTCTCAGGCGATTGCCACCTATAACCTTTTTGACTTATTACTGTATACCAATTGTGATTCCATGTTTAACTATAAAACCTGTTCTAGTAAAGTTACCTTTTTGCTTTAACACAATCTGTTGTGAGGCTTGCTAATTCTCCAAGCAGGTGTAACAGTGTATGCCCGGCTACCTCTACACACACATAAACTTTAATGGCATCCCAGTCTTAGTCCGCAGGGTTCAATATTTAACAACAAGAACCTGGGGAATGCCCAGGGAATAACCAAGCCTACTTACCGACCAGCTAGCAGAACAACCAATTAACCTGTCTAACAATGTGCGTTAAAAACAGGGGTTTTGTCCGCACGCATTTGCAAACGCATGCGTGAGCCACAGAGCCGCGCCAAGGCACCCCATAATTCTGTGGTCCTAACACTAACAGTGAGTGTCCTCACAATGGAGGCACATGAATTTTAATGGATAGATAGGGGCAGGTGGACTGAAGGGGAGCCACCCCTCCTTAAAGGTACAGAAGCACACCAAGCACCCAGCATATAGCACAATGGCTGCAAAGGTGTTGGTGCACTGCTGGACCAAAATAAACACCACAGGTGAAACAAAACGTATCCACCGCCCCCATCTATGGCTGGCAATCACAGTAAGTAGCAATGGAAGGCTAAAGCAGATAACAACAAGAACCTGGGGAATGCCCAGGGAATAACCAAGCCTACTTACCGACCAGCTAGCAGAACAACCAATTAACCTGTCTAACAATGTGCGTTAAAAACAGGGGTTTTGTCCGCACGCATTTGCAAACGCATGCGTGAGCCACAGAGCCGCGCCAAGGCACCCCATAATTCTGTGGTCCTAACACTAACAGTGAGTGTCCTCACAATGGAGGCACATGCATTTTAATGGATAGATAGGGGCAGGTGGACTGAAGGGGAGCCACCCCTCCTTAAAGGTACAGAAGCACACCAAGCACCCAGCATATAGCACAATGGCTGCAAAGGTGTTGGTGCACTGCTGGACCAAAATAAACACCACAGGTGAAACAAAACTGTTCAATATTTAGTTGGCCCACCCTTTGCAGCCATAACAACTTTAACTCTTCTGGGAAGGCTGCTCACAAGATTTAGGATTGTGTCTGTTGGAATGTTTGATCATTCTTCCAAAAGGGAATTTGTGAGGTCAGGACGAGAATGTCTTTATAGACCTTGCTTTGTGCACTGGCGCATAGTCATGTTGGATCATGAAGGGCCCAACCCCAAACTGTTCCCAGAAAGTTGGGAGCATAAAATTGCCCAAAATGTCTTGGTATGCTGATGCCTTAAGAATTCCCTTCACTGGAACTAAGGGACCAAGCACAACCCCTGAAATACAACCCCAAACCATAATCCCCCCTCCACCAAATGATTTAGACCAGTCCTTTGTGAAGGTCAGAACATATACAGATAAGCATACAATCCAAGAGAAAAGATTGCACATAACAGTGAATGTGTTGAAAAAGTTGTAGTAATGGTGAGTAAAAGGAGTAATGGTGTTGTAAACAGCACCTGTGGGAAAGGGGAAAAAGAAAAATAGGGGGGATGGGGGAGTGCCACGGGAGAGAGAGAAAGGGGGCAGGGAAGGTGGAGGGCAGAATGGGAAAAGGAAAGGGGGAAGGAGAGGTTTAGATAAGGGGGCTGTGCAGAGTCAGCTTCCTCACCATCAAACCTAGACCACAACCCTCAAAGGGGTGCCACAGAGGACATGTGGGGTAAAAAGCTCAAAGGTATAAAGGATGTCTCCTAAATAAGGTGGGGGTAAGATAAGGCATAACCACTTGGGTTCCCCTGGTTCCGGAGGTAGCGGAGCGAGGGTTTATATATTTTTTTAATACTTTGGTTTGTCAATCCAATGATTTATCCACTTGATACATTTAGTTTATGTAGAGCCTGGTTACTTTTCAGAACCGATACTATTGAATTTTAGAGGGGTCAGAGAGTTAAGTGACTCTGACAATGTTAATTAGTTCAAATTTGGAGCTTCTGTCCCAGCTTGGCTGTGCTGTGGGCTCATGCTGTTGTTCCTGGGGTGCAGTTCCACCCCAGGTCGGCAGGTGGTAGCAGCGGAGTCAAGGTCTGGATACTTTTCCCCAGCAGCCTATCAGGAGGAGGTTTCCTCGCTGTGCATGCTGGGAGGGGTATTTATGGGGCCATCTTCCTTGGTCTTCTCCTCGTGTGGCGCCCACCTTTAGGGTAGCCATTCCACAGCCCCCTTGCAAATGGCAAATGGGCTTCCGGCAAATGGCCTTCCGGCCCGCGGTGCATGTGCTACGCAGAGATCCTGGCTTTGGGACCACGTTGGCCCGGAGCATTTGATCTATCGCTTGGGACTCAGTAATGAACTGGGTCCCCACCTAAAGAGGTCCTGGGCTGTCCGTCCTTTTGGAGGAAGCTGTTCGGTGGAGAGTCTGCCTGAGGAGTGCCAAGAGAGGCTGGTGTTCCAATAGGGGCCTGACCATCCATCAGGGACCAGGGGAACCAGACACTGAGAGGCTGGATGTTGGTAACCTAATCTAAACTACCTGAAGGAGATCCACGTGTTAAGTTCAGTCAAGAGGAGTTTGGACCACTATTTTCGGCAACCATTGGGAGGCTCTGTGGCAGAGACTTAACCCCAAGTTCGAGTGTCATTCTGGCTGCCAGGCTTGTGAGAGAGGCCTGTCCAGGTGCACTATACCCATTCCGGCTGGAGTGGCAAAGTGAAAGTTTGTCGTTGGAAGCAGGACTGTTTCTCTTTTACCTACACTTGAATCTGTGTTCTCTATCTCTTCTATTCTTCACCAAGTTCAACTGTTTTACCTTGTTGGGTAAATAAAAGCACAAGAAAAAGTCACCTGCTGTGTGGACATTCCATTACTACGGCTCTCATCAACAGAGGTAAAATGTCACCCAAAACAGATCAGCAGCTCCTCCGGGGGTAGTGCTACATTTACAACAAATGTTCTTGTAGAGTAAGAAAATCTATTATTAAATGTCACAAATTTACATGCAAGCAGCAAAAACTTAAAACGGAAGTGCTCAATTTTTTCCAGTTTGACCTCTAACAATTTCAGAATGTTGTTGCTATAAAGTTGCATTTCCCAACAGCTTTTTATTTTTCTAAAATTTGCAATAAACAATACAACCTGTACAGGCTCATTTAGATCTACCATGTAGGGAAAGGACCTATGTAATTTGATTCAAAGAAAATTAATAGTTTTGGTTAGATCTCATATGTCGTATTTTTATTTATTTTTTACTTTTTTTTTTTTTTTTTTTTTAAAGGACAGAGAAAAATATATACAATGACAACAAAGGGTAGGATGGAACATCCAAAAAGTGTAAGGAGTAGTAAAGTAGTACATGTACCATAAACATAATACAAGTCATATACCAGTGTTCCAGAAAATATCCATTAACGGCATTCCAACAAGAGAATTAGGTATAATAAAGACATCAACCTTTATATCATGAATATTAACAACACAAAAAGAAGAAATGGGTTAGCAGGTACAGTAAGCACAATTCTGTAAGGGGGTCCTGGGTTTAAGGCCGCGTACACACGACTAAATAAATCCGATCAAATCGGTCTGACAGACTGATTTGATCGGATTTGTCTGCTGGGCTATTTTGGTTTGATCGCTGTACACGCGATCAAACCAAAATCCCCACCGGCAGACAGCGCGGTGACGTGGCGGTGACGTTGACGCCGCCACGTCACCGCACCAGGAAGTAAAAAACTTCCATGCATGCGTCGAATCAATTCGACGCATGTGCGGACAGATATGTCCCCGCCAGCAGACAGCGGGCTGACATGGCGGTGACGTGGCGGTGACGTTGACGCCGCCACGTCACCGCACCAGGAAGTAAAACACTTCCGCGCATGCGCCGAAATCATTCGGCGCCGGTGCGAGACGACATGTCTGCTGGTAAGTGTACTAACCAGCAGACATGTCGGGCGGACGGGTTCCCACCCGATAGATTTCAAAGCATGCTTTGAAATTTGTCGGGTGGCCAAATCTGTCGGCTCGCCCGTACACACGATCGAATCTGTCTGCTGAAACGGTCTAGCAGACCGTTTCCAGCAGACAGATTTGATCGTGTGTACGAGGCCTTAGAGTATCTTCTGTGTCGGGTCACCTGTGGCCAGGTGACAAGTGCACCCTGTTAGGGTCAGGGATGCACCACAGGGTAGTGAACCATTTAGCCGACTGCTGCAAACAGAGGGGAAGCGTGAGACAGGTAAGCTGCCAGACTTTATTGCATATCCATGACATTCTGCTAGCAAACACTGGGGCCCTTTGAAAAGAAAGTAGGTTTAATCAAGCAAAGTGAGACAGTAATCCTCTAGGAAATCCCGTTAGGTAGTGGTTGGTAAGAACAGAATGGCTAAAAGTGGTAGCTCCAAACAAGCATCCTCTGACACTAGAAAAGGGAATAGGTGTCTGCATGCAGTGTCTGTACTGTGTTAAGAAGGACGTTTTGGGTTTTCACCAGCTCACCAATCCTCTGTGCAATGACACAATGGAAATTTAAATGCTGTTCCAGGATCCTAGCAATGTTGTAAGGCACCGGATCACCTCCTGTTGGCTGTTTAAGATGTTAGCTAGCTAAAATGGCAAGGTGACCGCACAGAGGCCGACTGAACACCTGGATGGATATTGCAATCCCTGAAGCAGTGTGCATTGTCTCTGCTGGGTGGCACTGGGTTGCTGAGCAGGGTGGTTAGGCTGAATGGTGGCAAACCTTGTAGTTGTCACTGTTCCTGGCTCCCCTCAGCCTCCTGTCAGCATTCCCAGGCCCCGTACACACGGCAGAGAACCTCGACGGTCGGAACACATCGTTCCGCCCGTCGAGGTTCTCTGCCGGCCGTCAGAATCGGCGACCCGCCCGTCGGGAAAGGCAACCAGCCATTCATCCTGACAGGCCGTCAAGCAAATAGAGAACCTGTTCTTTAATTGCTCGACGGGTTTCCCGGCGGGCGGGGCTCGCCGAGAGCGTACACACGGCCGAGGTTCTCGGCAGAATGCGGCTCCCAGCGAGGTTCTCGCTGGTTTCTGCCGAGAACCTCGGCCGTGTGTACGAGGCTTCACAGTAGTCTCAGAAAAAGTGTGGCTAGCAGGTGCCGCTAGACAGTGTGGCTCTCTCTTATTCTTTCAGGCCGCGTACACACGATCAAATTTATCTGCAGACAAATCCGATCGTGTGTACGGGCGAGCAGACAGGTTTTTCCAGCAGACAAGTTTTAAAGCATGCTTTAAAACTTGTCTGCTGGAAACCCGTCCGTCCGACATGTCCGCTGGTTAGTATGCCTAACCAGCGGATAAAAATCTCCTGCATGCGCCGAATGGATTCAACGCATGCGTGGAAGTATTTTACTTCCTGGAGTGGTGACGTGGCAGCGTCAACGTCACCGCCACGTCACCGTGCTGTCTGTCCGCGGGAATTTTGGTTTGATAGTGTGTACACTGATCAATCCAAAATAGCCCAGCAGACATATCCGATGAAAACGGTCTGTCCGACCGTTTTCATCGGATTTATTTAGTCGTGTGTACGCGGCCTCAGAGTTTCACCACACAGTTCTGTCACTTCTCCTCCACACTCTCTTCTTCTACTGACAGCACTCTCTCTGTAGTTCTGTGTGGAAGTCTGTCTCTCTCACCTCAGCACTTCCCTCTCTTCAGTCTCCTGTCAGCACTCTCTCTGTAGTGCGGTTTGGAAAACCTGTCTCTCTCACTTTCGATTACCACAGCACTTCCCTCTCTTCAATCACCTCTGCACTTCTTGAAACTCCACTTTTTTTTCTGGAAGGACAAGTCAGCATCTCTCTGTCTCCATCTTGTGGCCAAAAGGAGAAACTGCATTACAACATGCCTGCTACACCTGAAAAGTAGTTAAAGTAGAACTTTACCTGCCTGCACTGCACACCCTATTCAGTTGCAGACACGAGATGAATGAACTGCCATGCATGCATGGAAATGACATTGTCTCGGCCTGGCCAATGAAAATGAAGTTGGATCCCTTTTGAATAAATGCATCAGGTCTCACCCATAACTTATCCAATCGTGGAAAGCAAGTTCTTGTTTATTTATTTCATGATTGAGTAATTGAGGTGAATCTTCGCTGTTTTATTAGAGTGGATATTCTGAACTTCTTCATCAATTCCGCCTCAGTATATGTTTAGGCTGATGGTTAGGAGAAGTTAGCCACTAAACCACTGCTGGAACCCCTAAGGACTGTAAGAAGCCAGACAATATATATATATATTGGCTGACTGACCTATTTTATTTAAAGGTAATAGTATTTGAACCCTTATGTGACTTCACTCGATTACTATAGAAATATTTTAAAGTTCCTTTGGAAATGCATGCTAATAACCATCTCCAGAGGAGATGGACTTCTGGGTACTTCAAGGCATGAATTTTTAAAGCAACTCTGTCATAGTTGATACACTCTGTAAAAAAGAAGAGATTACTACTTTCTGGCAGGCGATGAATCAAGTCTTGATCTTTCACAGTTACTTCAAGTATCTGACGATTTCAGCTGTATCAGATATGTGTTCACCCAGTGCACACTGTGCTTCCCCCTGCTGGATGCTACTACTTTTTGACTACTTTGTCCTGTATTATTGTATTGAATGGTGGGAAAAGCCACCAAGCAAAGATTGGTCTCACCACCTGCTAGGAAGATGAGTATTAATCATCTTCTTTTACACAATGCATCTCTTATGATGTTTTCAATCTAGGGAGGGACAGGGTTACTTTTAACCCCTTGTCTCTGAGCTTATGCACATGCGTCCTCAGCTTTCAGGGGTTATACCAGGATGATGCCCGCAGCTGCAGGCTTTTACGGTTACCAGATTAGAGTTACAGAGGAGGTCTAGGGCTAGAATTACTGCTCTCGCTCTGACGATCACGGCGATGTGATTTGAACACCGTTTACATATGCGGGCACGACTTTCGTATGCGGTTTCTTTGCTGCGCTTTAGACGGGGCCCTTTAAATGTATTTGTGTATATATATATATATATACAATTTTTTTTTTTTAATTGATCACTTTTATTGCTGTCACAAGGAATGTACACATATGCAGCCTCTGATACAGCTCAGTGTGGCGATCTCCTCATACAGATCTGGCTCAGTCGATCGCGTCACTCGGCTCCTCCTCCACGTGTTACGTCACTCGTCACGTGACTTAGTCATGGGTAGCCATGACTAAGACACGTGAAGAGTGACGTAACGGTTTAACACAGCATTAAGGGTTGATTGTAGCGCATTATTACATCACATCATTATTTATTGGTCTAGTACACTTTATATGTATGCAGCTCTATCATTTGGTTATCTTTGTTGTATTTTTCTTTTTGTAATTTACCATAGTAGCGCTGTAGTACCTTTCTCATTATTTCTCCTAAAAGACTTTAGTTGCATTTTTTCTGCTCCTAGAACCTCAATAGTGTTACCCTATGTGTCCATGCACACTTCTTTAGACTATTAGCGTTTTTTGAGATTAAACACAAAAATGCTATCATGAGCATTTTTCACCCAGTGTTTGTTTTCCAATGTTTTTTAGCTTGTAAAAACACTAGTGTGTATGGAGTCTAGACTTCATGCACACAGGGGGAAAAAACAAGCTGAAAAATCACTACCAACAAGAGAAAGCGGCTGTAAAATGCACTTTTAGTAGCTTTTTGCATTGGCGTTAATGCGCGTTTAGCCACGTTAGCTTTTAGCAGCATTTCTCTGCCTCTGTTCAAAATCATTGGTTCTACTGACTCGACTTTCAGCCTATTGATTTGAATGGAAGTTGCATCCAAGTCGGATCATCATGATCCGACTTGTGGTGAGACTTGTGTTTTAAGGATCTTGAAGGGGAACCCCATGCCTAAATGAAAAAAAAATGGCTTGGGGTTCCCACTAGATCCATACCAGAACCTCATCTAAGCATGCAGCCTGGTAGGTCAGAAAGGACCCCCCTTCTGGACCATGCCAGGCCACATGCCCTCAACATGGAGGGTATGAGTGTTTTGGGGCAGGAGGGGCTCTCTGCCACAGCCCCCAAAGCACCCTGTCCCCATGTTGATGGGGACAAGAGCCTCTTCCCATCAACCTTGGGCAGTAGTTGTGGGGATCTGTGGGCAGTGGTTTATGAATCTGGAGGCCCCCTTTAATAAGGGGGCCCCATATCCTGTCCCCCCTATATGAATGAGTTTGGGGTACATTGTACCCCTACCCATTCACCCCCAAAAAAAGGCAGTGTAGTGTATATAAAAACAAGAGATGCTTTTGACTAGTCCTTTAAGAAGAGGAAAAAGAGCATAGGAAGAACACCAGAGGGAGAAGCCTGTAGGAGGATTTTTAATAAAGGACTTGTCAACGCTGTCTCTTGTTATTATTTGCACTACACTGCCTTTTTTTGGGGTGAATGGGTAGAAGTACAATGTTCTCCATAATCATTCACATGAGGGGGCTGGATCTGGGGGCCCATTTGTTAAATCCCCCCTGCCCCAAAGTACCCACATCCCAATGTTGAGGGCATGTGGCCTGGTATGTTCCAGGAGGGAGGAATTTGTCTCTTCCCCCATTTTGACCTGCCGGGCTGCATGCTCAAATAAGGGTTTGGTATGGATTTTTGGGGGAACCCCGCACCTTTTTTTTGGCATGGCATTCCCCTTCAAGATTCTCAGAGCACGAGTCGCACCACAAGTCGGATCATGATGATAACATGACTTGGATGTGACTTGCATTCAAATCAATGGGCTGAAAGTCAGATCAGTTAAGACGACTCTCATAGGGAACCAATTATTTTAACCACTTAAGGACCGCCTACTGCACATTTACGTCGGCAGAATGGCACGGCTGGGCACATCAACGTATATATACGTTGATATTAGTACCCAGCCGTGGGTCGCGGGCGCGCGCCCGCCCGCGACCCGGTCCGAAGCTCCGGGACCGGGACCGCGGGATTCGCGGACCCGATCGCCGCTGCAGTGCGGCGATCCGTCCCTGGAGCGGAAGAACGGGGAGAGCTGTGTGTGTGTTCCCCGTGCTTCTCTGTGGCTGTAGCATCGATCGCGTCATCCCTGTAATAGGGGGACGCGATCGATGACGTCACACCTACAGCCACACCCACCTACAGTTGTAAACACAACACATAGGCACACATCCCCTACAGCGCCTCCTGTGGTTAACTTCCAAACTGCAACTGTCATTTCCACAGTAAACAATGCAAATTTAAATGCATTTTTTGCTGTGAAAATGACAATTGTCCCAAAAATGTGTCAAAATTGTCCGAAGTGTCCGCCATATTGTCGCAGTCACGAAAAAAATCGCTGATCGCCGCTATTAGTAGTAAAAAAAAAAAAAATTATAAAAATGCAATAAAACTATCCTTTATTTTGTAAACGCTATAAATTTTGCGAAAACCAACCGATAAACGATTATTGCGATTTTTTTTACCAAAAATAGGTAGAAGAATACGTATCGGCCTAAACTGAGGAAAAAAAATGTTTTTTTATATATTAAATACCACCAAAAGAAAGCTCTATTTGTGGGGAAAAAAGGACGCCAATTTTGTTTGGGAGCCACGTCGCACGACCGCGCAATTGTCAGTTAAAGCGATGCAGTGCCGAATCGCAAAAAGGGGCAAGGTCCTTTACCTGCATTTTGGTCCGGGTCTTAAGTGGTTAATACATCAAAAAAGTTTGATGTGGCTTAACACTGTGTCTTAATGTTTACATGCGTTTACAAGCAGTTAGAAGCATTTGGCATTTGAAATACCGGTAAACTACTGTCCTGAACGCGATTTATCTGCTTTCAAAATAAATCAGTGAACTCAACTGCCTCTAAACTACTATAAACTAGTGCACATAAGAAAACATATAGGGCCAGATTCAGGTAGATGGGCGAATCTTTAATTTGGAGTAACGTTTCTCATTTACGTTACTCCGCCGAAAATTTAGGAGCAAGTACTGTTATTCACAAAGCACTTGCTCCTAAAGTTGCGGCGGCGTAGCGAAAATGAGCCGGCGGAATTCAAATTGGGCGGGTAGGGGGCATGTATTATTATAACTAGGCGCGATCCCGCGGCGAACGTACTGTGCATGCGTCGACTGTCAGTGCGCATGCTCCAAATTCTGTCAGTGAACGTCAATGACGTCAATCCCCATTCACAGACGTTTTACGCAAACGACTCGAATTTTTTTTTTTCGACGCGATGACGACGGCCATACTTAACATAGGATACTCCACTAGGGGGCTGCTTTATCTTTATGCCGCGTATCGCTTACGGAAACGTCGGAAAGTCACTGCGTCGGGCCCGAATACGATCGTGAATTGCCGATTCTCGCTGATTAACATATTCTCGGCGTTAATCAGCGGGAACGCCCCCGGCGCCATTTTTAAAATTTAAGTTACGATACGACAACGAAATACAATTACGCCGCTCGTATAGGAACTCCAACCCGGCGTTTCTTGTTTTCTGCTTACTGAAAACAGAAACGCCGGCTCAAAGTGAGAGTTAGGCTGGAGTATCACTGATACTCCAGAGTAACTCTACCTGAATCTGGCCCATAAGCGTTTACCAGCTGCAGTGTACATAAAGCCTAAAAGAGAAATCTTCTATAGCATAATCAATTATTTTCTTTATGATATCTCTTCCCAATAACCTTCATCTGTGTTTTAGCTCTATACCTATGTAGCAGGTATTCTAAAATCCAATGAAGCAAATAGTTGATTTGAAATGCAAATACATTTTTGATCTGAACTGGATTTTGCCTTCAATTTTTTTAAATTGCTATGTAGGTAAAACCTTTTGTTTTTTTTTGCTTTGCATCCTTGGTATTTGTGTTGCTGATCCTATGTTCTTATTGAGTAAAGGAAAGCTCTGGATTTATTTCAAAAGAAGACACCCTCCCCCAGATCTACAACATTATATTAGAAGAATGTTAGCAACTTGCTTCAGTTTCGAGTGTGGGCTGGTGGAATTAATGACACAAGTTCCATAAAGGTGTATGAGCTTATTTCAGAACTTGTTGATTGGTATCACCTTGTATATACACTAGATATGTGCATTCCCGTTCGTACGAATGTTATTTTCGTACGAAAATGTTCATTTTCGTACCCGCGGGATAATGTGTACATACGAAAATGTTAAAGCACCAAAATACGAAAACGACGGGATAACGGATTAGCCGCATAACGAACGACCGCAATTACGAACGATCCGACGGGAAAAAACGACAAAACGAAAATGGCAAAAATAACGAAAATGAAATCTGTATCAAGAGGTTTGCATTGTGTATTTTGTTTGAATCCGTTTTGTGTTCGTTTTTAGTTGTATGTTCATTGTTCAATGACATCTATAACAAAAGAATTTCATTATGTATATTGAATGAATTCCTTTTTCTTTTTTCTGTGTATTCAAAATACTGAAGGGAATTTTTTTGTTATAGGTGTCATATCAACATACGAAAATAACAAAAGAAACGTGTTCAAATGCAAATCTTTTGTTTATGGTTTTTTTAATGGCCAGAGAGTTAGGCTGACCATACATGATACAATTTTCTGTGCAATTTTCTTTAGATTTACCTTCAACTATGTAGGTAAATAATATCCACAATACTATTGTTAAGCCCCATACACTTGGTCAGACTATTTTAACAACAAACATAAAAACGATCGTTTTCCGATCGTTCTCAGAAAAATTTGTTTGTTTTTAAACTGCATCAAAAAAACATTTTTGGGTTCAGAAGTCTGGCCAACTGATCTCCCTTCAGATGAAAATCCACAGAAAAATGTATTAGGCTTTACTGTACAAGTGTACTCACTACTCTAGTACTCAGCACAAAAGAGAAGCTGCTTGCAGTCACTGAGGCTGGCCATACATGTTCAATTTTCTTGTACAATTTTCTTTTAGATTTACCAAAAACCATATATGAGGTCAAACTAAACAACGCTTTCAATTGTATGCAATCAGGCAGGCCCTTGCACTACATAGTTGAAGGTAAATCTAAAGAAAATTGCACAGAAAATTGTATCATGTATGGCCAGCCTAACTCTCTGGCCATTAAAAAAAACATAAACAAAAGATTTGCATTTGAACCTGTTTCTTTTGTTATTTTCGTATGTTGATATGACACCTATAACAGACAAAGGAATTAATTCAATATACATAATGAAATTATTTTGTTATAGATGTCATTGAACAATGAACATACAACTGACACTAACAAAAGAAAAGCATTCAAGATACACAGAATGCAAATTGACGAAAATTCACGATAATTATTGTCTAACAAGAAACGAACATGAATTAAACAGAATAACGAATCATCCCGCATGTACGAAAATAAAACGGTAACGGAAATACGAAACGATCGGAATACGAAAAAATCACGTCGTACGACAAACGAACGGGAACGAACGGGAAAGCGGGCGTCTTACGAAAAACGAACAGAAACGAACAGACGGGACCATACGAAACGGAACAAAAAAAAACGATTACACATATCTTTGTCCCTGTTTTTTTTTGTTTTCTGCCTGTATATTTTCTATATTGCTAGAAACATTTTTCAAAGCTGCTATTTAGCTGGCAAACAATTTGACTTAGAGCAGTGCTCAAACATCTCATATAGGTTAAATACATATAGTTTGTGTTTATTTACATGCCAGTTGCTATGGGCCCCTGCTACTGTTGGTTGCTCTTCTGGTAAATTATCAGTACAAAATGCAAAGATTCAGTACATTCTTTGTAGGCAAACATCTTTGAATCCCATATTAGTATGCAGTATTGTATTTCTCACAGATACAAAATCAATAGTATGAATTTTATATCCCTCTTTTCAGAGAGCTGGATAAAATATTGTAAACATATGTAATATCAGAGAATATGTTTTTTTATTTTTTTTTATTCTTGTGACAGCTTTCATTTTATTTAAAGTGACATCCATAGGCTTAATTTAGTATTTTTTCAATGTAGTATGCAGAGAATTCCCTTTCCATAATTGTCTGTTTTCATTGAATGTCATTTTATTATAGCTGCTTCATAGTAAACATGTGCTTTATAAATCAGTATCTAGTGTTTTGTATTTGGGTATATAATTACCATATTAATAATGTGACTATGTGGGTGGAAGCAATGTGGGCGAGAAACAAATGCGAAAGTTGCTATGGAAAGCCACGAACTGTGTTTTGCATTCACACTGTAGCAAAGTCAAATAATACAAAATATACAGCGAGAGCAGACAAGGGGGCCCAAACTAAAGGTTCTATTTTAAATAGGACAATACAACTTTATGTACAGGAAGAATTTCTCAGTTTAGTTTGTCTTTTCTACCATCCAGGAGCAGCACAATGTTGCTTGGGGCCACATGTTCCTAGACTTCTTCCTGCTCTGTGGGTTTTCCACTTCTCTTTGCCTGGATCTTGGCCTCTGGTATGGAGGGGTGACTAAACTCTTGAAGCCTGTTGTCCCATGTGCCCTGTCCTCCTTATTTCTGTGGGAACTGTGAGCACATTCTGTGGATGCATAGCTGTGGTAGCGTGTGGCCTGGGGGATAAAGTAAACCTTCAGATTTTGCACAGGTTTTCTTACAGCACTACCACAGGGTAGACTTGAACTATCAAGATTGAAGCAAGTCCTCCCCTCTGCTTCCAATAGCTCAGGAAATTTAGTTTTGGACAGAAGAAAACATTACTTCTTTAACCGCACTTCTTTTCCTAAATCGCCAACGAATACATCAAGGTTATTGGGAATTGATTAAAGAAGTGTTCATAATGGTTACTCAAAGGAGGGGGGGGGGATAAGGTCAGTGGACCTTTTTTCAAACAGTGCAAACAAAACGGTGGATCATTTTTTCCAAAACAGCGTAAATGTCCTGTCCAAAACAGGGATTTCAAGATGGGATATGCTTTCCCTCCTCTCTCTCTCTGATTCCTTGGATATTACAGAAACACGGAATTCCATTGGAAAAAAACTAGAACATGTTTTATATCTAAACTCTGATGTAATTCATCGGAATTTCCAATGAAAAAATTCTGATGGGGCTACACGCGATCGGAAAATCTGATGAAAAAAGTCTACGGGGCAAAACTCTGATTGTTCCTTGGTGGCCCAAGAGAACGTGGTTCTTGTAACTTCAGAAAATGGCTCCTTAACCACCTTGGCCTCATCCAATCAAACCAGTTCTGCTATTTCAGGGACCAGTATTTTACCCAGGCCAGATTTTCTTTTTTCAGTTAAAGCGGATGGCCCATTAAAAATGTTTTTTAAAAGCCAGCAGCTACAAATACTGCAGCTGCTGACTTTTAAAAATAGGACACTTACCTGTCTTGGAGTCCAGCGGCGTCTGCAGCAGAGGACGAGCGTTCCCTCACCATCCACGGTGAGGGAACTAGGTAGTGAAGAGCTGCGGCTTCACTGCCCGGTTCCCTACGGCGCATGCGCGAGTCACGCTGCGCCCGCCGATTGGCTCCCGCTGTGTGCTGGGAGCCGAGAGTTCCCAGCACACAACAGGAAAAACCCGACTTTTGCCTGAGACTGCGGGCCGGAAGTGGGTGCAGATACCTGTCTTTAGACACCGGAGGGGGGGAGGGTTCCGATCAGCGGATCTTCACTTTAGGGTGGAGATCCGCTTTAAGGGCCTGGATGTTGAGAGGAAACTATCTGAACATCTTTCAACTTTTAAGAGTTTCCTCTCAAAATCTAGGCCCTTAACTGAAAAAAAAAATCAGGCCTGGGTAAAATACATAAATATCCCTTGTGACAACTTGCCTACTTCCCAGAAGAGAATACATTACTCTATCTGAACATCTTTTGCCTTTTAAGAAAGTAATGTATACTCTTCTGGAAAGTAGGCAAGTTGTCACTAGGAATATTTATGTAAATGTTTGGAAATGTGTTTTTTGTGTTTTACAAATAATTTTGTTTCCTTCCCCTCAGTTCCATTTGTTTTGGATTTTCTCCGGTTCACACTGAGGCGACTGGTCAAGCGACTCAGCCACCTGACAAGTCGCGTCCCATTCTATGCAATAGAACCGTTCTAATAGGAGCAACACAAGTCGCTCTGACTTCGAAAAAGGTTCTTGTAAGACTTTGGGGCGACTCGGGGCGACTTGCATTGACTTCTATACAGAAGTAATTTTGCAAGTCGCCTCTGAAGTCATCTTTAGGACGCCTTGCCGAGTGGCCCCCGAAGTCGTGCCGCCCCAGTGTGAACCGGCTCTTAGGCCGCGTACACACGATCAAATCTATCTGCTGAAAACGGTCTGCCAGACCGTTTCAGCAGACAGATTCGATTGTGTGTACGGGCGGACAGACAGATTTGGCCAGCCGACAGATTTTAAAGCATGCTTTAAAATCTGTCTGCTGGGAATCCGTCCGCCCGACATGTCTGCTCGTTAGTACGCTAACCAGCAGACATATCTGCTCGCACATGCGTCAAATGGATTCGACGCATGCGCGGAAGTGTTTTACTTCCTGGTGCGGTGACGTGGCGGCGTCAACGTCACCGCCACGTCACCGCGCTGTCTGCCGGGTGGGATTTTGGTTTGATCTTGTGTACAGCGATCAAACCAAAACAGCCCAGCAGACATATCTGTTCAAATCGGTCTGTCAGACCGATTTGAACAGATTTTTTTGGTCGTGTGTACGCGGCCTTAGGCCCCATACACACGAGCAGACAGATTTGTTCAAATCAAAATCCCCGCCGGTAGACGGGGCGCTGACGTGGCGGTGACGTTGACGCCGCCACGTCACCGCACCAGGAACTAAAACACTTCCGCGCATGCGTCGAAATTATTCGATCCGTGTGCGAGAAGACATGTCTGCTGGTTAGCGTACTAACCAGCAGACATGCCGGGCGGACGGGTTCCCAGCCGACAGATTTGAAAGCATGCTTTCAAATCTGTCGGGTGGCCAAATCCGTTGGCTCGCCCGTACACACGATCAAATCTGTCTGCTGGGACGGTCTGGCAGACCGTTTCCAGCAGACAGATTTGATTGTGTGTACGCGGCCTTATGCCGCGTACACACGATCATTTTTTTACGATGAAAAAAAATTAAGTTTTTTAAAACGTCATTTAAATTGATCGTGTGTGGGCAAAACGTCGTTTTTTGTCTTCAAAAAAAAATTCCAACATGCTTGAATTTTTTGTGTCGTTTTTCAAAACGTAATTTTTTGTGTCATAAAAAGTGATGGTGTGTGGGCAAAACGATGTTGAAAACAACGTTTTTAAACCCGCGCATGCTCAGAAGCAAGTTATGAGACGGAGCTTCAATGGAAAAGAGTGCCGTCGAACGTGGTGTACGTCACCACGCTTTGCTAGAGCTTTGTAGGCAACGTCGTTTTGGAAAATGAAGTTTGAAAAACTTCGTTTTTTTTTTCATGATTGAAAACGTCGTTTTTTTTCATCGCAAAAAGTGATCGTGTATACGCGGCAATAGAGTTGGGAATTCAGCATTGTCTGTCTTTCTGCAAATTATTGCCACAAAAAGTAGGTAGTGGGATTCTAAATACCCATCCAGTGATCACACAGTACACATACTGTAAGCACACTTATAAAAGTAAAAATATGTACAGCATCTTTATTTTAAGCAATAAAATATATAAAAACACGTATCAAATTGTCATGGCTTGCATACTGATACCAATAAAATATTATTCACTACAAACATGTATGGCTGTTTGTCGAGATGAGGAACTAGTGTCAATGCATTTCGCGGAAATTACCACTTCTTCACGACCTCTTAAATGTACATGATCAAAAAAGTAGATTATTTTTCTGCAAAATTTGAGTTTATATATTTTAAGTTTTTTACATCAATAACTAAAGGTTTTCATAACAGAGACATAATAGACAGTGAGGTATGTTACTAATTAGAGAAACATTAAATCCTTGTAAGTATATAATGTAATGCCGCGTACACACGATCACTTTTTGTGATGAAAAAAAACAACTTTTTTAAAAACGTCATTTAAAATGATCATGTGTGGGCAAAACTTCGTTTTATGTCTTCAAAAAAACGACCAAAAAAAAAATTTGAACATGCTTGAATTTTTTGTGTCCTTTTTCAAAATGTAATTTTTTGTGTCATAAAAAGTGATCGTGTGTGGGCAAAACAACGTTTAAAACAACGTTTTTAAACCCGCGCATGCTCAGACGCAAGTTATGAGACGGAGCTTCAATGGAACAGAGTGCCGTCGAACATGGTGTACATCACCGCGCTTTGCTAGAGCTTTTTGGAAAAACGATGGTGTGTATGCAACGTCGTTTTGGAAAATGAAGTTTGAAAAACGTTGTTTTGTTTTGTGAGATAAAATGACGTTTTTTTCATCACAAAAAGTGATCGTGTGTACACGGCATAAGAGAACTAGGAGGATGACCAAGTTATATATGAACAAATACATTGTGTTCCACCTTGTCGAGGACGCTGCTCCCACCCCTCAACCACCCCTATTGGGAACAAACTGTGACCAGGCCAGGGGGGCATCCCCTCCAATCTTTGTTATTGCTCGGCCACATATCATTCCAACATATAATTTCAATTCCCTACTTCAAGAATACAAATAAGCCTGAGAGATAAAACAATAGAAATAGTAATACAAAAGAAAAATAAACATAACTTGTACTATGTTGTTATGAAATATTTTCAAGATTCCCTTTCGTCATCAACCGCATGGCATAATGCCCATGGATTCCAGCATAGGTTAAAGTTTATAGTCTCACCAGCCCATGAGAGATAGATCATCCCCTGAGTTAAGCTCTTTATACAGAAAAACCCCCAGAGTTTCCATATGGTGTGGTAGTATGAGGAGCAAGCCTGGCTTGCCCCATAATTAAAAAAATACTACACTAAGCAGGAGAACACATTGTGGTCAGTTCTCTAGCTATGCTGGGAACTCAATGTGCTCTCCTCCAATGATTAGACTTGTCCTGACATGCCCCTACTACACAGCCATTCACTTCACTTTAAAGGAGTTGTAGGCCTCATTCACATTCATACTTCAGTCCGTTCAGGTCCGTCTGTCAGTTTTGACCTGAACGGTCGCTCCATGCATCTCTATGGAGCTTCGGATGTCAGCGGAGACATGTCCGCTGACATCCGACCTGATCTGATCCGCTAAAAACAAACGTATGGGGGATACGTCCCCGTCCGTCCATGCGGATCGGATCGGGTAAGATCTGATGAAAACGAACATGCTGTCTGTTTTCATCAGATCGCTCCATAGGAGACAGCAGTGCTGCACAAGCTCCTCCCCGCTCAGTGAGCAGAGAGAAGCTTGTCAACCGTCGGCTCAGCGGAGATCTGCGGACTGATCTCCCGCTGAGCTGGCGGACTCCGTCGGGACGGATTGCGACGGAGTCCGCCAAGTGTGATTGAGGCCGTAAATAACATTTTTTTTCCTGAAAGGACTGTTTACAGCAGGGGTCTTCAAACTATGGCCCTCCAGTTGTTTAGGAACTACAATTCCCATCATGCCGAGCACTGGTGTTTCCCCCGCCTCCCCTAGGATAGCGTGGCCGTCCTTCTAAGGATAAGCCGCAGCTCTGCCCAGCAAATCACTGCCTCCTATTTCTCCTCCTGGCCACCTGGCCATCTGGCCAAAAAAACACAGGCAATCGAGGCACCCCGCCGCCACCTCCCCGCCTCTGTTCCTCCTGTTTTTTAACATCCGCGCCGACCTGTAGAGATTCGCGGCAGCCGCATTTAGGAAAGGCCGCGGCTTCATCCGCGGCCTAGCGGCGCGCCGCTCTCCACCCCCCAACAGTCGGCACTACCTAATTAATCGGGCCACAAAGCCCCCCCCCTACCCCTCATAACAATAACACTGTGTGAGGATAACTGGCTATATTGTGACCGGGCAACTTAACACTGATAGTCAGGGCACTGATTATAAGTGCAGCCCCAGTTCTAGCTGCTGTTTGTCAGTCAGTGTGCAGTCAGACACCGAGAGAGCAGGACGCTCTCAAACGAGTCAAAGCTCCCCCCCTACCCCAGTAGAGCCCCCTTGCCCTCCGATCATTTCCCTTAGCCCCCCAGGCGCCACTCAGCCTGGTACCCCCCAGGTCGGCGGCCATCTTGCTCCACCCTGCTCTATCCCTCTCATTATAACTTGATCCAGGGCTTAACCCGATCGCCTCTTTAGGGGTCAGGAAGGAATTTTTTTCCCTACCACAGCATATTGGCGCAGCGTGGTTAGTTTTTTCTTGCCTTCCTCTGGACCAAGCCAGGATCAGAGGATTCAGTTATCCTTGTGAATCCACCCCCCCCTTCCCCCCCGCCCTTGGTTCCGCGGCGGCCATGGTTAATCGGCAATACTCGGCGGAGAACATTTGGGATCTGGGTCGATTTGCTGCAATTCTGCCGGCCGCCACCAAAAAAGCCCTAAGAAATCTGCGACTTTTGAGGATCGATCGACGATCGACTGCCAGAAATCGCAGCCATTTACCCCAGCCTAAGCACATATCATGTGCTTTGATCAACACTAGATCGGCAGTAAAACACCGATTAGAAATCCATGATCTCTTATTGCAACATGACTTAGACTGCCTCTTTATTACAGAGAGCTGGCTCACAGCCGACTGTAACACCATTCTAGGAGAATTGGTGCCAGAAAACTACCGTATTATAACGGAAAACAGAATAGGGCAAAGAGGAGGAGGACTGGCGGTGATCCATAAGACGCGTCTTGTGATCACAAAACCAAGCCTCCAAAACCCTCTTCCATTCATGGAAACCCTTACTCTTCAACTGCAAGTAAACGGCCAGGAGACCGTCCGGATTCTACTCTGCTATAGGCCACCTGGCCCCAAGTCGCAGCTGCTCCCATCTTTGACGGACTTTGTCTCCACCTATACCCTGAACAGCAAACACCTTTTGCTGCTCGGGGACTTCAACCTTTGGGCCATCTCCCCGCAAGACCCCATTGCCGACGCCTGCATCGACCACCTGGAAGGATTAGGGCTTCAGCAACTAGTATGTGGGCCCACACATGCTTCAGGTCATACGCTCGATCTTATTTTCAGACAAGATCTGGAAATAAAAATCTTGGAAAATGAACCATTGCCATGGACAGATCACCATGCAATTAAATTCATTATTTCCGAATTCCCCCCCCTTAAAAAAAACATCAAATCCAGTGACAACACACTGGACCAGATGTCAGAAGAAACTCCACTCGGAACTCTTCAAAGCCACGTTAGGGGAAAAAATAAACACAATTCAGCCGCACCAAACAGCGGAAGAAACACTGGAGGCCATAAACACAGCACTATTGCAGTCAGCTGACTTGATAGCGCCGAAACGAAAGACCCAGATCAGGAAAAATAACTCCGGCTGGTTCAACAACCAGCTGGCGTTACTGAAGCAAGAGCGCAGAAGGGCAGAAGCAGCCTGGAAAAGAAACTCTTCAGATGAGAACCTCTCGATCTACAAGGTAATAACCAGAAAATACTACAAGCAAATCTTCGAAGCCAAGAAAAACTATTTTTCTGAGGCTATCAACGGTGCCCTAAATCGCCCCCGCGAACTCTTCAAGCTGGTCACTCAGACCATGAATCCAGGATGTCTTGAAGCCCCCAACTTGGATACACAAGAATTTTGCGATGAGTTATCGGATTGCTTCATTAACAAAATTGAGGCAATCCGGCAAAGCATTCAGCAAAACAATTTCTCTCCCAGCCCCCCCCCGTAGTCATTTACACAGCACCGGCAGTAATTCACCACAGTTAGGTGAGTTCACGCTGGAACCCATCTCCATTCAGACCACTAAAAATATCATCGGCACTCTGCGCAACAGCACTGCGCCAAATGATATTATCCCCACCAAACTGCTGAAGGAATGCGCCGACATCTTGGCACCTCCTGTCACGCAGCTTATCAACCAATCCTTCAGGGAGGGCATAATGCCCTCCCAGCTGAAGGAGGGCTTCATTCAACCCATCTTGAAGAAAGCCACCCTGAATCCTAAGGATCCACTCAACTGGTGCCCCATAACAGGCCTAAATGTTCTCTCCAAGGTAATGGAGAAAGCAGTGGTACAGCAGCTGCAACAGCATCTAGATACCCACAACTTACTCGACCCATTTCAATCAGGATTCCGTCCCGGACACGGGACGGAAACAGCATTGCTTAAGATATGGGACGACGTTCTCCAGGCTGCAGATGAAGGAGAATCTTCTCTTCTGGTTCTGCTGGACCTGAGGGCAGCCGTTGATACAGTTGATCACAAGCTGTTATTGACTCGGCTGGCTAAAATAGCTAAAGTCGCAGAAAGCGATCTATCCTGGTTCTCCTCTTTTTTGGAAAACTGATCGCAAATAGTGAAGCTAGGACCCTTCACTTCTGAACAACGCACATTATCGTGCGGGGTCCCTCAAGGATCTCCCCTGTCGCCGATGTTATTTAACATCTATGTGCGTCCTCTTTTCGAAATCATCAGCAGCCAAAAACTGCTATATCACTCTTATGCAGACGACACGCAACTGTACTTCCGCATTTGCAATAAAAAGGATCACCACCTCAACCTAGAGACATGCCTCTCTTTGATAGAGGACTGGATGACAAAGAGTTATCTCAAACTCAACGGAGCGAAAACAGAACTTCTTCTGTTTCACGCCAAGCGTAGGAATCAATCGACATCAACCTGGATCCCGCCGCCCATTTTGGGCAAAATCATCACCCCTAGCGCCAAAGTCAAAAGTCTTGGGGTCATCTTCGACTCCGACATGACAATGAACGCACAAATAGGGTCAGTAGTCAGCGGATCTCACCATCTGCTGCGCCTACTACGCAGACTCACGCCTTTTATTCCAAGAAAGACATAGCGGTCGTGGTGGGAGCGATTGTAAACTCCAGACTGGACTATGCAAATGCCCTTTACCTCGGACTCCCCAAGTACCAAATCGCTCGTCTTCAAGTCGTTCAAAATACGGCCGCCAGACTTGTGACTGGGAAAAAACCCTGGGAATCAATCTCACCTTCACTGAGATCCCTTCACTGGCTACCAGTTAAAGACAGAATCTCCTTTAAAGCTCTGTCTTATGTACAACGGTCTTTTTTGCGATGAAAAAAAAACGACGTAAAACGTATTTAAATTGATCGTGTGTGGGCAAAACGTCGTGTCTTCGACCAAAAAAAATTCAACATCTGAATTTTTTGTGTCGTTTTTCAAAACATTCACAAAAAGTCACCGTGTGTAGCAAAATCGTCTTTTAAAAACGACGTTTTTCAACGCATCCAGAAGCTAGTTTGAAGCGAGCTTCAATGGAAAAGAGTGGTGAACGTACCTCGCTGTAACGAGTATGCAAAATTGTCTTTGAAAAGTGACGTTTCAAAAACGTCGTACTTCACACAACGTCGTTCATCGCAACGACGTGTGTACGCGGCATAACGCATAGATGTATCCATGGGAATGCTCCCCATTATCTATGCGAAAAATTAAAAGTTCACAATCCCAATCGTATTCTAAGATCCACCAATCAAAATCGGCTTCAGATACCGAAAGCCAGATACAAGTCCAAAGGAGACAGGAGATTCGCTGTCCAAGGTCCCAGACTATGGAACGCCTTACCAGCCAGCATTCGGCTGGAGGAGAACTACTTAGTCTTCAGGAGAAAGATTAAGACTCATCTCTTTTGATCTCAAAGGAGACAGGAACAACAAGCGCCCAGAGGCGATTTACTTCGCATGTGCTGCGCTATATAAGTTCTTCATTCATTCATGCCTAATCAAGTCTGTGAATGTCAGAGTTTTACAATGCCTCATGGGATGTGTAGTTCCTCAACACCTGGAGGGCCGTAGTTTGAGGATCCCTGGTTTACAGGGTATAGAGACATAATAGTTAACTTATTCCCTTTAAAAATGAATAGATAAAAATCAATCATATAATGTACCTGCAGTTTATAGTTTCGTTTTTGCATGTTGTTTCCTGCCTGTGCTGTACAGAGCCACAGAGCCAATACAGGGCAGTGATGGTTTGGAAAACAAAACTGATTGGTGCTGAGGGGTTTTAGACACACAGTAATCACACTTCCTTAAAGTTAGTGACCACAGAGAGAAAGCTCCCAGCACTGTGGTCATCAGGAAACAGACAACCAGGAAGTGTGGAGATCAGAGAAGAATTACAGCAACTTGAGAGCAAAAAACGAACAATGAGGACATGAAAACAGCACTGCATTAAGGTAAAGGAAGCTATTAAGATAAAAAAAATGTTTCCTTTACAAACCCTTAAGGCTTCAGCATTGTCTGTCTTTCTAGATTTCAAATTAGTGGACCCATTAATTAAAAGATTATTTTTATTATTGCGCAAATTTATTTCCCCTAAAATTCCATTTCTTCTGGCCATCATTACTACCTGTCTATCGAAGTCACACCTTACCATTTTGTCAGATAGAGTTGTACTTCAACCAGATCCTGTGTACCTACCAAAGATAGCTACAGTAGTACATAGATCTCAGGAGAATGATGCTACCATCATTCTACACTGATACCTAAAATCCATAAGAAGAAAACTCACATTCCTTAGATGTTGGAAGGAGTCCCCTTGAGGCTACCAGAGGGTTTAGAACAATGTTTATCATGCTTTCCATTATTTTGCACAGGTGATTTGATTAGTTTTACTGCCTTAGTAATTTCCATAGCCGTTTCAGCTTAGGGAAATCCTGAAATCATGACCTGTTGGGGGTACTTGAGGACTGGAGTTGGTTTAGAAGACCTAATTATCGTCTAGTTCTTTTTAGCTGTTTCCAAAAAGATCTGCAGGTATCCGAGTCCACTGTTCACGGTTGAATTGGGCAAGATATTTCGATCGTTTAAAAGAAGAAGAGGATCTAAGATCCCTCCTTTATTTACCACTTATTGTGATTCTAAAGGCACACAGTTATTTATGTACAAAAACCTTCTGTGTGCAGCAGCCCCCCAAGCTTACCTGTGCCCCATTTTGATACAGCTGTTGCATGAGAGCCTCGGCTGTCCTGGACTATCCCTACTGATTGGCTGAGACACAGCAGTGGGTGCCATTGGCTGTCAATCAAAGTCGGCGAGCCAATGAGAGAGGGGGCAGGGCCAAGCCATGGCCCCATGTCTGAATAGGCACACAGAGCAGCAGGGGCAGGAGGGAGGGGCTATGAGTGCTGTCGAGGGACCCGAGAACAGGAGGATCTGGGCTGCTCTGTGCCACCCCTGCACAGAGTAGGCAAGTATGACATGTTTGTTTTAATAATAAAAAAAAAACAAGACTTTATTATCACTTTAACTACTTCCCGCCTGGCTACTGCACATACATAGCCAGATGGGTGCTTCCTCCTTCTGAGTGGATGTTCCTGAACGTCCCTCAGAAGGAGGGCAGAATCACATGGAGGCATGCCTGTGCAGGCACGTGATCCCGATGCTCTTGTGTCACCCGGACCCCGCACATCTCGGATCGGCAGGGGGCTCTGATTGGCCCTCTTGTTTTAAAGCCTCTCTATTTTTGGAATAAATACAATCTTTTTCAGTCTACACTCAGATTGTTTCCATTATTTTTATTCCTACATACGATTGCACGATTGATGCCTGTCTGTCACCTTGCTGGACCGCATCATCATCATCAGCCCATCTGTGGGAATAAGCGCTATTGACCACTTGTTCATTCAGTGGTCCAGCACCTCTGGTAAGAGTGTTCACTTCTAATGGTGGAGGACCTGTCACCTTGATATTATCATTTGAAGACTTTCCTCATCAGGTGGTGTCCCATCATCGTCTTACTGGCATACACTTTAGTTTATGAAATTTATTTACTGCACTGCACCGTTTTTACTTATTTATATCTGCATTTGAGTTTTTTGTGATCTTCCTTTTGGTGTCCAGCTTGCAGTTCTCTTTTTTGTTATATTTTATTTGTGTGCTCTGATTAATATCGTGTTCTGAGTGGAACCTGTCCTGTTAAACCGCTGTATTGTTTTGGCCACATGCTGCACCTTAGTTTCAGGGTCTTGCTAATCTTCTTATAGCCTATGCCATCTTTATGTAGAGCAACAATTATTTTTACAGATCCTCAGAGAGTTCTTTGCCATGAGCTCACATGTGTGCTCTGATGGTGGCTCACATGTGGATTTTCTGAACAGAAGTGGATTCTTTTGGACACAAGTGGATGAGTTAAGACAGGAGTCTTCTAAACTGTAAGTAACATCTTAAACTTCCTACAAGTAATTATATTGTTGTAGGGTTGAATGTTTTGCTCAGTGCCCAGTGTGCCACATGTATGAAAAATTGGTGCAACAGCTCCAGGATGGATACCGCTGTGACAGATGTGAGCAGGTTGCCCTTCTGGAAGCTCGCATTAGAGATCTGGAGGAGCAAGTTGCAACACTGGGCAGAAAGGACAACCTTGAAAGCGAGCAGGTGGTCAGTAGGGTTGATGTGGAGGGTAGAGGGGCAGGTCAGGATTATCAGATAGGAAGATGGGTTAATGTAGTTAGAGGGAGTGGAAGGGGCTTGCAGAAAAGGAAGGCCAATCCTGTATTTGTGCATCAAAACAAATTTGCCAAGTTGGGTGAAGATGTGGAGGTGGCAAACACAGAGGTGGCAGCCCTAGATGTTACTGCTACCCCTAACAGCTGGGAGAGCAACCCATCTAGTAGAGGTGGTGAGGGGAGTGCAGGTAGGCCTAGACAGTTGGTGGTAATAGGGGATAATAATAATCAGAATCAGAAGGACTGATAGAATAATTTGTCGCCAGGATCGCCTCAACCGAATGGTTTGCTGTCTCCCTGGTGCCAGGGTTCGGCATGTGATGGACCGGGTGGATAAATTACTGGGAGGGGCTGGGCATGACCCAGCTGTCTTGGTCCACGTTGGAACCAATGACAGTATACATGGAAGGTGGAGGCTCCTTAAGAATGAATTTAAAGAAGTAGGCTGCAAAATGAAGGGAAGGACCTCCAAGGTGATATTCTCTGAAATATTGCCTGTGCCATGCGCAACACAGGAAAGGCAGGGGGAGATTAGAGAGCTGAATGCATGGCTAAAGACCTGGTGTAGGAAGGAGGGATTTGGGTTTCTAGAGCATTGGGCTGACTTTTCATTGGGGTGCAACCTATATGCTAAAGATGGTTTGCACTTGAATGGAAGGGGGTCTGCTGTGCTGGGGGGAGGTTTAGGGGAATGCTGGAGGAGTATTTAAACTAGACTTGAGGGGGGAGGGTGAACTAGAATTACATCGGGCACACAGGTCAGTTAGGGGTCAGACAATTAATGGAAAGTGGAATGGGGATAGATGGGGGGGGGGGGGGTTATGGCAGGTGACAAGAAAGTTCCCATGTTGCAAACATCCATTGGAAGTTATAGTGCCATTTGCGCTACTAAAAATTATATGAATTATATGAAAAACACCAGCGAAAAATGTAACAATACATTTAAGTGTTTGTTCACCAGTGCCAAAAGCCTGCCAAGCAAAACAGGTGAGTTGGAAGCTCTGGTGCATGAGGAGAGCTATGATGTAATCGGTATTATTGAAACTTGGCTTCAATCCTCACATGACTGGGCTATTAATATTCCTGGCTATGCTCTCTTTTGGAAAGACAGGGTAAAAAGGAAAGGTGGAGGGGTCTGTCTCTATGTGAGAAGTGACCTCAAAGCAAGCGTGAAAGAGGACCTGGTTGATGGAGAGTGTGATAAAGCTGAAGCATTATGGGTGGAACTGCATACAGATGTGCGTAGTTCAAAGTTAATCATTGGAGTTTGTTATAGACCACCCAATGTTAACGAGGAGGTGGAGACTCAGCTCCTTGCACAGATGGAAAGGGCTGCAAGGGCTGGGACGGTGATAATAATGGGGGATTTTAACTACCCAAAAATTTACTGGAATAATGAAATTTCTGGGACAGTTAGGCCGCGTACACACGGAGGGACATGTCCGATGGAAACGGTCCGGGGACCGTTTTCATCAGACATGTCTCCTCTGGTTTTTTTGTCCGGCGGTGTGTACACAGACAGCACGGTGACGTGGCGGTGGCGTTGACACCGCCATGTCACCGCACCGGGAAGTAAAAAACTTCCACGCATGCGTCGCATCCATATGATGCTTGTGCGGGCAGATATGTCCGCTGGTTAGTGTACTAACCAGCGGACATATCCGACGGACATGTCGCCGGCGGACAAATTTTTTATTTTTATTTTTTCAAAAGAATTTATTAAACAAAAGACAGTATACAATTGAAAAGTTACACGCAACGGGAGATCCCTCCACGTCACCAAAAAAGACATTTTTTGTTATACAACTCGAAAAGACCTGAGTCAAGGGGATCCAAAAACAGGCTAAGACATAAAACTTTGGTACATCAAAAGCCGTGAACTGGATGGATCCCTAAAATAGCTGGATATAGCCATAGAGAGAAAAAAAAAAATAGAGAATCCAAGTTAAGTTAGGATTACAGAAAAATTCAATTTCGTAAAATCATAAAATCAAAGAGAGAAAAAAAAGGGGAACAGGGGAAGGAAAGAAAAATAAAAGAAAACCTGCATCCATTTCCATCATGTACAAAACAGTGACAAGTCGTTCAATGGGTAACACAACAAAAGATCGCATGTAGATCGTAGGTAGCGAGTCTGTGCCAAATTGACTGAAAGGGTGTGTGGGTGAGTGGGGGGGGGGAGACCCCAGAAGTTCAGGTTGAAGAGTCTTCGTCTGGACCCTTCAGGCGGTTATTGTAGTAGACAAAAAGGGTGTGGAAGGACTTGTGCGGGTCTGACGGATTTGTAGCAGCCATGAATGCTCCCCATCTGGAGAGAAAGCGGTGTTTCGCTATCGAATTGTTGAAATCTGTCGTGATTTTTTCCTTGTGAAGTTGTAAGTGGAGTTCTTGTTTGACGAAAGATATCGTAGGGGAGGAAGGGGAAATCCAGTGTTTCAGAATTGCTCTCCTGGCTGCAAAAAGGGTGATGAGGATCCAATCTTTGTGACTTCGGTCAGGATTGGAAGACCAGGTTAAAAGTTGCTTGTCCAAGTAGCCGAAGATCAGAAGTAGGGGGTCTTTGGGGAGGTGCAAGAGGGTAACTCCCTCGATGAAAGAGATGACTTTCTGCCAGAAGGAGGAGATGAATGAACATGACCAGAAGCGGTGAGTCAAGGTAGGTTTAGGCTGGTTGCAAAGCGGGCAGAGAGTAGACTGAGGGTTAGTTGGGTCCTTGAGGAAAGGAATGTATGCTCGATGTAAAATTTTCATCTGGGTTTCTCTCCAGTGTTCGCATGGTATCAGTTTGGTGAGTTTGATGTATCCCTGTAAGAGTTTTTCGGTTAGTACCGGATCTGGAAAGTCTCTGCCCCAGTGCGTAACAGAAGAGGATGCTAGGGGTGGGGTACTCCTGTGAAGCAGGGGTTTATAGATACAAGAGATAGTTTTGGTGCCTGACTGTAGCAGACCATCGGTGATGGATGCTTTAAATCTGGTGCTTCCTTCCCTGCAGGTGGTACGAATAAAGTTAGTGCATTGCCAAAAGTAAAATAAATGACCTCGTGGTAGGGAAAATTTACTGGCTATGGCTGAGAAGGGCAGTGGTTGACCGGAGCTCATGTCACATAGGGAGGAAAAACAATTGAGACCATTCTTAGCCCACGTGTCATAGACATTACAGTCCAGTCCGGGGGAGAAACAGGGATTCCCTTGAATAGGCGTGTGCCTGGATAGGAAGGGGCAGAGTTTCTCGCATTTCCTTGCCTCTCTCCAAGCTATAACGGTGTCCCGCAGGAGAAGATTATGTTGCAGGTCTGGGCGAATAGATTTCCAAGGAGAATGCAAAAGTGCCACTAATAAATAGGGATGAGCCATTGCCGCTTCAAGAAGAAAATTAGAGTATCTAGAGGATTTTTGTATCCAGTCGATCCCTATCCTCAACAAACATGCCAGATTGTACATCCTAATATTAGGCAAACCAGCGCCACCCCCGCCCCTGGGAAGATGCAGCTTAGTCATGGCCATGCGGGGTCTCCTCTGTCTCCAAATAAATTTAGACGTAGCCCTGTTCAATACCTGAACATCTTTATGTTTTAAAAGTAATGGAATTGTTTGGAGCGGGTAGAGGAGCCGCGCAAAGCTCACCATTTTGAAGAGGTGGCATCTTCCCAGTAACGAGAGAGGCAGATCCATCGAGTTATTTAGTTCCAGTACAATTTTGTCTATCAGAGGAGGATAGTTCAATGTGTATAGAGAGGAAGGAAGCCTGCCAATCTTGATACCTAGATAGGTGATGTGGGATTTAGCTATGGTAAATGGCGAGTGTGTAGCCCAGGGAGGGTGTGTAGTAGGACCTAGTGGAAGAATCTCGCTTTTGTTATAGTTGATACGGAGGCCTGAACACAGTCTGAATTCGTCAAAGAGACTTTTAATAGTGGACATGTCTAGGATAGGGTTGCTGGTGAATATGAGTACATAATCTGCAAACAGGGCAGATCTCAGCTCATGTTCGCCCAAGCGGATTCCATGTAGCGGAGCCTCGAAGTTTAAAACTCTGGACAGAGGTTCCAGTGCCAAGTTAAAGAGCAGGGGGGATAGAGGGCATCCCTGCCTAGTTCCCTTAAAAAGTCGGAATTCGTCAGAAAGGAGATCCGCCACAACCAGCCTGGCCGCGGGAGCAGTGAACATTGTTGTAATAAGATGGAAAAAGGGGCCTGCGAGGCCCATTCTCGAGAGAACAAGCTTGAGCCAATCAAAGCTGACGTTGTCAAATGCTTTCTCCGCGTCCAGAGTGACAATGGCAAAATCCCCTCCCCTGTGTTGAATCGCATGGTCTAATACCAATAACACCTTGCGGATGTTAAGCGAGGCTGTCCTACCTTTTACAAAACCTGACTGTGCCGGGTGAATTAAAGAGGGAATGATAGTGGCGAGTCTGGTGGCAATTATTTTAGATAGAATTTTAACATCCAAATTTAAGAGAGAAATCGGCCTATAAGAGCCAGGATCCAATGGGTCCTTTCCTTTCTTTGAAAGCAATTTTACAATGCCTTGATTACCAGAAGGGAGGTATTGTCCACGGACCATATGTGGTTATATACGTCAAGGAGAACGGGCACAAGGGGCTTGTGGAGGGTCCTATAGAATTCTCCAGATAGGCCGTCGGGGCCTGGGGCCTTACCAAGGGCAGTATGGTTGATGGCTGAGGAGATCTCCGAAGAGGATATAGGCTCGTTCAAAGACTGAAGTTGGGAAGGAGTGGCTACAGGGAGATTGGCTTTATCTAGAAACCAGTGGGCAGTGCTGAGGTCGATGGAATCTTTAGCGTACAGGGAGGAGTAGAACTCCTGCATGAGTTTATTAACCTCTTGCGGCTTCTTTTTAATGCAACCCGTGGGGTCCCTGAGGGAAGTGATGTGTGTAGGTTTGTATGGGCCCTTGCAAAGTCTAGCTAGGAGTTTGCCCGTTTTATTACCAAACTTGTAGAGGTGCGCGTCAGCATGGGCTCGTTTTGTGATTTCCATAACATCCGCCCAAGTGTCAAAGGCAGTTTTGGCGCTTCGCCATTCTTCCCTGTTACTAATGGAGTCTGAGGCAGCTATGGAAATTTGTGCTGTTTTAAGACGGAGGCTGGCTACCTTGTAGCTTGCTAGGGAGTGTTTTTTGTAGGAAGAGGCATAGGATATGATTCTTCCCCGTAGATAGGCCTTACCAGCATCCCAGAACAAATTAGGTGTAGAGACCTGAGCGGAGTTCGCTTCAGCGTACTCCCCCCAGGCCCCCTCGATAAAGCTCTGAAAATCCGCGTTATTATACAGGTAAGAGGGGAACCGCCACATACGAGCAGATGAGTTAGAAGTCATGTCTTTTAGGTCAATAGAGATTGGAGCGTGGTCAGATATAGCTATTTCGTGGATTTCAGTTTCTGAGATCCAAGGGATCGCATTGTCAGTCCCAAAAAAGAAATCAATTCTTGTGAACACCTTATGGGGGATGGAGTAAAAAGTATACTCTCTTTCAAAGGGGTGAGAAAGTCGCCACAGGTCAGTGAAATGTAGAGATTCCATGGCAGAAGCTAACTGGGTTTGATCAGAGTTCAAAGGGGTTTTAGATAATGTTTTCACGGTGGACCTGTCCTCCGTCAAGTGCAACGTAGAGTTGAAGTCTCCTCCAACAATGTGTGGTAAGAGGGGTTGTTGCAGGAGTTTGGACGACAGTTCCTCCAGAAAACGCCTGCCAGGGGAGTTGGGAGCATAGACATTGGAGATCAAAAGATCCCTATCACCAAGTTGGACATGAACAGTGAGAAATCTACCATGATCATCTGTGTTAGTCGAGAGTATTTTGCATGAGAGGCGTTTGTGCATCAAAATGATCACCCCCGCCTTCCGGCCTACCGCGTCGGATCCTAGAACTGTACCCACCCATAACTTTTGCATGCGATGAAAGTCTTCACGAGTCAGGTGAGTTTCCTGAAGTAAAGCTATGTCCGTTTTGAGCCTCTTGAGATGCCTTAGGATTTTAAGTCGTTTAATAGGGGATCGAAGCCCCTTCACATTCCATGAGACTAATCTCATGGGGGGTCGGAAAGTGAGTGAAAGCATGCAGATGTAGTAACTTTATGGGAGAGGCATGGGGAGGTCGACCTTTTTGGGGGAGTAAAATCATAATACCTGAATGGACTGTCATGTGCTAGGCTTGTGAGTGTGAGATGGACGCTAAGGGGGATGAAAAAGGTGCAGGGTAACAAACAAAAAAGAATGCCAACATAACCATAAAAAGAAACAAAACAGGTAAAATAAACACCAAGAGCATAGGACTTCACTTTTTTCCTCATGGGGACCCAGCAAAAGTCAGCTCCCATCCCCTGAACCTCAGGCTGAAGTGAACGATCACCCCTAGGTACAGGAATATAGTGTGGCGGAAAATCGACCACCGGCAGGGGAGGGTGAGCAGAACTGGTGCCTGGAGCCCACAGATCAAATAGCGCTGAACATACGATATGTTGGAAGGCTTTCCGTTTTTTGGAGACATCAATCGAGTAGTCAGCAAAGACGAGAATTTTAACCCCATCTATCTGGAGGGATCTAGATTGGCGATATTTCTGAAGGATGGCGGCCTTATCTGCATAGTTTAAATATTTGGCAATGATCGTGCGCGGAGTTGAACGTTCAGAGGAGTAGACCCCTATGCGATGGGCCCTCTCAACCGTGCAAGGTCTGGGTAAACCCAATGCTTCAGGTATGCGATCAGAGCAGAAATCAACTAAGGAGGAGGACTGCAAAGATTCAGGTACGCCAACAAAACGCAAATTTCCTCTTCTGGCTCTGTTTTCCAAATCCTCTAATCCTCTATTTTTGCAGGACATATTGGTTAGTCTTTTCCTGTGCCTCTTCAAATCCCTGGGCCTTGTACAGGTCTTCCTCCAAGCTGGCCAGTTTTTCTTCAGCCTCGTTGAGGCGAGAAGTGTGTTCACTCAGTTCTCTCTGTATAGCCTGCATGCCTGCAGTGACTGCCCTTTCCACAGAGGCAGAGATAGTGGGGGCCAGGATCGCTGCTACAGCCTGGGCTATAAGCTCTATTTCAGAGCTGTCCCTCTGGGATGCTAGGGGGGGCTGGCATGGATGTGCAGGCTGGTGTGGAGGAGGGGGCTGGCTGCCGTTTACCTCCATGTCAGGCTCGTCTGCCGCGATCGCCGCGCTGGAAGACAAGGCCGCATCCCCGGCCTCAATTTGGCGCTGAGCCACTGGAAATCGCGGGCCGCCTTTCTCGACAAACCGATCCATCGGGGAGTAGCCGTGTGCTAGAGGGAGGTGAGCGGAGTGTCTGCCGGGGGAGGATGGTTGGCGGGGCTGATTTTAATAGCTGATTCGTGTCAGGGATAGCGGGAGCTGAGGAGACTACAGCTTCCCCATGAGGCGCCTGACCCGGAAGTTTTGCGGACAAATTTTAAAGCATGCTTTAAAATTTGTCCACCGGTCAGACATGTCCGCTAGCCCATACACACGATCGGATTTGTCCTCTGAACTGGTACGTCGGACCAGTTTCAGCGGACAAATTCGATCGTGTGTACGCGGCCTTAAAGGACAAAAATTTAAAAACCTATTGCAGGACAATTTCATGGTCCAGTTTATTGAAGCCCCAACTAGGAATGATGCTCTGTTGGACCTAGTAATCTCAAACCATGCGGAGCTTATTACTAATGTTCAGATAAAGGAACACCTGGGTAGCAGTGATCATAACATGATTTCATTTAATGTTAACTATAAGCAAGAAATACATACAGGAAAGATAAAAACACTTAATTTCAAGAGAGCAAATTTTCCAAGGATGAGGGCTGCTCTCCAGGACTTAGACTGGAAGAGAATATTGGCATCAATGGGCACAGAACAGAAATGGAAATTCTTCAAAAAGACTGTTTGGAACCTCACTGCAAAGTATATTCCCATGGGCAAGTTTAAAAGGCTAAAAATAAAACCTATGTGGCTCACGGTCAAAGTTAAAAAAGCTATAAACAATAAGAAAATTGCTTTTAAAAAATATAAAAATGAAGGAACACTAGTGTCGTTTAAATGTTACAAAGAATATAATAGAATATGTAAAAGGAAATCAAGGATGCAAAAATTCAAAATGAACGACAGATTGCAAAAGATAGTAAGACAAACCCCCAAAAAATATTTAAATATATTAATAGTAAAAAAGGTCAAGTCTGAGCATGTAGGCCCTTTACAAAGTAATCTAGAGTGGGGGACTGATGACAAAGAGAAGGCAAATGTATTAAATGCTTTCTTTAGCTCTGTGTATACAATGGACCACGGGGGAGCTCATGTCCATAATGGGGGTGGGAGTGACACAGCCCCAAATCCACAATGGCTCAAAAGTGATATGGTCCAGAAATATTTAGACAGAATAAAGGTGGATAAAGCACCTGGACCAGATGGCATCTACCCACGGATCCTAAAAGAATTCAGCTCTGAAATTTAAAAGCCACTGTATCTAATATTTAGGGACTCATTAATGACAGGAATAGTACCACTGGATTGGCATAGAGCCAATGTGGTGCCTATATTTAAAAAGGGAACAAAGTCTTTACCAAGTAACTATAGACCTGTTAGTTTAACTTCTATAGTTGGGAAGATACTGGAACGTTTAATAAAAGACCACATGGATGAGTTCTTGCTGGAAACAAACTATTTAAGCCGCAGACAGCATGGATTAATGAAAGACAGAAGTTGTCAGACAAACCTGATTTCCTTTTATGAAGAGGTAAGTAAAACCCTGGATAGAGGCGTGGCAGTGGATGTGGTATACTTGGATTTTGCAAAAGCGTTCGATACAGTTCCCCACACATGGCTCATGTGTAAGGTAAGGTCTACAGGATTGGATATAACAGTTTGTAAATGGATAGAAAACTGTCTGAAAGACAGAATTCAGAGAGTTGTGGTTTGCCCATGTACAAATCATTAGTAAGACCTCATCTGGAATATGCAGTCCAGTTTTGGGCACCAGTTCTCAAAAAGGATATCAGAGAACTGGAGAAAGTGCAGAGAAGGGCAACCAAACTGATAAGAGGCATGGAGGAGCTCAGCTATGAGGAAAGATTAGAGGAACTGAATTTATTCATTATTGAGAAGAGGAGAATAAGGGGGGATATGATATGAGTATAAAATACATTAACAACTTAAGGACCGGAAGAATTTTTCCCCCTTAATGACCAGGCCACTTTTTGCGATACGGCACTGCGTCGCTTTAACTGACAATTGCGCTGTCATGCAACGTTTTACCCAAACAAAATTGATGTCCATTTTTTCCCACAAATAGAGCTTTCTTTTGGGGGTATTTGATCACCTCTGCCTTTTTCACTATAAACAAACAAATGCGACATTAACAAAAAAAAAATGTATTCATCAGTTTAGGCCGGTATATATTCTTCTACATGTTTTTGGTGGAAAAAATCGCAATAGGCATATATTGATTGGTTTGCACAAAAGTTATCCTGTCTACAAACTATGGTACAATTTAGGGACTTAGGGAATTTTTATCGGGACTGTGACACTGTGGCGGACAAATCTGACCACAAATTACACTTTTTGGGGACCAGTGACATTATTACATTGATCAGTGCTATAAAAATGTGCTGATCAATGTAAAAATTACACTGGCAGGGAAGGGGTTAAAACTAGGGGGCGATAAAGGGGTTAAGTGTGTTCCCTCAGCGTGTTCTAACTGTAGGGGGGGTGGGCTGCAGTCATTGCTGGGCATACTACAGTCAAGGTCCAATCTATCTATCCAGTATAGTTTCCCACTATACTTCCACAACATCTTTACGTTCGGCGAATCAAAACCGCCTTATGCCTAAACCATATAATTTTGCAGCAGCTGGTGAAAAAAACTCTCTAAGTGTTTGGTGTATTTCTATGTAATAATCTTCCTGAGAGTATGCGGAAAATTAACTTGCTAATTCACTTTCGTAAGGTACTGAAGACTTACTTACTTTTCAATGTATATGGATAAGGGACGTGTGCATTCTACTACTAACCAGCTGACCAGTCCGCCCTAACTTGTTGCCGCTTATTTAAATGTGGACTGTTATTCTGCTTCTTTAACTTTTTCATTTTTTTTTCTCTGTTTAGATGATCCTTATGCTATCTCAGCTGTTATGTATTACCAATCTATCCTGTATGTGATATCTGCTATGCCTATTTTTGAATGTTAGTATATGTATTTGATCTCTCTATCGCTTAGGCGCAGTTCATGAACTGTATTTGGCGCTTTACAAATAATAAATAAAAATCAAATCAAATGACTGGGAACAGGAGATCTGTCATGTCATCTGTCAGAATGGGGATTCGCCTTTTTTACAAAGGCAGATCCCCACTCTGCCTTTGTACTAGGTATTTGCGGGTCTCCAGCAGCATGCAGTGGGCACGAGAGAGCGCTGCCGTTGGCAGGTGCCCGCCCGCAACCGCGCCTACGTGAGCTGACGTACAATGACACTGATTCATGCAGGAGAGCCGACCTGCCGCAGTACACCGTACAGTCATTAAGCAGTTAATGTACATGTCATACACTGAGGAAGAGCTGAGGAAGAAGATTGGTTAATATATTGGTGACATACAATAGCAGGATGAAGGTTAAAGTAGATAATATTCTGATGGGCAGGCTAAGGGAGGTCTTTTTCCATTTATATCGCTAAAAATAAAAATTGCAGAGGCAATCAAATACCATCAAAAGAAAGCTCTATTTGTGGGAAGAAAAGGACAGAAATGTTGTTTCGGTACAACATTGCATGACCGCGCAATTACCAGTTAAAGCAGTGCAGTGCCAAATTGTAAAAACACCTTGGGTCCTTTAGCTGCATAAAAGTCCGGGTCTTAAGTGGTTAAAGAAAGGTAAAATTATAATTACCTTATCCCCATCTTCTGCATTGCTGGGCACGATAACATGGTTCTTCCGGGAAGGTTTCTGGGGAAACATGAGGAGATTAATGGGGTGATCAGTCTCCTGAAGAAGTCACGTGCTCCGTGACGTAACGCCATAGAGCTTGTTTGAGGCAATCGAACATCCATCACCACCAAAGGTCCTCAGAGTAGAAGTAAGACGGCGCTTTCACGCCGAGCTTCACCTGTCTTATGCGCATTGTTTTTATTTACATGTAAGGCGGCGTACACACGACCGAGGTTCTCGCTGGAAACCAGCGAGAACCTCGCTGGAAGCTGCATTCCAGCGAGAACCTCGGCCGTGTGTACTCTCTCGGCAAGCATCCCGTCGGGAATGCCGTCGAGCAGAAATAGAGAGCATGTTCTCTATTTGCTCGACGGCCCGTCGATGGCTGGTTGCCATTCCCGACGGGCAGGTCGCCGAATCTGACGGCCGGCAGAGAACCTCGACGGGCGGAACGATGTGTTCTGCCCGTCGAGGTTCTCTGCCGTGTGTACGCGGCTTAAGAGTCCACTTTTAAGGTTTCAATACATTATTTTTGCATACGTACTTCACCATTGGGGCACTCCTCTTTGTTTTCTATTTTCCCTTGATCTACGAGCATTCCTATAGCCCCCCTCACTCCAGTCTGAGGGCATTGATCTTTAACAAGGGAAACTGGGAGAACATTGGAGTGTGGAAGGAGATGAGGCTGAGTCCAGGAGATACATTGATCTGAGTTTCATGTATTTTCCCCACCAAGTTCAGGTGAGAGTTCTGGGAGACTATTAGTGGACACCCCCTCACTATTTGGGCACTCATCTATCCATCACCAGCGGAAGATTTCTGGACTAGTGTTGAGCAGAATATGCCATATTCGATTTCGCGATATATCTCGAATATATAGTCGAATATTCGAGATATATTCGCTAAATACGAATATTCGTGATATTTTTTGAAAATGAAATGATTGCGAAATTTCGCTATTGCGAATGCGAATGCGATTTGCGAATGCGAATGCGAAATTTCGAGAAATGCGGAATGGAGCACTCTGATTGGCTCAGAATATTCGTGATATTTTACAATACAAAATAATTGCGAATATTCGAGAAATGCGGAAGGAGCACTCTGATTGGCTCAGAATATTCGTGATATATTACAATACACAATAATTGCGAATATTCGGCAAATGCGGAAGGAGCACTCTGATTGGCTCAGAATATTCGTGATATATTACAATACACAATAATTGCGAATATTCGAGAAATACGGAAGGAGCACTCTGATTGGCTCAGAATATTCGTGATATATTACGATACACAATAATTGCGAATATTCGAGAAATGCGGAAGGAGCACTCTGATTGGCTCAGAATATTCGTGATATATTACAATACAAAATAATTGCGAATATTCGAGAAATGCGGAAGGAGCACTCTGATTGGCTCAGAATATTCGTGATATATTACAATATAAAATAATTGCGAATATTCGAGAAATGCGGAATGGAGCACTCTGATTGGCTCAGAATATTCGTGATATATTACAATACAAAATAATTGCGAATATTCGAGAAATGCGGAAGGAGCACTCTGATTGGCTCAGAATATTCGTGATATATTACAATATAAAATAATTGCGAAATTTCGAGAAATGCGGAATGGAGCACTCTGATTGGCTCAGAATATTCGTGATATATTACAATACAAAATAATCGCGCGATATCGCTATTGCCGAATAATCGCATTGCGATTTTTCGGCAATATAAAATGAGCGCTGCAGCTACTCGGCCCAAGGTCTCTAATCATACCAGCAATGCTTTTAGATGTCGATGGGGATCTCTAGGATGTGATCTGTTCTAAAAAAAAAAATTGAAAAAATACGAATATTCGAAATAGCGAATATTCGACGCGATATTCGTGTTATTCGCGAATACTCGAATATGCAATATTCGTAGCGAATATTCGCAATGCGAATATTCGTGAGCAACACTATTCTGGACACCATTTTGGACTGTTTCTCATTTATTGTTGATTCATTTTTTGTTCATTTATGTAAATTGCTAGCTACTACCGTATTTTTCGGACTATAAGACGCACTTTTTCTCCCCAAATGTATGGGGGAAAAAGTCTCTGCGTCTTATAGTCCGAATACTGAATGACAGTCACCGACCCCGCTACGATGTATAGCAGCAGAGCAGGCATCCCGCGTGCGCTCTTACGTGTATAGCACAGGGCGGCGCCATCAGCGGCTCTACGATCACAGGCTGGTTTTCAGTATGTTGTTTTTTTTGTCAGCATGGGGAGCGGGCGGGAGCGAAAGGAGAAGAACCCCCAGAAGGCATTGCGCCATGTCCAGTGCACGGAGCTACGCCCACACGGCGTCACTACGTATTGCTCCGTGCACTCAGTGCACTCAGTGCTCTCTCTCTCCTGAGTCAGCTGACCCCTGAGTCAGCTGACCATAATACTGGCGCCTCATTGGTTGCTCCCTCAGAAGCGTCTGTACACAGCATCTATGGCATCTACACAGTACAGTACAGTACAGTAGTGCCATTTAAAGTAAAAACAAAAAACGGTTGCTCCTCAGAAGAGTCTGGACAGCATCTACACTATTGCTACTGCTATTGAAGGACAAAACAAAAAACGTCCAGTTAAAGAAACAGTAACTGAATACTGACCAGGTGCCAGCCCAGCCACCCAGTTTAGGGACCAGATGCCAGCCCAGCCACCCAGTCTAGGGACCAGGTGCCAGCCCAGCCACCCAGTCTAGGGACCAGGTGCCAGCTCATCCATCCACAGCAGGGACCAGGTACCGGCTCATCCATCCACAGCAGGGACCACAAGCCAGCTCATCCATCCACAGCAGGTGCCAGCTCATCCATCCACAGCAGGGACCAGGTACCAGTCCAGCCACCCACTTTAGGGACCAGGTGCCAGCTCCGCCACCCATTGCCGGGATCAGCTGCCAGCTCAGCCACCCATTAACTGGACCAGGTGCCAGCTCAGCCACCCATTAACTGGACCAGGTGCCAGCCCAGCTCATCCATCCACAGCAGGGACCAGGTACCGGCTCATCCATCCACTGCAGGGACCACAAGCCAGCTCATCCATCCACAGCAGGTGCCAGCTCATCCATCCACAGCAGGGACCAGGTACCAGTCCAGCCACCCACTTTAGGGACCAGGTGCCAGCTCAGCCACCCATTGCCGGGATCAGCTGCCAGCTCAGCCACCCATTAACAGGACCAGGTGCCAACCCAGCCACCCATTAACAGGACCAGGTGCCAGCTCAGCCACCCACAGCAGGAGACCAGGTGCCGGCTCATCCATCCACAGCAGGTGCCAGCTCAGCCACCCACAGCAGGGACCAAGGCCAGCTCAGCCACCCACAGCAGAGACCAGGTGCCGCTTAGCCACCCACAGCAGAGACCAGGTGCCAGCTCAGCCCCCCACAGCAGAGACCAGGTGCCGCTTAGCCACCCACAGCAGAGACCAGGTGCCAGCTCAGCCCCCCACAGCAGAGACCAGGTGCCGCTTAGCCACCCACAGCAGAGACCAGGTGCCAGCTCAGCCACCCACAGTAGGGCCAGGGACCAGGTCCTAAAGCAGAAAAGATGATGAAGCAGAAAAGGCTTGCATATAAAATTCCTTTTAAATTGGAAGTAGTAAAATATGCTAAGGAACATGGGAACAGATCAGCAGAGAGACATTTTGGGCCACCTCCAACTGAAAAAATGATAAGAGAGTGGAGGAAACAGGAGGATCAGCTTGAAAAAGCAAATAAAAGTAAGCATACTTTTCGCGGGCATGCTGCAAAGTGGCCACAGTTAGAAGTGGCCATGAAAGAATGGATCACAAATCATCGGAATAATGGCTTCTCAGTCTCTACAAAGATGATAATATATGAAGCCAAACGCCTTGCTGTAGAGAAAGGCATTAAGGATTTTACGGGATCACCATCTTGGTGCTACAGATTCATGAAGCGATGTGACCTTGTTATGCGCACCAAAACTAGAATTGCGCAAAAAATGCCTAAAGAATACGAAACTAAGATTTTGTCTTTTCACAAATTTGTGATTGATTCTAGAAAGAAAAATGGGTTTGAAATCGCCCAGATTGGGAATATGGATGAAGTTCCGCTAACATTTGATGTCCCATCTAATAGGACTGTTGATATGAAAGGTGCAAAAACCATAACTGTCAAAACGTCAGGACATGAGAAAACCCATTACACGGTTGTGTTGTCCTGCTGTGCAGACGGCACCAAATTGCCGCCCATGCTAATTTTCAAAAGGAAAACCTTTCCAAAAGAAGTGATTCCACGAGGAGTTGTTGTACATGTCCATGACAAAGGATGGATGGACGAAAATGGAATGAGAGTATGGGTTGAAAAAGTCTGGTCCAAACGCCCTGGAGGGCTTCTGAAAAAACCTGCCTTATTAGTGCTTGACCAGTTTAGAGCACATATTAGCGAAACGACAAAAAAGTGCTTTAAAGAAGTGAAGACTCATCTAGCTGTGATTCCTGGGGGTCTTACCAGCCAGTTGCAACCTCTCGATGTTTCGATCAACAAACCATTTAAAGTGTTTATGCGAGAAGAGTGGAACAAATGGATGGCTGCTGGTAATCATGATCTGACACCTACTGGACGAATGAAGAGGCCCACTATCACTCAAGTTTGTGAATGGGTGAAAACATCATGGCACTCAGTTAAGGAGGAAATTGTTGTACAGTCATTCAAAAAATGTGGCATCAGCAATGCCTTAGATGGAACTGAAGATTGTATCGTATATGAAGATAGCGAAGAAAGTGATGTCAGCGATTGCGAGCAACTGAGCTTCATAAATTCTGACACTAGTGATGAGTTCTTGGGGTTCTCAGAAAACTAGAAGAGTGCTCAAATCTTAAAGTCTCTCCTTATTTGTTATTTGTTAATGACAGTGATGATGGTTCTTAATGTCATTGTTGACTGCTGTTCACTTTACATGGTTGAAATATAATTCTGTTAAATTTTATTAAATATTTCAGTACAACATTTGGGTCAGAATCTTTTTTTTCAAAATTTTCTCCTCTAAAATCTAGGTGCGTCTTATGGTCAGGTGCGTCTTATGGTCCGAAAAATACGGTATTTATTTACACTTATCATTTGGAGACCTTGGGTCATAGTCACACTTGCTTTGTGATTTCCCCTTCACTCTCACTTTTTCACTGGGTGTGATTTTATTATTGTTTTTTATTATTGTTACTTTGTGTTTCACTTTGTTACATTGTAGCCAACATTATTACTCACGGACCTAGGTACATCATTTGTTATACACTCCACTTATGTGTTAGCGCTTATCAATCCCCCCCCCCCCCCCCTGCATTATCTATTTGTGTATTTAGTGAACACTTTGAGATACAGCAGCTTTCGCGCTCTTATTAGGCTACCATAGCCACTTTTTTCACTTCACCACTCACAGTAGCGCATTAGTTATCACACTACATATTATTTAGTTGAGAGTGAGAGGTTGAAGATATGAGTTAAAGTGTGTAGGATAGAGATGGTGAAAAGTAAAAGTTTAGTGACTTCCTCTATAGTAGCTGGGTTAAAAGAGAGAAGTATTGATTGTGCAGGAGGACAAGGAGTGTAAAGTGAGGGATAGATCTGTTGAGATCACTTATTTTTAAAGTGATTTGCAATCTCCTGGGCAGTAAGTAAGTTAGTGGGTGGAGGTAATGGAGGATGAAGTAGAGTGGTAAAGGTAGAAAAGAGTTGACTGGGACTGCGTGAAAGGGTGTTATTGAGAGTGATAAAAAAGATCTGTTTGGGGGGGCGTGACCGGAAGCCGAGCTGGACGGACGTGCTGCCTAGGAGCTCCACTTCAGCCCGCAGCACATAGGCCGATTTCGGGGGAAATCTTCCTAGCTCCATGAGCTCCTCTCGCTCCAGTAGATCCTCCGCCTCCAGAGGACTTGCCCTACCGTTTTCCGGAGCCTCCACGTCCTTCAGGGACTACTTTAAGGTCCCCGACATGCCGCCGGCTGGCCATAGCAAGATGGCGCCGGACACCGAGGCCTTGCAGCGCCGGGACCTGTCCCCACAGCGCGGCCAGTACGCCGCTCAATCGCAGGCATCCGGGGACACACCATCATCCCCGCGGAGGACTCCGGAACAGCAGGGGGTGAGTGACCAAAACCGCCCGCCTCAGGACCCACACGTGCACGGCGGGGACCAGGCCGCAACGCATCCTCCATCGCAGTGGCGGCAGGACGCGGAGCCCGCCCCCGGATCGCACGGCGCGGCACAGGCCCTGGGGTCACAAGACGCCACCGTGGAGCCATCCTCCCCCCCAGACCCACTTCTGGACTTCCCGGCCCTGCCGAACCCATCACACCCCCCCATGATGGCGAGGCCTGGTCCCCCCCAAGCACATGACTGACTTCCCTCGGGGTGGGCCTCAAATCCTCCCCAGGCCCAGAGAGCACCCCACCTCACAGACTTGCCCCTGACGGGGGCACATGAGACAGTTCACCATCCCCACCTCTCCTATGCCCGGATGGCACAGACCGCCCCATTTCCATCCCCCCCCATTCGGGGAGACGGGTCCCCGGGGCCTACCCCGCAGCCCCCCCTGACCGCCTCAGGGTCTGACCCGGGTGCTCTCCCATTTGAACGCCCCCTGCCCCCAGCCATGATCGGTGCTGCAGAGACCCACCGCTACGCGGACCCTGCATCCCCCCGCCAGCCATGGGGCCCGGATTGGGCTGAGCAGCCCCCCTGGCAGTCCTTTCTGCAAGCCTTCCCTACTAAAGAGGACTTTAAGCAACTGATTGCAGACGTAAAGGACACCTGTAGGACCGAAATTCAAACCATTCAAGCAGGCCTTAAACACCTGGCCGATAGAGTAGAGATGGCTGAAGAAGAGATACAGGAGACTAAACTGGCCGTGCATAGGACCCAACTTCAGGGCTCCGACCACCATCTTATGCTACGGGACATGCAGCGCCACTTAGAGGATCTGGACAACAGGGGGCGCCGCAACAACATTAGAGTGCGAGGCCTCCCTGAGGCAGAAGAGGCTGAGGACCTGCAGAAAACGCTCCAGACGATGTTTAACGACCTCATAGGGGCACCCTTGGATAAACATATCGAAATGGACAGAGCTCATAGGGCCCTACGCCCGAAAGGCCCCGCTTCTAAACCACGGGATGTCATTTGCCGCATACAATCATACCCGCTGAAGGAGACCATCATGCACAAGGCCCGCGCCGCACGTGACCTGGTGTTCGACAATTCCCCAATACAAATATATCCAGACCTTTCCTGGATCACGCTCCAGAAGCGGAGACTCCTACAACCGCTACTGCGCACCCTGCAGGACCGGGACATCATTTATAGATGGGGCTTCCCCTTCAGCTTGACGGCCAAACACCAGGGAGGTCGGCGATCCTGCGATACCCCGAAGACCTAGACCCCTTCTGCGACGCCTTGGACATTCCTGTACCTCAGCTACCTGACTGGGACTTGGTGGCCACCCCCCCTCCACCTCCGGTGGTCTGGCAGAAGGTTCCACCGAACAAGCGCCCCAAGGGCCCAGGGCCATCCCGGCGATCCCCTAAACACAGAACCGAAGGTCCCGGAGTTGGAAGGCCCCTTCCCCGATGACCAACTGACTGTCCTGTGCAACCCGACCAACCCGGCCAGATGACGCCAACTACTGATATGTACTCTCCACTTTTTGTTGTTGTTTTTTTTTGTCCCTGGCGGTGCTGGTATGCTATGACCCCTTTTTTGGACGCTCACAAGCTCCGTACCCTTGCCTTTCCCCCGAAGGCCATCACCACATTTTTCTGTTTTTTATTTATCGGGCTGTCCCGAGGCGGCCCCTGTCTGGACTGATCGGATTTCTGGATGCTGATCCCCCCTGGTGGCTATCCGCCAGAGAGTTCCTCCCTGGACCTCGGTCCCCCTGAGTCTCCCCGGCCTGGACCTCTTAAAGCTCCCGGCCGGGGAGTCCGAGTGGAACTTGTACGGCCCGCGACCTCTCGGTCAGCCAGGGCACGCATACAAATGTTTATCGTGTTTAATCTGTGTGTTCTTACTCTCATTTCTTTTCACCCCTCTAGAGCCCCCTGCTCCTGGTCGCCGCAGTCTGTACCTCGTCCCCATCGGCTCCCGGCTCTCCTCGCTTGGCCGTCGCCCCCCCTGGCCTGGACACGCCATCTGCTCCATCAGATAAGTAAACATATAGCACACCCCATCCTAGATTATGGCTAGAATTTTCTCGTTAAATGTACATGGGCTGAATTCCAACAAGAAACGACACCTGGCGCTCCGAGAGTTTAGGCAGTCGGGGGCAGATATTATTATGGTGCAGGAGACCCACTTTGATAGGGGGGACTCCTTCAAGTTTGCATCCCGATACTTCCTCCAGGTATACCAGGCCTTCGGACCACATAAAAAGGCGGGCGTAGCCATTCTCTTTAAAAAGGGGTCTCCCTTCTCTTGCTCCTCCACATATTTAGACCCTCGGGGACACTTTCTAATTCTTAGGGGCCTGTGGCAGTCACAGGCCATTACCCTCTGTGTAGTTTACACGCCCAACACACATCAACACCACTTTTTGACCAGGGTTTATGCACGACTGTTCCGAGAGTCACATGACTTTCTGGTAATAGGAGGAGACTATAACCTGGCTCATTCGGTCACCTGGGACCGCCTGGTGGCCAATACCCAGACCTCGCAAACCCGGGCCCTTAGGGACTCAAAGTTGTTCCGTCAGTTGACTAGGAAAAATGCACTTTTTGATGTGTGGCGAGCCCTCCATCCAGGAGATCGACAATACACGTTCTACTCGGCCCCGCATCGCACTCACACGCGAATAGATTACTTTTTTGTGAATAACAACACGCTCCGGATTGCGGAAGCGGCTGGCGTGTTGCCTATCTCCTGGTCGGATCATGCCCCCATTACACTAACCCTGAACTTAAACGCTCCCCTCCGCCGCCCCTATAATTGGAGGCTTAATGACTTCCTCCTGCAACACGACCCCTCGAAACGGGCATTGGAAGAGACCCTCCAGCACTATTTCACTGAAAACGACACTCCAGACATCTCCGCCTCTACCCTGTGGGCTGCCCACAAGGCGGTCCTTAGAGGACGATGCATGGCCCTTTCCTCAGCGATGAAGAAAGATGCCGGTGCTGCTAAAGCACTGGCTGAACGCCAGCTAAAGGCCCTGGAGGCAAAACTCCTGCTAAACCCCTCCACTGCACTCCTTAAACGGATTGTCCAAACACGCACGACGCTGCGGGAACTAGCCCTAGGCAAAGTAGAAAAGGCGCTGACCCGACTGAAACAACTCTATTACGATAAGGGCAACAAGGCGCAGGCTCTCCTGGCCAGGAAACTGGCGGACCGGGCCCTCGCCTCTACCCCACACCAGATAAAGGGCAGGGGGGGCGATCTTCTGACCCATCCTAAGGACATAGCGGGAGCCTTTGCAGACTATTACACAGACCTATATAACAAGCCGGAAGTCCCACACAACCCCCCGTCTCCCGACATGAAAGCCCATATGACCCGATACTTAGAACAAGCGGGTCTACCCCGACTTAAGACAGCGGACTTGCAGGGCCTGAACGCTCCTATACTAGCGGAGGAGGTGGCAGAGACAGTGAAGGGCCTCCCAGCCCATAAATCCCCTGGCCCTGACGGATTGCCTTACGAGTACTATAAGACCTTCCTCCCGTTACTCAGCCCCCACATGACCACATTATTTAACGCCTTTCTCCACCAGACCCCAATCCCGAGTGACATGCAGGGATCCTTTTTGACCCTTATACCTAAACCGGACAAGGACCCAGCCTCCTGCGCTAGCTATAGGCCCATAGCGCTACTGAATTCGGACCTCAAGATATTCACTAAACTTCTATCGATTAGGCTGAATGCCATTTTCCCCTCCCTGATCCATAAGGACCAAGTAGGTTTTGTGCCGCTACGCCAAGCAGGGGACAACACCAGGAAGGTCATTGACCTGATTGATGTAGCCAACAGGGACGGTGCGGAAGCTCTCATACTGAGCCTAGACGCCGAAAAGGCGTTTGATCGCCTGAGTTGGCCCTTCATGTTTGCTACCCTACACCACATGGGGTTTAAAGGACCCTTCTTACGGGCGATACAACACCTATATTCAAACCCTACCTCCCAGGTTAAAACCCCCTTCGCCACATCCCCCCCCCTTTCAAGTAGCCAACGGAACACGCCAGGGATGCCCACTTTCGCCCCTGCTCTTCGCTCTATGTGTCGAGCCCCTGGCAGCGTCCATACGGGGAAATCCGGACATTAGGGGTATCTCGGTGCGGGGAAAGGAATTCAAGACATCCTTATTTGCGGACGACATCATTCTCACCCTGACCCAACCCAGAATCTCTTTACCTAACCTTCATGTTGAGCTAGATAAATACGGGACACTATCGGGCTACAAAACGAACGCCTCAAAGTCAGCGGCCCTCCCGATCAATATCCCAGAAGGTGAGGTCCATCATCTACAGTCGAACTTCCCTTATACTTGGGAGAGCTCGTCCCTTAAATACCTCGGGGTCCATATCACCCCGTCCTTCAGTTCCCTATACCAAGCCAATTTCCCTCCCCTGTATCGCACAATTAGGGGCCTTCTTCTGAAATGGAAGGCACATCATATCTCACTCCTAGGCCGCGTGGCGGCCATAAAAATGGTCATTCTCCCCAAACTCCTCTATCTGTTCCAAACGCTACCCATCCCGATTCCGTACGCCCACCTCCGCAAACTCCAGAGTGATATGCTGAAGTTTGTCTGGAACTATAGGAAGCATAGGATCCCTGGGTCGGTCATGACAGCCTCACGGGGGGACGGGGGCCTGGCCTTCCCCAACCTTGTTAAATATTACCAAGCTACCCAGCTGCGTGCAGTGGTCTCCTGGTTCCCCCAGAGGTCCTTCAATAAATGGACGGAGATAGAGAAGATATGGTTAGCCCCGGTCCACCCAAACAGCCTCTTATGGGATGCTGCTGTGAGAGTGGAGCCTGGCCGCCTGTTAGGCTCAATGTCCCTACTTAGGGGGCTCTGGCGTAGGATGTCCCGGGAGGTGGCGCTGAAGTCCGAGTCCTCCCTGTTGAACTCCTTCATCTGCAACCCCAAAATTCCGGACAGCCTGACCCACCAGATGTCATGGCCCTGGGCCTCTCGAGACCTATTTCATTTTGGACACTTAGTGGACCCCAGGTCCCGTAGGCTGCTGACGTTCTCGGAGCTCCAGGTGAAACACGACCTGCCCAGACAGGTGTTCTATAGCTATCTACAGATAAGGCATTATGCCCAGACAATAGCCCCGAAGCTCCAATTCTCACAGCCGTCTCCATTTGAACGTATTGTCCTGGAAGGGCGCCATAGACGGGGGCTGATCACTGACATCTATCAGCTGTTGAATGCATATGATTGGCAGGGACGGGGGAAGCATGCATATATGCTGAGGTGGGAGAGAGAACTAGGGGAGTCAATGCCGATAGAGGCCTGGCAGGCCGTCTGGAGGCACGCTGCTAAATCGTCCCTATGCACCTTGTATAAGGAAAACTCATATAAAATTATGTGCTTCTGGTACCAAACCCCGGATATACTCCACAAAATATTCCCCGCCACCTCTGACCGATGCTGGCGATGCCATCGGGACAGGGGCTCTCTCTTCCACATCTATTGGACATGCCCCCTTATCTCCCCGTTTTGGCAGTCCACGCAGCAGCTGCTTACCCGTCTCTTTGAGACGCCAATCCCCCTGACCCCTAAACTATTCTTGCTAGGGATTTCCCAGCCCCGCCTGGCCAAACCATATAAGAAACTACTTAGACATATACTAACGGCGGCTAGATGCCTGGTAGCCCTTAACTGGAAAAAATCCACCCCCCCGTCCCAAGAGGCCCTTTACGCTAGGATCAAAGACGTAGAGCTGATGGAGCGGATGACAGCCAGGATACGTAATAGCATGGACACCCACGACGAGGTCTGGAGCGAGTGGCGCCGACGGGAGGACCCGCCGGGAGCGGGCGAGGTGGCAGATGCGGTGACCTGATTCTCTCTTCCCCCTCTTCCCTTCTTTTCTTCTCCTGATCCCTCTCTCCTCTTATACAATTTACTGGTTAGGTGTCACCGTTGACACCAGAGTTTAGGAAATGGTTAGAAATGCATAACATGTTGACATGAATGGCAGTAGAGTCAGCTTTTGAAACAGGGCCCAATGGGCCGGGAACTTAATTCCTCCTCTACCCATAAAGGGCTAGAGTAACATTTGTACTCTTGGATGACTGTCTGCTTTGGCTTTTGTTATTGCCTGCATTCACCTGTATCTTGCGAATCTGTTTCTCATAAATAAAAATTTTTTATTTGGAAAAAAGAAAAAAAAGATCTGTTTGGCAGTGTGGAGGCAGGAAGGGTATTTTTGGAGGGCAGATTTAAATTGGCTGAAATCTTGCTGTGACTTATGCCGCGTACACACGATCATTTTTCAGCATGAAAAAAAAACTTTGGGCCAGATTCACAGAGCGATTACTTCTGTTTATCTCGCGTTAGACTGGAGTACTTTCGAATTACGTGCGTTTTTTCACTACTCTGAAACCTAAAACCATGAAAATACGGCTGCAGGCTTCATTCCGACTGGTTTACGTGTTCGTACGCCTTCGGATCTACGCTGCAATAAAATTGCGGCCGCTGGGTGGAGTTCCCGTAGTTTTCCGCGTCGGGGTATGCAAATGAGCTTTTGCCGACGATCCACAAAGTTACGAACGTCAAACGCAATCTCTTACGGCATCTTTAGTCATCTTTTTGCCTCGTAAAGTTATACCAGCTTTTTGCTAAGTATGTTAAGTATGGCCGTCGTTCCCGCGTCGCATATCAACGTTTTCCGACGTCTTTTTTTATTTTTGGCGTAAAACGTCCGGGAATAGGAATGTCCGTAAACGACGCTACTCAAACAACGAATGACGTATCAACGTTATTTTGTGCAATGCACGGCGGGAAATTTCTGAACGGAGCATGCACAGTTCGATCACCGCGGGGACGCGCCTAATTTAAATGCTTCACGCCCCCTAATCGCGTATTTCGATTACGCGGCGAGAAATACACTACGCCGACGTACCGTAAGGGACAAAATCTACCAGGATTCGTCGTACAGCCTGGTAAAATACGGCAGCGTAGTGTATCTCTGATACTCTGCGCCACTGTAATTGTATCTGAATCTGGCCCTTGGTTTTTCAGCATGTCCAAAAAACAATGGGCCAGATTCAGAGAGCGATTACGCCTGTCTAACTGGTGTTAGACAGGAGTACTTTCAAATTACGCGCGCCGTATCACTAGTTTGAATCCTCAAACCATGATACGGCGGCGTTGGGCTTCGATCTGACAGGCTTACGTCTTCGTACGCCTTCGGATCTACGCTGCAATATTTTTGCGGCCGCTGGGTGGAGTTCGCGTCGTTTTCAGCGTCGGGGTATGCAAATGAGCTTTTTCCGGCAAACCACGAAGTTACGAGCGTCGTTCGCAATCGCGTACGTCATTTTTTCGCTATGTAAAGTTAAACCAGCTATTAGCTGGTCTAACGTTACGTGGCCCATGTTAAGTATGGCCGTCGTTCCCGCGTCGACTTTCAATTTTTTTTTTATTTTTTGCGTAAGTCGTCCGGGAATAGGAATGTCCGTAAACGACGCTACTCAAAAAAAAAAATGACGTAACGGCGTGATTTTGCGCAATGCACGGCGGGAAATTTCTGAACGGAGCATGCGCAGTTCGATCGCCGCGGGGACGCGCTTAATTTAAATGCCTCACGCCCCCTAATCGCGTAGTTTGATTCTGCCGGGAGAAATACACTACGCCGCCGTACCTTACGGGCCAAAATCTCTCTGAATTCCTCCTAGAGCCAGGTAAAGTACGGCGGCGTAGAGTATCTCTGATACTCTGCGGGAATCTAATTCTTTTTGAATCTGGCCCAATGTTTTTCCAACTTCATCATTAAGCTCCCTGGCGGTATGATTCTGTCTGGAATTACGTACCAAAATGCGGTACAATTATTTGCATGGAAATTTGGCGTTTTATACTGTGGGCCTGCAATTCTTAGGAATAACTTGCTTAAATCTGTCCAAACAAGACATCCCGGGTATGATAAAGTTTGAAAAACAAAATCATAATTTTTTATATAATAAAAAACTATAAATAATTATAACTAGGGTTGTCCCGATACCGATACCAGTATCGGTATCAGGACCGATACCGAGTATTTGCAGGAGTACTTGTACTCCCGCAAATACCCCCGATACCCAAATAGAATACTTGACCTGCACATACACCCTCCCCCCGCCGCCGCAACCGCCGCAATGAAAGCCGCCGTCCGCCGCAATGAAAGCCACCGCCGCATGGTTAACGCGTGCGGGAACATCGCAGCTTTCAATTGAATAGCTGTAGTTTTTCTGCCGCGTATAGACAGACACTCCCCCTTGCTCGAGATTGGATGGGTGATTGTGATCTGTCCAATCCCGAGCAAGGGGGAGTGTCTGTCTATACGCACCCAGGAAAACAGCTATTAAAATGAAAGCTGTGATGTTCCCCGGGCGGCAGCGGCAGCGGCGGCTGCTAGGTATGGGGTACATGGATGAAGGGACATGGATGGAGGGACATGGATGCAGGGACATGGATGCAGGGACATGGATGAAGGGACATGGATGGAGGGACATGGATGCAGGGACATGGATGGAGGGACATGGATGCAGGGACATGGATGCAGGGACATGGATGGAGGGACATGGATGGAGGGACATAGATGCAGGGACATGGATGGAGGGACTTGGATGGAGGGACATAGATGCAGGGACATGGATGCAGGGACATGGATGGAGGGACATGGATGCAGGGACATGGATGGAGGGACATGGATGCAGGGACATGGATGGAGGGACATGGATGCAGGGACATGGATGGAGGGACATGGATGCAGGGACATGGATGGAGGGACATGGATGCAGGGACATGGATGGAGGGACATGGATGCGGGGACATGGATGCGGGGACATGGCTGCATTAGTGTGGGGACATGGCTGCATTAGTGTGGGGACATGGCTGCATTAGTGTGGGGACATGGCTGCATTAGTGTGGGGGACATGGCTGCATTAGTGTGGGGGACATGGCTGCATTTGTGGGGGACATGGCTGCATTTGGGGACACATTTTAAAAAAGTATTGGTATTCGGTATCGGCGAGTACATGAAAAAAAGTATCGGTACTTGTACTCGGTCCTAAAAAAGTGGTATCGGGACAACCCTAATTATAACAAATTATAATGTAATTATAATAATAAATATTCAATAATGTAATCAACTCAAAAACACTGAAATTTGCTCAGTTGCAGAATTGTCGCTATCATTATTTATTTATTTTTATGACAAATTTCCCCACAAATCGCTATCGCTTAATTCTGCAAGTGATTTTAATTTATTATCGCTGTTTTCTAGCTAATCTAAAACCATTTTTGACATAAAAGGACACTTTTGGTTGCTATGGGCAATCTACAGTTTCCAGGTAGAAAGAACAGTTTTTATTATATAAAAGGACATGTAGGGCACAGGGCAGACCACCAGGGACAAGGGGGGTGTGTATTTTTTACATACAGTACTGTAATCTATAAGATTACAGTATACTGTATGTAAAGTGTTTGTTTACTTTTTTGAATTTGGCGCCGTTCTTCGCTCCCGTGCGTCGTAACGTCGCAGGGAATGGAGATCGGCGGCACACGGGGGCGCTGTGTGAATCGAGCGAGGACCCGCTCGCTCACACAGCGTGGATGCATCGCTGGATCCAGGAAGATGGTAAGACAGCGCGCGCTGCAGGCTCTGCATGGCTAACCCGAGCGTGACTTGGGGATACCGATCTCAGCAAAAAAAAAAGCACCCCGAGTCACGCTCGGGGATACCGCCAGGGAGGTTAAAAATTATGTTGCCCACACTCCATTGTTTTAAAAAAATGATGAACAAAGCACGGTGACGTACAACACATACGACGGCACTCTTGCTTTAGCTGATTCCTTGTTAGTAAAAGACGGTTCGCGCTTTTCTGTCTGTTACAGCGTGATAAATGTGCTTACTCCATTATGAACGGTAGTTTTACCAGAACTAGCGCCCTCGTCTCATAACTTGCTTCTGAGCATGCGTGGGTTTAAAACTTAGTTTTAGCCCACACACGATCATTTTTTACAACCCAAAAAACAACATTGTTTAAAACGACGTAAACATTTTTTTTTTGGTTGTTTTTCAGAACCTGAAAAATGATGTGTAGCTAACACACGATCATTTTAAATGAAGTTTTTTGAAAAACAACGTTTTTTTCATGCTGAAAATTAATCGTGTGTACGCGGCATTAGTCTTACGCCACAAACTTTCCAGAGCGCGGATATGTTTTTTGAGGCTTCTGGTATTGTCTGTCTGACAGGGTTGGAGCGGTCGGGGCCTGATTCTGTGTGTAGTGAGGGGGGCCAAGGTATCCAGGGTGGATGACATTGAACTGTTGTAAACAGAAGTGGTCAAGGTGGGGCAGGAGGATATTTTGTCTTAGGCCTCGTACACACGATCAAATCTGTCCGCTGGAAACGGTCCGCGTTTCAGCAGACAGATTCGATCGTGTGTACGGCTGAGCAGACAGATTTGTCCACCCGACAGATTTCAAAGCATGCTTTGAAATCTATCGGGTGGGAATCTGTCCGCCCGACATGTCTGCTGGTTAGTACACTTACCAGCAGACATGTCGTCCCGCACCGCCGCCGCCGAATGGATTCGGCGCATGCGCGGAAGTGTTTTACTTCCTGGTGCGGTGACGTGGCGGCGTCAACGTCACCGCCACGTCACCGACATGTCAGCGCGCTCTCTGCTGGCGGGGATTTTGGTTTGCTCGTGTGTACACGCGAGCAAACCAAAATCCCAGCAGACAGATTTGTTCAAATCTGTCGGACGGACAGATTTGAACAAATCTGTCCGCTAGTGTGTGCTAGTGTGTATGGGGCCTTAGAGACAATCTGTAGCAGAACAGAGAAGACAAGGGTTAAGATGGCGAAGGTTTCTACGGATAATAGTTTGGTAGTTGGAAGGCAAAGAAGAGGCAGACAAGGAGACAGTGAAACTAATAAGGTGGTGATCAGAAAGAGGAAAATAAATATTGGAGAGGTTGTGCGGAGTGCATAGATAGGAGAATATATATGAGGTCAAGGCAGTTGCCAACAGAGTGAGTAGAAGCGTGTGTCCATTGTTTTAGGTCAAAAGAGGAGGTTAGGCTCACCAAGAATGATTGTTGGAATTTCAGAAGAGAGAAAGTAGGGTAGCCAGGCATAGAAGCCGTCAAGGAAGCTTGATATCGGTCCAGGGGGCCAATTAGATCACAGCAATTCTCAATGAAACTTGAAAAAATAGACAAATACAGCGATCTTCAAATGAGGAGAGACACAGAGGGGGGGTTTATAAAGAACCTAAAAAGTGTTTTGAGGGGATAGGAGGATTCCAACACCACCTCCTTTCCGTCCACTAGTCCTGGGAGGCCTCGTACACACGAGGGAATTTATCCGCTGAAAATGGTCCGACGGACCATTTCAGCCGAAAAATCCGCTCGTCAAAGTCACCGCCGCGTCACCGCGCTGTCCGCCAGCGGGGAATTTGATCCGATGGTGTGTACATCCACCAGATCAAACAGCCCGGCGGACATATCCGATGGAAACGTACCGTTTCCATCGGATAAATTACATTGTGTGTTCAAGGCCGGAGAGTGAGTCCACAGGAGGCCACCATAGGAGAGAGCAGCAGGAGAAGAAAGGTCAGATTCTTAAATCCAGGTCTCAGTAATTGCAAGTAGGTTCAGGGAGTTCCTGATAAATAGGTCATGGACGGTGGTGAGTTTGTTACAAACAGAGTAGGCATTCCAAAGGGCATAGGAGAAGGGGAGACTAGGTTCTAGGCTGAAGAGGAATAGAAATGAGATTGTGTGGATTGCTGCTGCTATCAGAGGATGGGGGATGCTGGATATGTTGGCCGAAGGTAAATGATGGTGGTCCAGGATTTGGGGAAATATCTCCAGAAGTTAGGAGAAGCAGAAAAGGGTGAGAGAGGTGATATAGGAATGTAAGTTATGTGGGGGTACATGTCCCAGTGTCCTGCATGTTTTATTGGTATATGGGTTCGGAATTAGCAGGAGCTGATACATGCAGTATTAAGGTGAGGACAGGAGTGAGGGTGATATATAGCTGTGGGGTGCAGAAGATGGGTGAAAGAGAGAGAATTTAAGAAGAGAGGATGCAACTGTGAGAAGGAAAAGTAGGGAGTGTATGATACAGAGTGGTGAGATTAAGAGGAAGCTTGGATGAGAGATGAAAAAGAGAGATGAAAAAGTTTGATGGAGAATTAGGTCACCTGTGCAGAAGTCTGTTGTGGATTTTTGCTTTGTGCATTCGCTGAAGTGCTGAGCCGATCTGTAATACTTAATCCAATATAAATACTTTATCCAAGATGATAGTTGCCAACGCAATCCCTGCCTGTGCAAACCCCTGGCATATAGTTGGAGAAAAGGGGATGAATCACTGCTTCCAATCATTCAGTTGTGTACCTTGCAGCTTGAGCTATTGAACTTTTGAATATCCAATTCTTTTTTCCACTGTAATGAAAAATAGGTCAAAACATAGCCGTTGGAATGCAATATAACATGTTATTCCATTTAGTATAATAATATTGGAATTTATTTTTGGTTAATAACCTTCACATGAAAAATGTGTAACAAAAACCACATTATTTTAGCTTTGTTTAGACAACTGTATGCCTTTATTTATTGTATTTTGACTTTCAAAATATCTGTATTGAAAAAAAAATGTAAGTACAAAGCATAGTGTAAAAGTAATATTTGTAATTGCCAAAAATCTAGTAGATAGCTGGAATGTAGCTTCCCGAGAATGTAAAAACATCCACCAGTATAAATAGCATAATAATAAACAAAACTTGTCGCCTGCAAGGTAGAGTAGGTATTTTTGAGTCTGGTACATTTGTCACAGGTCATGAAACGATAAGCAGATCAAAATATCAAGTCTGAATAAACAGCATTATCTGCAAAAAAGAAAATAAGAAAGAAGGAACGAGGAAGGAAGGATGTTCACAGTAGGAAGGTGGGGAAAAGGGGGGGGGGGGGTTAAGCGTCAGGAATTTATTGTATTTTCATTACCAGTCCTGTACAGGCATATCCCACTTTTAAGTACACAATGGGGCTTATTTACTATCCCTTGACAGTGCAAAATCAGGCTCACTTCTGCATAGAAACCAATGAACTTCCAGGTTTTATTACCAGGCTTAATTGAACAAGCTGGGGTTAGAAGCTCATTGGTTTCTGTGCAGAAGTGAGCCTGATTTTGCACTCTCTAGCGATAGTAAATAAGCCCCATTGTGTACTTAAAAGTGGGGTATGCCTGTATACAACCTAGGATCACCACTGTGCACAGTGCATGAGGTACAGATTTTATGCCCAGTACTCAGTATGCCAACTGTAATATAGCAGGCTAGAATTCCAGGGCAAGATTGTCTAAAATTATCACACCATCTAACAGAGATCAATGTCAGTGGGGCAAAACCACCTTACCTCACACACAGATTCTTTGGCACAGAGAATAGAAGTGTTAACCAAAAAATGGTCCACAAACAAGACCTATAATGTACTGGACAGAGATGACACGTAATTGGTCAAAGTGTTTCATTCTCTTGACAGGAGAGCTTAAACACACTGAATTCACACACACTGAATTCAACAAAGAGAATTTAAGGTCTGTCTTTAAAGGCTAGGGGACTTTTTTTTTTTCTACACCATATAGTTCCACCCATGCTTTGGTAACATGGCTGCTCTCCTCACTGCATAACAGTGGCACTGCAGACCATAGCTACCTGCTCTATGGTACCAGCTGTTCTCATATGATAGATCATTACATTTGCAGCATCAGCTTCCCAGCCATGGGCCACATATGCCCACTTTGAGCTTCCTTCCTGCCATATTACTGCCCTTGCTGTTACTACTTGTTAATGCTGCATGGCAAATCATCAAATCCACGTGAACAAGAATCAGAGTGCCTTCCACCTCTCCTTCCCTATTGCTGTGCTATTTGTTCAATATATCGAAAAAATATTTTTTTTTTGAGGTTCAAAGATCTGCTTGGTATGGCCACATCCCTGTAATATTCGGAAAAACAAAGTTTCCCCCTCTATATTAGGACTTTAACGGCTCAAAAGAGTATGCAGTATGTACGGTACTTAAAGTTCAAAGTTGTATAATCCAAATAGGTTTACAAGTAGAAAAATATACATGTAACAAAAATATATTACACTATATAAAATGGGGTACACATTACCATACAGTATTTTACACACAAACTAACTTGACATCTTCATAAGAAAAAGCGTAAACAAATCCAATTTGTTTTGGGGTAACCTGCCTCTTTCCTCAGGGATAGTTTTGCAGTTAATGTAGGTATGATAGTGTCCTCAAAACCAATGGGCAAAAAGGGTCACGTGATTAAAAGCATGAAAGGAACATTTGTTCAAGTGCGATTTTAGTAGACAATCACCATAACCCCAACGGGTGGTGACAGGGGAGATGCAAAAGGGCCTCAAAAACAACAACCGGGGGGGCCTTTGTAGGTGCACACTGGGATTATATGCAAATGAGGGAGATACGCCGATTCACGAACCTACTTGCGCCCAGCGCATGTTTTAAGCGATTTGCGTAACGTTTATGTCCGTCGTAAAGTTATTTCCCATATAGGAGGCGCAACTCATGGAAAGGTATGGACCAGGGAACGAACGGTATCGAAATTTACATAGTTTACGTAGTACGTGAATAGGGCTGGGCGTAGGTTACGTTCAAGTCGTAAACAGTGATTCGACGAATCTTAGGTAGTTATTTCGACGTGACTGTGAGCATGCGCACTGGGATGCATCCAAGGTGCAACGCATGCGCTGTTCATTTTTAGTACTTGTTTGAAGCTCAGGCCATCATTTGCATGGGGTCTCGCTTCATTTAAATGTATCACGCCCACTTCCAGTCCACTTCCACCTACTTTGACTTACGTCGGCTTATCCCGATGACTATACGCTATGCCGGCGCAACGTTGGGAGCACTTGCTTTGTGAATTCCATGCTTCCCTCTCAGTGTTGCACCGGCGTAGCGTAAATAAGATACGCTACGCCGGTATAAAGATGCACCTATGTATGTAAATCCGGGCCTAGGTGAGTCTCTTACTCAAATATCTTTTCCGTTTAGGCCACATAGGTTGAAGGTATCTAAGTAGTTGTCCGTATATTGAGGTAAGTATAGCTACGAGTTTGTCTAAGGCCAGAAAATCGTATCTTTCAGACCTGTTGTGTCCTGTTATACCATTGGGAAAAAGAATAGTCACTGAATTGAACTTTGTTCAATATGTCATACAATAAAAAGGCATTTCTGTAGGAGACCTTCTTATACATTTACTTGAAAAAATACTAACTGGCTCAAATGAGAGATGAATGTATAATACTAGTATAATAGTGCTGCGCTAATTAAAAGTGTTTTAGTTATGTAAACCTTATATATCAAAATATGCATAGTCAAAATACAAAACATTGATGAATTTTAGTACATCCTTTTATAAAGTGGCACATGCATATAGAAATATCATATAAAACAGTGATAGTCCAAATGAATAGGGATAAAAAATTCCAATTATTTAATCCAATATTGTGTTATTCCAATAATTGTGGATATCAGCCAAGAATATCCATGTGCAAATCACCAAGATCCACCACCATATGAGGATAAATGTGCTTACCAGAAACTGTGAACTCAGATACCAGCAGCATTGAGTCAAATGAGCTGACATAAGCATATATCTCCAGGAGGATGATCCATGAGGCAACTCCAAGGGTCTTGCACATTAACGCTATGGCAGGGTCACCACTCTCTTGGTTGCATTATACGATCCAAACATCCCAAAAAAAATTATATTTCCACAGCATTTATCAAATTGTATTTAAAAGTACAGAACACTTACATACAGTTTGTAGTTACAGCGCTTATTGATACATCCAACAGGTATGGTTACAGAAACATGTAGCATGCAATTGCCTGGATAGAGAGATGAATGGTGATTAATAAAATTATATTTTTGTTCTGCTGCCAGGAGCATTACTTGGTTCTCCTTACTTTATTCTGAAGCCTCCAATTGTACTACAATTGTATCATTTAACCAATACTGCCTCCTTCCATGAAAGGATCACCAGGCCAAAAGGAAAAAAGTTTGAATTAATTTATTAGTTTATGCTAAAAAAAATCCAATGCATTTTGACCCACCGTTTAATCAATTGCTCTATTTTTTCTTCTTTCTATAGTGTAATTAATAATGAAGAAGAGAAAGTTATCTATGACAAAGTAGGAATCAGCATCAGTTCTCTGGTGAAACATTTGGTGACCACACTCATTCTTTTACCTCCATCTCATTGGTATTAGGAGGTTCTTTTATGGTTATAAATGAATTTTACAAGTTTTATAAACAGGCTTTATCGAATATCTTAAGACCTGGGTAGGGAATAGATTTTCCCATGTTTATATAGTTTAATTTGAAAATTTTCATACACATAACTATAGTTATTAAGTATTATTTTCTAGAGCAGTGTGAATCCTTGCAAAAGAGATCATGAAATATTTACATAGTCACTTGCAATGTAAGATCTACATGAAAATCCCATAGGGCACACATACTTCCTGTGTGAAGTCTGTTCATGTTCTTTTGTCTCCATGGTATGGTTCACAAAAACAAAAAAGGCAACTTAAATTCTTTATATCTTCTTGGAAGTCCTCCAAATAAATTTCTAGTCTTTGTGGATGTCTCAACCACTTCTGAAAATACATCACTTTTGTTTTCATCTTGAAATGCATATTGCTTCATATTTGGGTCAAGATAATGAATTATTGAGGCTAATTAAATGTTATACCGAGGAACAGCTATGGCTACATCAAATGCTAAAAAAAAAAAAAACAGTGATGTCAAAATATTTAAAGAAAATGCAACAAACATAATACAATATTTTAGGGTTCCTGTAGGGAATTAGTAAAGTATTGTGTTTGTCCACATTGCACCCACAGCAAACAGCAACAAATAGATCCATGTAGTCACCTAAGGTAGGGCTCGGAGCACAGTCAGAAAATTCTGAAAGCACATGTGACGCTAAGGCTAAGTTCACACTGAGAGGCGTTAAAAATGTCCCTCAAACGCCCATGCACATGACACAATGGACAGACAGCACATAGTGTATTTTAAACTATCAAAACATGATGCGTTAGCGTTGCTTCAAAATTGAAGCCTCAGGATGAGTCAGGAGTCATTTGAAGCCTTTCAACGCCTCCCATTCATGTCAATGGTAATTCTTTGCACATGCTCTGGCAGCCAGTTGCAGTGCGGTTATGGGGCATTAAGATTCGTTTATTTCAGGTAATGGAATAGGCATTTAAGTGGTTTTGACGCCCCCTAATGCTCATCAAACACTTTAAAACTGCCCATAGGGCGTTTAGGGAGTATTTTCAACTCGTCGTTAATCAGTCTAATGCCTATACTAAAGCTCATTAACATGGATCTAACACCCATACTAACACTATAGGAGAATTAGTTAAGCATTTGAAAGCCCTGGAAAAGAAAGGGGATCCTATCTGCTGCTTATTCTAGGATAGGAGTAGAAGCTTTGGGGACCACCTGCAATCATAAGGGTGCTTGGGGGAGATAATAAGGCGGCCAGATTTGGGCACTTCACTGACAGCAGTGGTGACTATTTTTTCTATGTGATTTGTTACTGTGATATGACAAATAGTGGGTCCAGGAGCTTCACATGATCCCAATAACAGATCAGCCCAGTGGCTGTATTTTTTATGACATATTTTTGTTTTACAAGGTGTACTGATGACATTTATCAATGTGACATATCTTTTCAAATTCAAAACAATCAAAGTTCCATAATGCAAGGCATTGTGACTTATTTTTCTTGGTGTAATGTAGAATGTCCAAAGGACAAGTATTTATTTGAACACTGCACTGGATTTTGAAACAGTGGAAAAATGTAAGCTATTTCAGTCATTTTTTGACTGTCAGTAAAAGAGTTAACGCTGAGTAGCAGAAGATATTCTCTGAGCCTTTAAAAATCCACACGGTTAAACAATCAACTGAAGTATAAGGCAAGTATTTTTCTAGACTTGTGTGTTATACCCTGACCTAAATCAGTCTTTGCCTTTGAATCAGTTTATGTTACCAGTTATTTAGCAGATTGATTGCTGCTATGGAAACTGCACAGCCTGCTGTATAGACACTTGCATTAGTCCTTGATGCTTTTCACTGCTTATGTTGTTTCAGACCACATTTGGCAATAGCTGAAAATTAGGAAACATTGAGGGAATTAATTTGCTTTGACATTGCTGATACTATCCCTGCATATGTATGTGCCTGAGGAGATAAAATAGGACAGTAGGTGCTATATAGCATTTATGTTTGTTTATTAATCCCTGAGTGATCTACACTTTTCTCATCTCAAATATTTCTTGTTGAAGATGGCTCTAGCACAACTGTTTATTATCATCTTCGGATCAGAGATTATTAGCTTGTTGCAACACATTGGAAGCACCCTTTATCTCTAAGAAGAGTGGAACATCATTTTATCCTTTCTCTTAAAGGCAGACAGAAATGTGTCCAACAGCTGGGCAGTTGCTGCCCAGTACTGCTCATATCTGAACTGAGACGTGCAATTCTTTCCCTCAGGGTTCTTTTCAGTCTCCCAGAAACTCTGAGCCATTTATGAAGGTCAAATAATGAGGCATCTGGTTAGCCTGCACCTTCAGATGTATAGTAAAATAGAGAGATCATTTGTGAATCTTTTTTTTTTCTCACTGCACTTTACAATGATTCAGCTCTATGCAGTTGATATTACTAGTAGAGGTAAACAAATAGATAATCACATCATTTATTGAAAATGTTATTTTACAAATTCCGGGGAAGTCAATGTAAACCTGTAACACACAAAGAGAAGGGGAGTGCACAGCTACCCTAGTTTAATAACGTTTTTAATGATTAAAATCAAAGTAGTAATATTGCACTCACAAAGGGAGGAAGATTCTTGCATTAGCACTACCAATACCACCTCCTCTCCCGGCCTGGGTAGCTGGATATACTCCAGTAACCAGTGGGCGATGTAAAGTGTATGTCAAAGCCTCCAAGCCTGGCTACAGCTTTTCACTGGGCAGTGCGGGGAGCCGCGCATTCCCCAGACCATCCATAATCTATTATAATCATGCCATCACATCAGCCGTCCCAGGGGGCTTAGGGTTCCATATATTGGTTAGGTTGTAGGCAGTTGGGCGTAACCTGAAGAAGGAGGCTGCGCCTCTGAAACATGTAGTCATTGTGGTAACCGCCGCCCCACCATAGGAGACGATTCACTCTCATTACACCCCTCCAGCCACAGAGTGACGTCATGCAGTGCTGGATGGTCTGGGTACATGCGTGACTCCCCGCACTGCCCAGTGGGATGCTGTAGCCAGGCATCGAGGCTTTGAGATACAACTTACATCGCCCATTGCTTTCTGGAGTACATCCAACTACACAAGCCAGGAGTGGAGGCGTTATTGGTGGTGTTAAACCACTGGCAACAAAAGTGAGTATACTCCTAAGTGAAAATTTCCAAATTGGACCCAAAGTGTAAATCTTTTCTGTGGTCACAATTATTTTACAGCACAAAGGGGTTGTAAAGGTAATTTATTTTCCCTAAATAGCTTCCTTTACCTTAGTGCAGTCCTCCTTCACTTACCTCATCCTTCGATTTTGCTTTTAAATGTCCTTATTTCTTCTGAGAAATCCTCATTTCCTGTTCTTCTGTCTGTAACTACACACAGTAATGCAAGGCTTTTTCCCTGGTGTGAAGAAAGCCTCTTGAGGGGAGATGGGATGAGCAGGCAAGTCAGGACACTCTCTACTTTGCAGCTAGAGAAAGGAGCTGTGTGTTAGTGGGTGTCCTGACACTCCTACTCGCCCCCTCAAGAGGCTTTCTTAACACCAGGGAGAAAGCCTCGCATTACTGTGTGTAGTTACGGACAGAAAAACAGGAAGTGAGGATTTCTCAGAAGAAATAAGGACATTTAAAAGCAAAATCGAAGGATAAGGTAAGAAAAGGAGGACTGCACTATGGTAAAGGAAGCTATTTAGGGAAAAAAATTACCTTTACAACCCCTTTAACCCTCTTGGGAATGGAGTTCACCAGAGCTTCAGGTGATGAGCGTGAGTCTCTTCTCCTGGGGGGCATACCGGATTTTTGCTAGCCACAATAGCTTCAAGGGTCTAGATGCTATTGGACTACACATTTTTTTCTGTCTGAGTGCAGTGTGGATTTTTTGCCTCAGTGGTCATACATATGGAACTGGCCTAAGGGCGATAGACTAAATTCTAAGAAAGTACATAATGACCTTGGAATCAGTTATTTACTATATATACATCATCAGTTTCCTCCCCCTCCCCTCTTCCCAATGTTTCCTTCCTTTTGGAATTAATTCAATAACAGCACCCGCTATATGGGACATATGAGCTAGCAGCTGGCTCCTCTGAATATTTTAAATATTTCATACACCATTGGAGGTGATCCTTTGCAATCCCATGAGTAAGACTATGCCATCCAGACTCTTTCTTTCCACAAGATAGTGAGACTTGTTCTCTTTCCCAATGATCCCTAAATGTGTCCTGACGAAGCTAGACAGTTAAACGCGTTGACACAATGGAGCTCACTTTTTATCATGTATTTTATATATATGTTTTTTTTTTATTCTCCTAAATGTTCTTTATCCACTTAAGATCCGGACCTTTAGTCAGCTAAAGGACCCAGCCAGGTTTTTGTGATTCGGCACTGCATCGCTTTAAAAGACAATTGCGCGGTCGTGCGACATGGCTCCCAAACAAAATTGGCGTTCTTTTTTCCCCACAAATAGAGCTTTCTTTTGATGGCATTTTATCACCTCTGCGGTTTTTATTTTTTGCACTATAAACAAAAATAGAGCGATAATTGAAAAAAACACAATATTTTTTACTTTTTGCTATAATAAATATCCCCCAAAAAATATATTAAACAATATTTTTTTTCCTCAGTTTAGGCCGATACGTATTCTTCTACCTATTTTTGGTAAAAAAAAAATCATAATAAGCGTGTATCGGTTGGTTTGCGCAAAATTTATAGCGTTTACAAAATAGGGGATAGTTTTATTGCATTTTTATATATTTTTTTACTACTAATGGCGGCGATCAGCAATTTTTTTTCATGACTGCGACATAATGGCGGACACTTCGGACAATTTTGACACATTTTTGGGACAATTGTCATTTTGACAGCAAAAAATGCATTTAAATTGCATTGTTTATTGTGAAAATTACATTTGCAGTTTGGGAGTTAACCACAAGGGGGCGCTGAAGGGGTTATGTCTTCCCTAATGTGTGTTTACAACTGTAGGGGGGTGTGGCTGTCATCGATTGTGTCTCTCTATAAAAGGTCGATGACGCCGCCACAGTGAAGAACGGGGAAGCCGTGTGTAAACACGGCTTCCTCGTTCTTCACTGTGGCCGGGGACCGATCGCCGGTCTCCAGTGGCGATAGGGTCCGCAAATCCCGCGGTCCCGGTCCTGGAGCTCCTGTGACCCACGGCTGGGTACTAGTACAGGATGTACCTGTACGTACATGTGCCCAGCCGTGCCATTCTGCTGACTCATATGTGCAGGAGGCGGTCCTTAAGTGGTTATGTACCATCTACTGTTCTAAATAAATATTGTAATCATTTTGTATAGTCTCCACTGTTCATTGTGCCCTTAAAGTTGTGGGCTATTATTGCCCCCCTTTTTCTTACATTTTATATCAAACTTTCATATGGATGTGGCCATGTGAGGGCTTTTCTTTAATTTTCAGGGTGCTATAGTAAATACCAAAATTATTTAGAGTGAAAAAAGTTTCAGCCATTGATTATAATGGTACAATTGTAACTTCTATCGTTAAGATGAACTGCATCTTTCTCTCAATTAAATTTTCCTTGCAAAAATATTGCTTTTTGATCTATTTTGTTTTTAACAATGCTAGAATGTCTAATGTTTTCATGTTTTGGTAAAATATATTTTTCTCTGTATCACTCACTTATTGCTGTCCATCTCACAAAAATCTTTACCCAAACTCACATGGGTGTCTTTACAAACCACAAATAGTACCATTGCTGATGCAAATCTAAAATGAGTCACAATAGTCTTCCAAATTAATATAATTAAAGCCAAAAAAAGATGAGATGAGTGCACCAACATCAGAAATAAAAACGTCATTCCCAAAATTCAGAGGGTAACATCACTATTCTACACTCACACACCAAGAACCACTAAACATCACAGAATAAATCAAGAAGAATAACTACTGACTAATGTAATTCTACCACCTATATATCCAAAGAAATGCAGTATTTATGTGCATTTACTGTATGTATAGGAGGGTTCCACATGTGGTAGCACAGTGGCTAACAGGTTAGCACTTGGTATCACCGTGGACAAGCCCTCCTTCAGACGGTGAGTGAGTATGATTACAGGCTGTTCATTACTAAATGATAACAATCATAAGATGCTATTTTTCTATTGAACTTTTTGAAAGCATATATCTTAAGGGGGGGACTTTTGATGGGAATACAATTTAAAAACTGGTTTATGCTATGAGAATTCCTCTTTTTTTCCTTATGGTTTGAGCTAACGAGTCAACAAACGGATATCCTGCTTTGAGTAACCAGACCTATTGTATGAGGTGTGGCAACCCCTTAGGATTGTGAAATTGAAATTGATAAATTTCATACAGCGCTCAAATGAAACCAAATCATGTGATGTAAATTACATAGTAAAACATATACATGTGACAAATAGTATAAATATAAATAACTTTGTAAACAATAATCAAATTATAATAGTAAAGTCCATGAACCACCACCATAACGATTCTTCGATCCATTGCACAATGAAAATAACAATTCTGTGAATGGGATAAAAGGGAGTGTCGTCCTCCACCAGCCTAGGCAAACATCCTACTCACCGGATGGATCTGATACCCATGACACCTGTCAAATAGGCAGAGAATATATATCACGATGTCCCCACTGAATATAAGTGTATTTCCGCAACGAAGACGAATGGCTTGCCTAAAGTTACCCCTCATAAAGCAGGGGTAGCTTTGCTCCAGACTTGTGCATGTCAGCTGAAGAGCAACTACAGCAGCACCATTCCTGACGAGCAGAGCAATCACACTTAGGACAACACATTCGTATGCCAACATGCCAGGGGCAGGCCTGGTCTTAGCACTACTAGTGTGTGCAGAGGAAGAGGCGCGTAGAAGGAGGAGGAGGGCAAGTGAGAGGGCATGGCAGAGGATATACTGAACGCGCATTAGCCTCTTTGGCATGGGTGATTTGGAGGTGTATCACCTCTTCAGATTCAGCCCTGCTGCCATCCTGGAAATAACTACAACCCTGCAGGAGGACATCACCAGCAGGACACACCGCTCACATGCACTGCAGCCACTGGTCAAGGTACTGGCAACACTCCATTTCATTGCCACTGGATCTTTTCAGCGTACAAGTGGAGTGGTGGCTGGGATGTCACAAACCAGCATGAGCAGATGTGTGCACCAGGTTGTCCCCACAGAAGCATGGCCAACCAAATCATCAGACCCACCCATGAGCATCTGCGGCAGAAGGCAATGCGTGATTTCTGCCTAATTGACGGATTGCCACGCACCATCGGAGCCATTGATTGCACACATGTGGCACTACAGCCCCCCCCCCCCGTGCCACAGAGCACATATACCGCCATCGCAAGCACTGGCATTCCATCAACGTACATGTGATAGTCGATGCCAAATACCTCATATGGCATGTCCATGCCAAACACCCTGGGTCCAGCCACGACAGCTACATATACCGTCAAAGCCCCATCCCAGCAGAATTTGAACAGAACATGTATGGGGACAGCTGGCTGGTTGGGGAATGACATGGGAGTCAGGCATGACTGCCCCCCCCCCATGATGCAAACATCATGAGGGGCACATACATGACTAACATCCTCCTGTATTTTACCTTCCAGGTGACGCGGCATATGCACTTGGGCCCCATCTCATGACTCCTATCCGGAATCCCCAAACCAGAGAAGAGAGAAAATACAATGCGGCACACATACGTACCCGTGCAGTGGTGGAGCGCACATTTGGCCTCCTGAAGTCCCGTTTCCGATGCCTGGATAAGTCCGGGGGGGCCCTGTTGTATTCCCCCAACTTTGTGTGTCATATGATCATTGCATGTTGCATGCTGCACAACTACGCCGTGAAAAAGGGCCTGGAGATTGACATATGTGATGACCTGACCCCCCAACCACACAGCCCCCCCCTGCCAGAGGAGGCCCCATCTGCTGATGGTACAGCAGTCAGGAGATGCCTCGTGGAATGAATCTTTGAACGTTAAACACACACATTAATTATGGCACACGGACAATGCATGCATGCACACCACTGTGGTCCCTAGATCACACACAACCACATCCACATCACATTGGATTAGCACCAGCCTAATCTTGTAATCTAGGACTTGTGAGCAGCAATGCCGCGTCAAGGCCCCAATGATGTTGCTGTCCATTCATACACAATTCACACGGTCGTGGGGAGAACTTATCCCCAACGACCGAGGGTGACACCCCTTACTGGCAGGAGTGCCACCCCACCACATTCACACAGCATTCACACACCATTTACACTGTAGTCAGCACTAATGACCGTGTGCAAATAAAAATCAAAGAGGCTCTTAACCAGAGCAATAAATAAAAATCAAAGAGGCTCCTAACCAGAGCAATAAATAAAAATCAAAGAGGCTCTTAACCAGAGCAAGAACAAAAAAAAAAAAAAAAGATCACTTGCCCTGGCGCGGGCTATGCCTGGTGCCCAAGCTCCTGGCCCTCAGTTGCCTGGGGGGAGCCTCAGTTGGGGGGGTGGGGCATCTGGTTGGGGGGGTGGGGCATCTGGTTGGGGAGCATCCCCAGGTCCCTCCCTAGCTGCCTGTCGGCCCTCCAATGCCACCGATATGCGCGTTAGCACAGCCTCCAGGGAAGCTGTGTGGGCCTCCAGGGAAGCTGTCTGGGCCTGTGCATCATTTCTTAGGCCCTTAACCTCCCCCACAAGTTCAGCTGTTGTTGCCTGCAGCTCCCCGAGGCTGGTGACTGTTGCTGCACTGTTTCCAGCCACATCCTGCAGCGCATCCGGTAATGGACTCGAGGAGGCCAGGCTGTCAGCTAGGCGCCTCAACTCCCCCACGACTTCGCCCATATGCCGGCTTTGTTCGTCCTGCTGTCTGGCCAGGTTTTCTTTCAGGAAATCGGGCGCACCCCTGTTTTTTTCGTGTCGCCTTCCTGGGGACAGGAGTGGCTGGGGCCCTTTCATAGGGGGAGAATCTGGAGGGGCTGGAGATGAGGGGGATGGAACAGGAGGGACTGGAGAGGTTGGGGGTGGATCCTGAGGGGCTGGAGAAGATGGGGGTTGTTGCTTGGGATGGTCCTGCCAAGATATGGGAGTCATCTAAATAAAGAATGACCGGGGGCGGAGCCGGCAGCCAGAGCTCATGGACGTGTGCTGAGAGAGCTCTGACACACCGGGTGAAACAAAGCGGCTCACAGCACATCAGGACACCTTTAAAGCACCTGCAGGGTACAGCAGGAGAGGGGGAACACTGTGGACATAATGTCCAAAAGAAAGGAAAGGGAAGGACCCCGAAAACTCACGGATTTCTTCCCTCCAGCCGGGAGCCGAGAAATCCAAGATGGCGCCGGCGCGGGGAGCCGCACTCCGGATCCTACACGCGCTGCTGCATCAAATCCTCTGCTATCCTCGGGTGAGTCACATATCCATGGCCACCCAGCACCAGCCTCCCCCTTTAGCAGCCCAGTCAAGCAGAAACGGAGAGTTGGGGAGAATTCAGGGACCCAGGACAGCGCTGACACTGCAGGGGAGGAAATGGAGGAATCTTCCTCATATGCCCAGCAGCTTGATGCATTCCCCACGTCAGGGCAGCCAATGACTGATACAACAATGAAAGAGATGCTGCAAACCTTAAGGGGGGCCCTACAATGTGACATGACAGCATTTATGCAATCTACCAACAAGACAATATCTGTAGTCAGCAATAGAGTGGCTTATGTGGAGGAGAAAATGGAGGAATTCACTATGGCACATAATGAACTGGTGGATGCTCACTTTGAGGTGGAAGAGGAGCTTAAATCTATGCGCCTCAAGATGGCGGACTTAGAGGACAGGGCAAGAAGGAATAATATTAAATTCCGCGGGGTCCCTGAAAATGTCAAACCGGCAGAGCTTACACCGTATCTACAAAAGCTGATGATGGCAGCCATCCCCACTCTGAGCCCTGCCGACATTATTATAGATAGGGCCCACAGGCTGCCCAAGCAATCCTTCCTGCCTGACCAAGTACCTAGGGATGTGATTGCAAGGATCCACTTCTATCACATTAAGGACCAGCTTATGCGCTATGCCAGGCAACACCCTGCACTTCCTGATCCATTTGCTGGAATCGCACTCTATGCTGACCTGTCACAAGCTACACTGGCTGCAAGACACAACTTGGTCCCCATCACCAAAATTCTACGGAACCACAAGATCCTCTACAAATGGGGCTTCCCGGCTAAACTGATGGTGGACATGAACAACGAGTCACATTCGATCACGTCGCTGGACAAAGGTCTCGGCCTCCTCCGAAAATGGCGTCTGATCCCTGCTGAGGGTATGCCTGCGGAACCTGATCCTTCTCTCCAGAATCGCACTTCCCATCGGCAGAACAGGAGGAATAAGTAACTTCTACCTGCAAGTCTACCAGAATGTCTGATGCTTTCTCCTGAAGTCTACCTTGCCATGCTCACTAGAGACTGGCACAGTTATTACTTTGTTCTTCATTTTCTCTTTTTTTTTGTTTTGTTTTGCATTTTTTCTCAGCCATGTCTGATCCTGGTGTCTCAGATGTTATTTCCCACCGCCTATATGGCACCCGGTGTTCGGCTGTTTATTTTTTATTTTTATTTTTTTATTTTTGTTACTTCTCCCCATTTTGGTTACGAGATGCCTTCCGTAACGTATTTGCCGCACAACCAGCGGCCTAGCTGCTATGGCACTTTGTTTGGTTCAAAAGCCACAAGGACACTTGTTCTTTTCTGTTTCTTTCTGTTTAGTTTAGTCCTATGCATTCTCAACATACCAAGACTATCCTGGTCAATATTCAGTCCTACCGCTAGATGGCGATGCAGATCAACTTGTCTGAACAATGACACTTAAAGTAATGTCACACAACGTGAGGGGATTAAATAGCCCATTTAAACGCAGAACCCTATGGAAATCAGCCTTAGATGCCAAATGTGATGTGTTATGTGTACAGGAGACTCATTTTTCTAGTACGAACCCCCCCAAATGTACACATGTCAAATTTCCGCACATTTTTACTGCCATGAATGGCTCCAAAAAGAATGGGGTCTTGATAGCCTGTAGGGATACGCTAACCTTCTCTTTATTACAGGTCTATGCTGACATTCATGGACGCTACCTCATACTGGTTGCAGAAATCAACCATACCATCTATACGCTGGTAAACGTATATGCACCCAATGTAAGGCCGCTGTCATTTATTAGAAAAGTTATTAAGAAAGCAAAACAAATGCGGAAAGGTGGTTTAATACTATGCGGTGACTTTAATATGATTATGAATGAGGAGCTGGATGTCTCTTCGGTGGCCCTCAGGCGGAGGCCTTCCCTGGGATCACTGTGCCATGAGGAAGGATTATTTGATCCGTGGCGTTGCCTGAGGTCTACCGAGAGGGATTACACCTTCTACTCTACTGTACATAACAGCTATTCTAGAATTGATTTCTTTTTGACTGATATTCATACGTTGCAAAAGGTTCGGACTGCTGACATCCACAGCATCACGTGGTCAGACCATGCGCCCGTGGCTATAGAGGTTGTGGATGCCAACAACGAGTCCCATAGACCACTATGGCGTAACAATACCTTTCTACTGTCGCACCCCAACATTAGGGATGAAATGGGCGATAAGCTGAAAGAATTTTTCCTTATTAATGACAATGGCGAATGCTCCCCTATGACAACATGGTGTGCACACAAAGCGTTCGCTAGGGGCGCCCTTATACAGGTCGCCTCTTGAGAAAAGAAAAAGAAGCAGCACCGGATGGCCCATCTGCAGGAATCCATAACGGATTTGGAAGCGTTACACAAAAATCCCAAAACTAGGTCCAATGGCGTCCTTCAGCGTCTAAATGCCTGCCGCGAGGAATGGCGGCAGGCACTCAGGGCGGATTACGACACCTTCTTTAAGAGACTAAAAGTCACCTATTACTCGCAGAATAACAAGGCAGGTAAATTGCTAGCCTCCCAACTCAAAAAAAGACAGGCCCGCTCCAACCTTACGCATATCAAACATCACATCACTGACACGACACACTACAACCCAAAAGACATTGCCAATGTCTTTAAGGACTACTACGAAGCGTTATACAACCTGAAAACAGACACGACCACTCACCAACCGACAGACGGGGAAATAGACGGCTTCCTGCAGGGGGTGCACCTACCCTCTGTGGATAGCCCCACACTGCAGAAACTAAACTCACCTATAACACAAAAGGAGGTGGTGGATGTCATTGAATCACTGCCCATGCACAAATCCCCAGGAGCAGACGGATTTTCCGCCGAATACTACAAGGCATTCTCCACATTACTCGCCCCCCACCTAGTGGAGGTTTATAATATTGCAGCCTCCTCAGGATCATTCCCTACAGAAATGCTCCAAGCAATGATAGTCACGCTGCCAAAGCCTGGCAAGAATCCAACGACCCCGCAAAATTTCAGGCCCATATCATTATTAAACTCTGATTTGAAAATCTACGCCAAAATTCTTGCTAATAAATTAATGGATATTACTCCCTCCATTATTGGGTTAGATCAAGTTGGCTTCGTAAAGGGACGGCAGGCTCCGGACGGGACTAGGAGAATGTTAGATCTCCTACGACTGGCGGAGGCCACGCAAACTCCTAGTGCATTCCTGGCCCTTGATGCGGAAAAGGCCTTCGATAGGGTCCATTGGGGATACTTGTCAAAGACCTTGCATAAATTTGGTATATCGGGATTAATGCACTCAGCAATCATGTCACTGTACACTAACCCCACAGCCAGGGTCTACTCTTCCAACCTATTATCCGACCCCTTTACTCTTTCTAACGGCACACGTCAGGGTTGCCCACTATCCCCTATCATATTCTCCCTGGTGATAGAACCATTAGCGGAATACATTAGATCTAGCGATGACATAACAGGTATAGAAACTGGCTCTGAAAGTCATAAGATAGGGCTGTTTGCCGATGATATAATACTCACTATATCCAACCCAGTTAAGTCCCTGCCTACAATCCGGTCGCTGCTATATAACTTCGGTCAAGTCTCCTTTTATAAAGTTAATGCACTCAAATGTCATGCCCTAACTCTGAACCTGACTAAGGCTGAGAAACTTCGCCTTCAAAACATCTTCCCTTGCAATTGGGACCCCCCCTCAATTACCTACCTGGGTATCCAACTAACGGCCTCTTCGAATGAAATTTATGCCAGCAACTTCCCCCCCCCTACTTTCTACAGTGGAGGCGGAACTTACCCAAATAGGAGCTCTGCACCTTTCGTGGCTAGGCAGGATAGCTGCATACCAAATGCAAGTCTTCCCTAAACTACTGTACCATTTTAGAACACTGCCCATCCCAATTCCTCAGAAATTCTTTACGCAACTAGAAACTTCCTTGCGGAAATTTATCTGGGGCAACAAGAAGCCTAGAGTCGCATTAGCACAGCTCTACAAACCCAAATCCTTGGGGGGGGTTGGGCTGCCTGACGCCCAATGGTATTACAGAGCGGCAATCTTGGACCAGATGCACTACTGGTTCTCCTGCCAAACTGACAACCGATGGTCGATAATTGAGCACGCGGTCACGCCTGGCCACGACCTCCCTGCACTGGCGATAGCTGCTAGCTTACACCATAATCCGAGTGCCCCACTGTACCCGACCATCCAAGCTACTGTTAACGCATGGTCTGCCCTCACAAACTTACGTTTTACTGACGTCCCTGTCCAAAAGCTACCCCGTTGGCAGCATACGAATACCTCATTCCGAACTTTGCGGTTAAAACATGGAAAGAGGCCGGGGCGCGCTACACTACGCCCCCTCCGAATCACCAAAATACTATGGATAGATACAGGATATTTCAAATACGACACTATTCTAAAGTTAACGAAGGAAGGCCCATTGAACTCCCGCAGATCCTTTGGGACTTCCTACGGAATAAACCTTCCAAAAAAAAGAAGGGGATATCCCTATTCTATAAATTTGCGTCTCCCCTATATATTCAAAACAAAAGCCCTACCATGTTAAAATGGGAACGAGACCTCCAATTAGAATTTCCACTGCACTAGTGGCACAAAGCTATTAAATACAATGGGAAATCTTCAGCTTGTGTGGACCACTGGGATAATGCACAAAAATTGTTACATAGATGGTATTTAACTCCTGCTTGGTTACATAAAATGTCCAGTGATATTACACCCTTGTGCTGGAGGGACTGCCAGGAGACAGGGAGCTTGATCCATGTCTTCTGGAACTGTACTATTATTCAGGTATTCTGGAAGAAAGTGCACTCGATTATTATGAGAGTTACGGCAGTAAACTTCACGCTTACCCCTGCATTCACGTTACTGAGCCTGGGTATTGAGAACTTTCCACCGCTTGCGAGAAAAGTGGTTGTGAATATATTATTTGCAGCTCGTACCTCAATAGCGAAAGAATGGCGCTCCCAACAAGCACCGAGTATTGCTGAAGTGATCTCCAGAGTGAACTCACAGTACACCATGGAAAGAATGCTTGCATACACAGAAAGGAGATCTCCCAACTTCCATAAACATTGGGAAATATGGAAAAATTCTCCATATGCCCCCTCACACTTGTGACTCATATACTTCTGATCTTGATCTTGAAAAATTGTGATTATTCTGACACCTAGTGGTAGGACCTGGAAATAGGTATGACCTTGGTTACCAATGTTAGATCAATGTTGACGGTCACTGTTGACCTGTTTCATAGTTTGTTACTGTTATTATTGAACCCCGCTGTATCTAGAGAATGATACCAGAATGGAATAGCACCATGGACCCTCGTCAAGGTCCTGGACAAGCTGCATACTATTACATTTGCGCTTAGCCTGCTCACAGTTTGAACCCGAAAGGGGTGACAGGCCTAACCTCAAATGGAGGTTGTCCCATAAAGGAATATGTAGCCCATATACAAGAGCTATACGCTGTTACACTGCATGATGTTCTCTTCTTACTGTTTTGTGATTTTGAAACAATCCAATTGTAATATCCAACTGTTTTATCTCTGTATAACATGGCAATATCTCAATAAAAATCTATTGTTTAAAAAATAAAAAATAAAGAATGACCTCCTGGTCCGTATGGACCTCCTCCTCCTCAACCACCTCCTGCGTTGAGGAATGGCCACTTCCCTCCACCAAGGCCTCTGGGCTTCCAAGGGGGTCATCCAGAGGAACAGGATGCTCAGGGGATGATCAACGGCGGCCACTGCCAGCATCAGATGGCCTACTTCCCTCCTGCACATCTGTGGATGACACAAAACATTCACATGTTGGTGGACCCACACACTTGTCACATGTTCCCTTCCCACCCCTCCCCCACACATGCTACACAGTAGATACAACACACTTACCTGTCCTCAAGGCTTGCTCACCGGTGTCGTAGCCCCCAACTCCCTCCACCTGCTCCCTCTGAAGGCAGCGGGCGACCACTTTCTCCTCCTCAGTCAGCCTGATGGGACAGGTTGGTCCCCCTCCCGTGCCCCTGTTATGCCGATCGATCTCAGCCAGCTTGCCCTTCACACGACGCCGCAGATCATTCATTTTTTTCTGAATGTCTTGGGGGGTCCTAACCTCATGGGAGAGGGCATTGACTTGGGCAGCGATTCGCATGAGCATCTCATCCCTCTTGGATTTGCTGGTGTTGCCACTATCCGCACCATGGAGCCGAGAATAGTACTTGTCGAGGGCAGCAACCACGATTGCCCTCTCATCTGGGGAGAAGTTTCTCTTCCATCTCTCCTTCCTGGGAGCAGACATGACAAAGTAGAGAAGCAGACACCCTCCACCAAACCAAGAAATCGTGTAACGTTGCGCACGATGGGCGCATGTGCTGACGTTTTTATGCTCTGGGCCGGCCCATCTCAGGGTGGATTATGCACGATGTTGTTTTGCGCATGCGGAGAGGGGCGGGGCACGTGCGGCGCATGCTCCGTTCGTTCCGGAATTCATTTGCATGGATCACGCCCACCTCCCTCCTACCTTCACTTGCACAGGCTTACGCAGACACATTTACGTTATGCTTGCGCAACGTAGGACGCACGTGGTCCGGGAATACGAGACTTGTCTCTCTATGTTGCCTCGGCGTAGCGCATCTCAGATGCGCTACGCCTGCATAAATATGCGCAAACCTACGAGAATCTGGCCCACAGTAGCTATATAGACGTGTATATTGTTGTTAATATTCCTTTTTAACCCACTCGTGTTGATATTAGGAAGAAATAAGCCTTCTTTCTCTTATCACACCAGCTTCTCTCCCAGATTCTCCACCTCTGAGCTGGTGAATCTGAAAGGGAGATATTTCAGTGGAAGAGCTGTGAAATCTTCAGATCACGGTTTATTAAACTGGCCGTTTGTGACAAAACATCCATGTGCTGTGATGTGAAGTGGAGAATGTGTTCTCTGCTCCTTATCACAGTTTATTAAACCGGCAATGCTCTGTGATAAGCCGTGATCAGCCCTGATCATCCTGATCTCGGCTTATCACGGTTTATTAAACGTACACCTTGGTGTGTAGAGAAGATCACTGCTTTGAGTTGGGGGACAATTTTGCCCAGTTTGGAGCCTTCTACTTTCAGCCAAGTTGAGTTTATGCATTTGCTGGTAGAGAGAATGATTTTTGTCTTTCCTTTACCTTGTATTTATCGTGGAAATAAACGTATACAATTCCCACTGATGCAACACATACTGTAAAGATTAGTTATGGTGTGTGTACAGGTGTTGACGCTGCTATTGTGCTGATTGGTGGTGTGTAGTTTATAAGGTTGTCGGGTTCCTCTATGCGTAAGACCTGTGATAGCCTCCGCTTCCCGAGGTCCCCTTTTATTAGGAAGGTTTAAAAATAGGGCTAGAGATCCAACCCTATATTTACCCTCGTGTGGCCGTGTGTGCTTTTTCTTGTCCTGAATGTGGTGTGTCCCAGGTATATATGTGCACCTTTCCTGGTGACTAAGTGATGCAAAAAAGAGAAGCAAAAAAAGGGAAAACCTAATTGTTCCAATGTGTCATAAATAGTGATAAACAAATTCAATAGATAAACAGTTCAATAAATTCATAAGTGCTCTCCTATAGGTGAAGAAAAAAAGGCTGTGAGCTTATTTGATAAATATAAATAACTTCATATCAGAAGGTGGCAGACTGTATTAATAGTTCCTGTATAATGTTCACAATATTAGAGTACATATATAACCAGAATATTCCAAATATGACTTCCTTAATCTCTTTCTTCAAAATATCCTCTGTGCTTCGTTGTTCTCCCACTTGTATCCCTACTCACCAGATTGATGTCCCCTGAAAGGGTTATGAAGCCTTAGGGATCAGTGGATGCCTTGGGTCGCTTACCACAGGCGCAGTCTTGGGGTCCAACAATGTTGTCTGGAGTTCATGTGGGTATGAACGCAGTCCTCCCAGTGGCCGTGAGTCACAGAGTTATGTTGAAAAGGAAAAAAGAAAATAACTCCTCATAGGGTAGTAAACCCTGTATCCCAGGTGGGTTTATTAAAACGAAGAGCACGTCTAATCCTTAGGACTTGGATAGTGCTAGTAACAACAGCAGTTTAAAAATATTGGCAAAACGAAAAAATCAAAATATAAAAAAAATTAATGCTCCCACCGCAGCAGCAGTAACCACCAGCTAGTGTTGGACGATATTGTACCGGACAGATACCGGGGGTGGCTAGCGGCCGTGTGTGCCGCGAGGTGTATGGTGTGCCTTTCGCTTGCGTTCCACCAGTAAGCCGCGTCCCTCCCGGAAGCTGTAAGTGGCTGGAGATTCGCGTAGCGTGAGCGTGTGACGTGTGAGCGTGGGTCACGTGGCCGGTTTCGTCGTAGGACGTTTTCAAAGGTGCTGCCCCCTGCTCCTCGTCACTGTATTAAGTACTTAATCCCCACTTAGGTCCCCGCCCAGTTAGGAGTGGCTAGTTCCCTCATATCCAGTAATTTCTATGGGAAGGTTCTTAGCCGGGTCGGGTGAAGGAGTGCATAAAAACGGAAGGAAATGAGGACAATGGGATTAGAGATAAATAGAATAGTAAAATTAAAAATAACAATAATAGTTACTGTATCCGAGTTAGTATACTCAGATCGCTGCCCTTATATGGGAGTATTAGTTGGATTAGTTGGTTACTTATATTATTTGGTGCCTTTGTGCAGATAGACAATACTTAATAGGCTAAGCATTCACAGGAGCTGTTTGTCAATGATGGTACAGTGGTTACATGGAGGTTCAACATTCAGTAATGGTATACCAGCAACATGCAATTCCAATATTATATTCCAAGGTAGAACTGTCCCTACAGTAATACATGATTTGAAAGTTTAGTATACAATAATTCTAAGTTCTCATGTATAAGATTAGTCAATGACATTTGTGTACTACATTCGTTGGAAAAATAACTGGTATTTAGTTAGGAATGTTGGAACCAGAGTGTTTCTATAGGTGTTCTGTGTAGGAGGAAATGGGGAAGTGTAAACATTGGATGTAGGTCTCCATAGAGCTATTAATGATACCTTCTGTACTGACAATAAATGTGTCAAGCCCAGGTGGTTGTGTCCTGGTGGGGCAAACCAGTATTTGAAAATGTTATGATATAGATTGGGGCATATTCCCTGTGTTGTACTGAATTCAGTCCAGAGTTAAGAGGATCCCATGGTGGGACTGGAGGGTGCCCAGTTGATGGGTGTTTTTTTACTACTCCTTTATGGGGTATTGCAAGAGATTGTTCCTTACTTCATCTGGATAGCTTTTTGTACTATATATTGCATTAGGATGCTTATTACCAACATTGGGGATGGAACTTATCATATGTTTGAGTGGTATAACATATTTATGAGGGGAAGTAGGGCTGGTTACCATTGAGTCTCTAGTTGGTTCTGACATCTTTAGGAGAGGAAATAAGACTGGTTGACATTGATTCTCTGGATTGGTCTATATTATTAATGGTTAGATATATAACAGTTAAGGTCTATGTCCAAGTTCATGCCTTTGGGTGCCAGAGAACCTAACCAGTAGATCCACTCGGTCTCATTCTGTGATATTAAGATCTTTTTGTTTCCTCCTCGCCAGTGGTCCTTGATCATATCTATCCCATAGAATGTCATTAATGACGGGTCTTTATTATGGCACTCATCGAAATGTCTGGAAAGGCTATGGTAGGGAAATCCTTTCCGGATGTTTTTCACATGTTCCCTGATGCGGATTTTGAGGGGTCTGGTAGTGCGCCCAACATATTGCAGTTTGCAGGGGCATTCCACCACGTAGGTGACGTGGGTGCTATTACAGGTGATGAGCTTTCTAATTTCAATTTTTTTGTGGTTAGCATGCGATTTAAAGGTCAGGCGTCTTCTGTTTTCTTTTTTGCTTTTTTTGCATGGTAGACATCTTTGGCATCGGTAGAATCCCTTTAACTCAGGGCAAAGTTCTACCCTTTTTGGCGGATTCACCACATTGTGGACCAGGTGATTTTTTAGTGTGGGGGCTCTGCGATAGATTAAAATTGGGTTTGTGTGGAAGGATGCTCGCGCGCGTTCTATCTTCTTTTAGAATAGGCCAGTATTTTTTGAAAATGTGTTCTAATTGTCGATGTTGTTTGCTGTAACCTGTGATGAAGGGTAAGGCAAAGCATTCTTTCTTGGGATGCAAGGTTTTGGGTTGTAATAGAGATCCTCTATCCTTGCTGCGTATCTGTTCCTTCTGTTTATTAAGTGCCGTATATATCCCTTCTCTACAAACCGCTTAATGAGGACGTCTGATTGTCTATCAAAATCCTCCTCTTTGTGGCAGTTACTTCTAATTCTTAAAAGTTGTCCTTTAGGGATGTTTGATATCCATTTAGGATGGTGGCAACTTGTGGTTGGTATATACCCGTTGCGATCTGTTGTTTTGAAGAATGTTTTAGTGCAGAGTGTTCCCTCATTTTTAAAAATTTCCAGGTCAAGATATTCTATAGTATTGGTGTTCTATTTACCAGTAAATTTGATGCCAAAAGTGTTGTCATTGAGTTCACTCATGAACTGTTCTAATGTTTCAGAATTTCCGTCCCATAGGATGATGATGTCATCGATATACCTTTTATACAGCTTCAGCTGTCCGATGTTCCGATTATAGATGTATTTGGATTCCCACATGTCCATAAATAGGTTTGCCATGCTGGGGGCATAACGTGCCCCCATGGCAACCCCTCTTGTCTGTACGTAATAGTTGTTATTGTACTAGAAATTGTTGTGGCGCATAGCTAATCTGAGGCCTTCCAATATGAACGAGATTTATTCTTGTTTCATGTCCGATAACTGATGTAGAGCTGTTTCTACTCCTCTGAGTCCATCTTCCTGTCTGATACTTGTATATAGGGACTCTATGTCTATGGTGGCTAATATGTAATTATTGGTGTTATTGAGACCTTTTATATCATTAATGAGTTGAGTGCTGTCTTTTAGGTGTGATCTTCCCTGTTGTACCAAAGGTTTTAAAAATTGGTCCAAGTATTCACCTAATCTCGAAAAAACCGAGTTGATGCCACTAATAATGGGCCTTCCAGGCGGATCTACCTGCCTTTTATGTATTTTCGGCACCTGGTACATCACTGGTGTCTTGGTGGATTCTGCTATCAGATATTGAGTCTCACGTTCGTTAAGGATGTTCATATTGTGTCCTTTCTTAACATATTTACGGAGTAATTTCTCATACTTTGTTTTTGGATTACTTTTGAGCTTGATGTAGGTATCTTCTACCCTCAGTAAGTTTTCCATTTCCCTCTCATAATCTTTAATAATTAAAATAACTAGTCCCCCCCCCCCCCCCCCTTTGTCTGCTGGTCTGAAAACAACTCCCTTCTTTTTGGATAAGTCTTTAGAAGTTTTCCATACATTTTTTGTGCGTTTATTGCTTTTATTAATGATGTGTTGAATATCTTGTTCAACCATTTTCTTGAATGCCACGACACATTGGTTCCCTTTGGTTTGTGGATTATAAGTAGAGTTGTTCTTCAGTTTTGTCTGTTGGTAGTAGGACTCTTCCTGGATGTTTTCTGTTGGGTTTACTGCAAAATGCTTTTTCAAATTTAATTTCCTGAGGAATTTTTGTAAATCAATGAATGTCTCAAAGTGATCCATTTTTTTCCGGTGCGTATTTTAATCCCAAATCCAGGATTTTAAGTTCCTCTTCGGAAAAAGTGGCATCAAATATCCCTTTTCCTAGTATTCTATCTGTCGTTTTCTTCTTCCCCCCTCTCTTGCCTCTGGGTCTCTGTTTCTTTCTGGGTTCCAATCTTCCTGTTCCATGTTTCTCTCCCATTCCTGTGTTCTTGTTGGTCTCCTGTAATCTTCTGTGCTTAGATGTCGTTGTGAGTGATTTATAGGAGCTTGTCCTCTTTGGTGATCTCGAAGGGTACCGCTTTCTCCCACTGGGTCTCTTTGTCTCCACATGGGTCCCCTCCAGTTGGGGTTTCTGTAGTTTGGTCTGTTTTGCCTTCGTACTGGGGGTCTTTCTTGGTGGCCACCCCTCTGAAAACCCCTCTGTTCTCTATGGGTAGGTTGGTATGTATCTCTTGTCGTTCTCATCTCAGTTTCCCTCCTATTGGTCATTCCGTTTCCTCTAGGTCTGTACTGGTTAGGGTTCCTATAATTTCTATGGGGATGCTGTTCTTGCTGGTTGACAAATCCCCTCCTCCTTCTCCGATTATAGGGGGTGTTGTGGGCTTGGCGTTCCCTGGCTGGGGATGATTCAAACCTCAGTGGTGGGCGCATGGCCAGAGCTTCTTCTTCTGTTTCTTCAGATTCTGCGTCAGAACTGTCTTCTGTAAGGAGATCTTCCGTCCACAGGATTTGGTCATCCTCATTTTGCCATTTGTATACCTTATTGTGTTTGTAATCAGTAACATCCCATTTAAACTTTTTCAGTTTTTTATTTTGTATCTCAGTGTCATATTTTTTGATTATATCTTGTAGTTGTATCTCTTTTTCTTTGTAATCTGTTTTACCTGCAAATGGTAACAACGAATTTTGTAGTTCTACTATGTGTGCTTCAATTCCTCTTAGTTTGAACTGTCTTCTTTTGATAAAATAAAAAACAGAAAAAGTTTAAACGGGATGTTACAAAACCTTGCATCCCAAGAAAGAATGCTTTGCCTTACCCTTCATCACAGGTTACAGCAAACAACATCGACAATTAGAACACATTTTCAAAAAATACTGGCCTATTCTAAAAGAAGATAGAACACTTTCGAGCATCCTTCCACACAAACCCAGTTTCATCTATCGCAGAGCCGCCACACTAAAAAATCACCTGGTCCACAATGTGGTGAATCCGCCAAAAAGGGTAGAACTTTGCCCTGAGTTAAAGGGATTCTACCGATGCCAAAGATGTCTACCATGCAAAAAAAGCAAAAAAGAAAACAGAAGACGCCTGACCTTTAAATCGCATGCTAACCACAAAAAAATTGAAATTAGAAAGCTCATCACCTGTAATAGCACCCACGTCACCTACGTGGTGGAATGCCCCTGCAAACTGCAATATGTTGGGCGCACTACCAGACCCCTCAAAATCCGCATCAGGGAACATGTGAAAAACATCCGGAAAGGATTTCCCTACCATAGCCTTTCCAGACATTTCGATGAGTGCCATAATAAAGACCCGTCATTAATGACATTCTACGGGATAGATATGATCAAGGACCACTGGCGAGGAGGAAACAAAAAGATCTTAATATCACAGAATGAGACCGAGTGGATCTACCGGTTAGGTTCTCTGGCACCCAAAGGCATGAACTTGGACATAGACCTTAACTGTTATATATCTAACCATTAATAATCTTATTATTATAAACCAATCCAGAGAATCAATGTCAACCAGTCTTATTTCCTCTCTTAAAGATGTCAGAACCAACTAGAGACTCAATGGTAACCAGCCCTACTTCCCCTCATAAATATGTTATACCACTCAAACATATGATAAGTTACATCCCTAATGTTGATAATAAGCATCCTAATGCAATATATAGTACAAAAAGCTATCCAGATGAAGTAAGAAACAATCTCTTGCAATACCCCATAAAGGAGTAGTAAAAAAACACCCATCAACTGGGCACCCTCCAGTCCCACCATGGGATCCTCTTAACTCTGGACTGAATTCAGTACAACACAGGGAATATGCCCCAATCTATATCATAACATTTTCAAATACTGGTTTGCCCCACCAGGACACAACCACCTGGGCTTGACACATTTATTGTCACTACAGAAGGTATCATTAATATTTCTATGGAGACCTACATCCAATGTTTACACTTCCCCATTTCCTCCTACACAGAACACCTATAGAAACACTCTGGTTCCAACATTCCTAACTAAATACCAGTTATTTTTCCAACGAATGTAGTACACAAATGTCATTGGCTAATCTTATACATGAGAACTTAGAATTATTGTATACTGAACCTTCAAATCATGTATTACTGTAGGGACAGTTCTACCTTGGAATATAATATTGGAATTGCATGTTGCTGGTATACCATTACTGAATGTTGAACCTCCATGTAACCACTGTACCATCATTGACAAACAGCTCCTGTGAATGCTTAGCCTATTAAGTATTGTCTATCTGCACAAAGGCACCAAATAATATAATTAACCAACTAGTCCAAACAATACTCCCATATAAGGGCAGCGATCTGAGTATACTAACTCGGATACAGTAACTATTATTGTTATTTTTAATTTTACTATTCTATTTATCTCTAATCCCATTGTCCTCGTTTCCTTCCATTTTTATGCACTCCTTCACCCGACCCGGCTAAGAACCTTCCCATAGAAATTACTGGATATGAGGGAACTAGCCACTCCTAACTGGGCGGGGACCTAAGTGGGGATTAAGTACTTAATACAGTGACGAGGAGCAGGGGGCAGCATCTTTGAAAACGTCCTACGACGAAACCGGTCAGGTGACCCACGCTCACACGTCACACGCTCACGCTACGCGAATCTCCAGCCACTTACAGCTTCCGGGAGGGACGCGGCTTACTGGTGGAACGCAAGCGAAAGGCACGCCATACACCCCGCGGTGCCCACGGCCGATAGCCACCCCCGGTATCTGTCCGGTACAATATCGTCCAACACTAGCTGGTGGTTACCGCATTCATTTTTTTTAAAAACTTTTATATTTCGATTTTTTCGTTTTGCCAATGTTTTTAAACTGCTGTTGTTACTAGCACTATCCAAGACCTAAGGATTGGACGTGCTCTACGGTTTAATAAACCCACCTGGGATACAGGGTTTACTACCCTATGAGGAGTTATTTTCTTTTTTCCTTTTCAACATAACTCTGTGACTCACGGCCACTGGGAGGACTGCGTTCATACCCACATGAACTCCAGACAACATTGTTGGACCCCAAGACTGCACCTGTGGTAAGCGACCCAAGGCATCCACTGATCCCTAAGGCTTCATACCCCTTTCAGGGGACATCAATCTGGTGAGTAGGGAACAACGAAGCACAGAGGATATTTTGAAGAAAGAGATTAAGGAAGTCATATTTGGAATATTCTGGTTATATATGTACTCTAATATTGTGAACATCATACAGGAACTATTAATACAGTCTGCCACCTTCTGATATGAAGTTATTTATATTTATCAAATAAGCTCACAGCCTTTTTTTCTTCACCTATAGGAGAGCACTTATGAATTTATTGAACTGTTTATCTATTGAATTTGTTTATCACTATTTATGACACATTGGAACAATTAGGTTTTCCCTTTTTTTGCTTCTCTTTTTTGCATCACTTAGTCACCAGGAAAGGTGCACATACATACCTGGGACACACCACATTCAGGACAAGAAAAAGCACACACGGCCACACGAGGGTAAATATAGGGTTGCTTCTTTAAAATAAACAGGAGAAAAGCTTGAACCTGTAATAGTGGTCTTCACCTGCTTGCAGATACACACATTTTGTTATATCTGTTTCTATAAAAACTGTCCAAAACAGGTATTAAACTCTCAAAGAAAAATTGCAGGCATTGGCATTCTCAAAATGTTCCCTCTTTGATGAATGAAAATGATAATCAGACTTGCTATACCATGTTATGCATGCAATATGCAGTTCTGCAGCTTGATTATGAAATAAGACCTATGCATATGTATTGCATATATTGTTAAAGATATACTGTAGTCAAACTTGAAAGCTTACAAAATATGTAAGGCCGCGTACACACGCTCGGTTAAACCGATGAGAACGGTCTGATGGACCGTTTTCATCGGTCCAAACCAATCGTGTGTGGGCGCCATCGGTTATTTATCCATCGGTTAAAAAAAGCAAACTTGTTTTAAATTTAACCGATGGATACCTAACCGATCGTTAGTAGGCACGACCATCGGTTAAAAATCCACGCATGCTCTTAATTTAAGTCGACACATGCTTGGAAGCATTGAACTTAATTTTTTCTGTACGTTGTTGTGTTTTACAGTATGTCACCGCATTCTGACAAGATCGTTTTTTTAACCAATGGTGTGTAGGCACGACTGACGATCGGTCAGCTTCATCGGTTAACCGATGAAAACAGTCCATCAGACCGTTTTCATCGGATTGACCGATCGTGTGTACAGGGCTTGAGTGTAGATCAGTAGCAACAAGAGGAGGAAGATGGACTGTATATGTTCCAGTTTGACAATAAAGACAACTTTCTTTTTAAGTCTTCTTGGAGTGCGGCTGTCCATCTTCCTCCTCTTGTTGCTATTGCATCACCAGCATCTTGGTAATCCAACTGTCCCTAATTGTCTACAAGGCTCACCTGGAGTGGTGAATCTCTTTCTCTTGTCTATTTTGGATTTTTTTTTTTTTAAGTGTATTTTTGTGCGTGAACTCTAGAGAGAGGAGCCGGACTGCAGGAGTTGGAAGTAGGCAGACCCTCCCCCCGGAGGCAATCGCCATCCTTCTCCATGCCCCTGGTGGCAATGGCGGGTGTCAAGGGGGGCCTCCCACTCACCCCGCCCTACCTGCTCCTCTTGGGAGCCCAACTGGGGCCCAACGGGGCAGAGGGACTCCCCCTATGAGGGAGTGAGGGGGCCTAGCCCACCCAGCCAGCTCCGTAGGTCCTTCGCCCCTCTTTATTTTAGGAGACCGCATGGCCAAAGTGCGTGTGTTTTTAAACCAATTTCGTGAGCGTGCAAGTGTGGTGGTTTTTGTGGGGGGGGGGCGGGGGGTGGGCGTACTAAGCACAGGCGTACCTTGCATGGCACACCCACCGGGAGCCGGGCTGAGACCACCAAACTCAATTCACATGTAGCCGGGACCGGGATCCGAACCCTTGGCTGCAGAGGTGAACAGCTTGTCAGCGCAGTGCCAATCACGTTGAGCCACCACACCTCCCTTCCTATTTTGGATTTTGAGTGTAGATCAGGCTGGACTTGTATTAGGCATCTTGATACTGCTACGAGTACAACAGATCAGCTTGTGGTGCACACAGAGACACACGCAGAATTTACTGCTTAATCAGCTCTCGTACCTTTATACTCCTTATGGACCAGAGCAATTTTTTATTTGGTGATAATGGTCATTACCTAATTAATACTATGACAGTGCTAGGCACTGCCATGGTGTGAGTTTAGGAAAATACACAAAGGACTCCCAATAAGACTGGCTAGTCAGTGTTCTTTGGGTTTTGTAAACCCAGATGGGCTGCTTGGAGACTTCAAAGAGATTTGGGTGGGATGGTCTTATTTAAGGCTTTCAGGCCGTGTGAGTGCACAGGTAAGTTAGTTCTAAGCCAGGCCTGATCATAGCTCAGTAAGAAGATATTGTAGTTGCACTGGGGAGAAATAACAGTGTGAACAACAATTATAGGCAGTTATAGGGAATTGTCATTGTAAAGTCCAAAAAAATTAAAGGTCCACTTTGGGCAAGCTCATCCAGAAGAGGAAGACAACCCTGTGTAATGACAAATGACAAAAGAAAGAAGGCACATGTGCATGTGTCCTGTACTGATGTAGTGGGTGTTGGCAGGCAGCTCTGTCTCTGGAATACAGCACAGATTGGTGGCATGGTAGGCAGGAAAGTTAAGTATGAACTCTCTGTTTTGCACGTGCATCTTGTTTTTTATTGCTATTTTAGACACAGGGTTGCTTTAACCACTTATAGACCAAGCTTTTTCTGGCACTTTTTGTTTACAAGTTTAAATCTCAAGCTTAATACTTTTTTTTAGCAGAGACCCTAGGGAATAAAATGGCATTTATTGACATTTTTATGTCACATGGTATTTGCACAGCAGTTTTGCAAACTGTTTTGCAAAATGTAATCACTTAAGTTAAAATTATTATTTTTTTTGCTAGAAAATTACTTAGAACCCCCAAACAGTATATATGTTTTTCAAACAGATAATGTTACGCCAAGTAAATTGATACCCAACATGTCATTGCCTGTAAATTGCGCCTGCTCGGGGAATGGAGACAAACTTTTAAATTTCTAAAAGCTACCAGTTTTGAGTTACAGATGACAGAACCTCTTTAATGTGAGATCTGGGGTAAAAAAGACCTTTACATCTCACATTTACACTTAGATGCAATAACATAACATCAAAAAAATAAATAAAAAATAATAAAAGTATTTTATTTTATTTAAAAAAAAATGTCCCTTTAAGGCCGTTTGGCGGAAGTGACGTTTGATGTTGCCTCTGTCATCCAACAACATTGAGTCGAGTGGGGGCCATAATTCCCTTACTCGACTTTGTGCCTCACAGGGGAAAGGACTGGATCGTCTTCACCACTACCATTGGCTCCGGTAAGCGACGGAGACAACCCGAAACCGGAGGGGGGTGAGCACCTCTCCAGCCACGATAAAAGTGATCTTGCAGTAAATCAACTGCGCTGTCCCTTTAACCTTTTTAATCACTTGTATTCCTTTACTAGGAACGTAAATATCCCTTGTAATATATGGGGAGATCTGGGGTCAAATTGACCCCAAATCTCCTCTTTACCTTTAAAAGCAAAAGATCAAAAAAAATAACATATTTTTTTATTTTTTGATTTAACTGCTTGCCGACCAGCGCACGACTATATACATCGGCAGCATGGCACGGACAGGCAGAAGGACGTATATATACGTTCCCTTTAAGATCGCGGCATTGTGGACACGTGCGCACCGCTGGTAGTACGCCCAGCACAAGCTTTGTGAGCCTGACCGCGGGTCCTGCGGACATGATCGCCGCGGGGATAGCCACAATCGTCTCATGGTGAGGAAGAATGGGGAGATGCTGATGTAAACAAGCATTTCCCCGCTCTGCCAAGAGACAATGACAGTGATTACCGCTTCCTGTAATCGGAAGCGGTGATCACTGTCTTGTCACATGTAGCCCATCCCCCCTACAGTAAGAATCACTCACTAGGGCACACTTAACCCCTACAGCGCCACCTAGTGGTTAACCCATTCACTACCAGTGTAATTTTCACAGAAATCAATGCATTTTTATAGCACTGATCGCTGTAAAAATTACAATGGTCCCAAAAATGTGTCAAAGGTGTCTGATGTGTCCTCCATACAGTCACGATAAAAATCGCTGATCGCCGCCATTACTAGTAAAAAAATATATAAATAAAAATGCCATAAAACTATCCCCTATTTGTAGACGCTATGGGCCAGATTCAGAGAGCCGTAACTCCTGTCCAACTGGTGTTAGACTGGAGTAATTTCAAATTACGCGCTTTTTTTAGCTAGTCTGAAACCTCAAACCATGAATAGATGGCTGCGGGCTTCAATTCGACTGGATTACGTGTTCGTACGTCTTCGAATCTACGCTGCAATAAAATTGCGGCCACTGGGTGGACTTCCCGTCGTTTTCCGCGTCGGGGTATGCTAATGAGCTTTTGCCGGCGATCCCCGAAATTACGATCTTCATTCGCAATCTCTTACGGCATCTTTAGTCATCTTTTTTTTTTTGCGTAACACTATACCAGCTTTTTGCTTCTCTAATATTAGACAGCCCATGTTAAGTATGGCCGTCGTTCCCGCGTCGAATTTCTACGTTTTCCGGCGTCTTTTATTATTTTTTACGTAAGTCGTCCGGGAATAGGAATGCTCGTAAACGACGCTACTCAAACAAAAAATGACGTAACGACGTGATTTCGCGCAATGCACGGCGGGAAATTTCTGAACGGAGCATGCGCAGTTCGATCGCTGCGGGGACGCGCTTAATTTAAATGCTTCACGCCCCCTAATCGCGTATTTCGATTACGCGGTGAGAAATAGACTACGCCGCCGTAGCGTACGGGCAAAAATCTACCAGAATTCAATGTAGAGCCTGGTAAAATACGGCAGCGTAGAGTATTTTGATTACGCAGCGCAAATTTAAGTGTATCTAAATCTGGCCCTATAACTTTTGCGCAAACCAATCAAACCACGTCGCATGACCGCGCAATTGTCAGTTAAATCGACGCAGTGCCGAATCGCAAAAAGTGGCCTGGTCATTGGCCAGCAAAATGGTCCGGGGCTGAAGTGGTTAAAAAAAACGAACTTTCAGCCTGGATAGGAATTGGCATCATGACGTCGCTCTGGTCCTCTGAGGCCATAGCGTCGATCAAAGAATATTTATTCTTTGATCACCTATGGGAGCAGCCGGCTGCACAGTTGGATCATTTCTCGGGTGAAACGATAACGGGGTTATGGCTGATACTCTCAGGCATAATCCCAGTAAACCACTGGCAAACTGCAATGTATATATATATATATATATATATATATATATATATATATATATATGCATTAAGGATAAAACAAACAATCTGGTTGATACAGGTGTGTCTATATACAGCTAACTTACTTGTCAAAGACAAGCTCACTCTAGATTAATCTCACTTATGCAAGTAATATAATCCAACCATAGAGTTTAAAAACATTTCATCTGTGGCTTAAATTTTCTGTGTATTTAACAGTAGGAGCTTAAAGTATCTGGAGTATTCTAAGCAATCCTATTATCATACAGACTAGAACATCCTGATTCCGATCTACCTAACACATTGGAGACAAAAATCCAATGCCTTGATCTTTGTAAAATATTTAAAACATTGAATAATAAAACACCTACAAATGTAAAATTTGTAGGTGCTGTAAAAGGAGCTAATAGGTGCTACAGATGATATATTTTACAGTGTATGAAATGTCATCTTTGGCTGTGTCAAATAGGCAAAATTCCAGGCAACGTGATTGTATTATTAAAGTCAATCCTTTTTCTGTCAGAAATGCAAATGTCATACCGATGTTACAGCTGAACAATGTGTATTGGAGCTGACATCACTTTTTTATTTTGTTTAATAATGTTAGAAAGATATTGAGGCATAAAACATTATGAGTTTGACATTATGTTGAGACAATTACATTTCCATTTTTAATGATTCAGATGTGAAAGGCTTAAGTCTTATTTTTCATTTAGATAGAATTAGTAGATTAGAATTATAGTTCAACCTTTTGCTAGCTTCAGCTGTTCTGGTGCAACTTAAACAATCTTCCTTCCGTGGACAATCAATGTCAGTTTCAGCTCATAGGGGAAAAATATTCTTGCAAGGACATTGGATCTGTTCCCCAGGACAAAATATTACCATACTATCCTTAATAATGTATAACAATATGAAATCATTTGATCCTTGATTTTATGTAGCTAATAGGCATTACTATCTCATGGGGTAGGAGGGCATTTTACAGCTCAACCACCCTTACCCCTGTTATAATTTTATATTTTTTCCTCTACATAGAACAGATATTCTTGGTTTTCATATGGCACTTGGAATAAATTGACAATCAGATATAAAAAGTAAAATATACCAGCGCAAAAAGATAATATAACACAGATCAAAACAGCTGCTAAACACTCCAGGCAAATAATAAAAAAAAAATCCAGATAATAAATGTAAAATAAAATAGTGCAGCACTAAAGTAACATCATCAATTAAGTAAGATTTTTTTTTTTTTTAAAGTTCATAAAAACGTTCATAAGCAGTCATGAGAATATGCAACCGGGACCCCTGAATCAACAAATGGTCATAAAATCTTTCCTCTAAGGCCGCGTACACACGATCAGACATGTCCGATGAAACATGTCCGACGGACTGTTTTCATCGGACCAGGCTGAAGTGGTCTGTTGGTCTGATGTGCGTACACACCATCGGACCAAAATCCCCTCAGACCAGAACGCGGTGACGTAGAACACAACGACGTGATAAAAAAACAAAGTTCAATGCTTCCAAGCATGCGTCGACTTGATTCAGAACATGCGTGGGATTTTGGTCCGATGATTTCGTGTACTAACCATGGAACCTGTCCGACGGACAGGTTTCCAGCGGACAGGTTTCTAAGCATGTTTGGAAACTTTTGTCTGCTGGAAAACAGTCCGGTAGGCCGTACACACCATCGAACATGTCCGCTGAAACTAGTCTCAGTTTCAGTTTCAGTGGACATGTTCGATCGTGTGTACGCAGCCTAAGGGCAAAATCCTGGAGTATATCGATACACCTCTTCTGAATGCAGAACACACGGATCACCACACAGGCTCAAAGGTAACGGATCGCAGCATCAAATCATCAATGCCCTTGAATTTGTTATAATGTACGTTGTAATCGAAACCAGTTAACAGGCGTCACCACATGTCAAATTAGGCCATTCAAATCAGTGGGGCTGCATTGAGGTGCTTGATGTGCATTAGCCCAATTATAAATTGACCAATGTGCTTCTATTCGTAAGTCTAATTTTCTCTATTTCCAGTTTAAGGGAATTCATTTCTTATCCTTTTTGGTGGAACCTAGATGCCAATTCTTGCGACTGTTTAAGAAAATCCGTCTGAGACAAGCAATTATGCCTCAATATTACGAACTGGCACCTAGGGATAGTAACCACTTCAGCCCTGGAAGATTTGACTGCTCAATGACCGGGCCATTTTTTGCGATACAGCACTGCGTTGTTTTAACTGACAATTGCACGATCATGCGAAACAAAATTTACGTATTTTTTTCCCCCACAAATAGAGGTTTCTTTTGGTGGAATCTGATCACCTCTGCGTTTTTTATTTTTTGCTATAGTAAATATCCCCCAAAAAAAAGCCCGATATGTATTCTTCAAAAAATGCAATAAGCGTATATTGATTAGTTTGCGCAAAAGTTATAGCGTCTACCAACTATGGGAAAAATGTATGGCATTTATATGGCATTTTTTTTTTTTTACTAGTAATGGCGGTGATCTATGTTTTTTTTTTGCGAAATAGTGACGTGGCAGACAGGCTGGACACTTTTGACACATTTTTGGGACCACGGACATTTACAGAGCGATTAGTGCTGTAAATATCCACTGATTACTATGTATATGTCACATGGCATGGAATGAGTTAACACTAGGGGGCAATTGAGGGGTTAACTGTCTTCCCTATTGTGTGTTCTGTGGGGGGCGGGGGCATATGACTAACTAGGAGAGATGACTGATCATGGTTTCTACTTTGTAGAAACACACAGTCTGTCTTCTGTCCTCTGACAGCACAGGCATTTGTGTGTTTACACAAACCTGCCGACCACGCGCACCAGGTTCCCCGCTGTACAGCTGGTGTGCACTGGCGCCCTCAGCAGCGCTCGCACGCCCTCTGGTGGCTCTCCTGGGTGAAGCCGCATATATATGGGATTTCACCCAGGAAAACCACTCTGCCACAGTAAATCTGTGTTTCACCAATTCCACCAAAAATTATTTTTGGTCAAGAGGAATATCAGAGGAGCCAAGTGTCCACTTAACTGATGCAAGGGAAATACTGATGCAAGGCCAATACTTCGGGAAAGGATAATTTTAAATTAATTTTGAATTACAACATACATTATAAGAAATTCAAAAGGGTAGTTCATAAAACTATAGTGTCAGTGAGATAAATCCACCACTTCCAGGTGCAATGGCTGCTCACCTCAGGGGATGACTAAAATATCAAACTGCACTTTTAGCAGAGAAAAATGACAGTCTTCAAATCCTGATTTTTTCCACACACATGATCAGTCTCCCCAAATCCAAATTTTTCTCCGAAAATTATTCTGCATGGTGTAACTGGATTCTTGCCTCCTTTTGGTGTGTCACTCAGAATATAAACAAATATTCATAGTGCAATAGTGCCCAAATAACACAAATTTTATTAAAGTAACAAAAACCTGATCACATTCAGATCATTAAAACATTGCCTCAAAGTAATCCAAATACAATATCATATCCTAACCGGAATTCCGAATTACGGAGGCACCCGGAAATGATGTCACCGGCTTCACCCGATGCGTTGCGTCACTGGTCACGTGACTTCTTCAGGGATCAGAGTTAATACTCTGTCCTTGTGAATGTTTCTACATTGCTATCATGTCGCATGAACATGTGATGGAGATTACAAGCATGTTTCATTGTTGTAACTTTCAGGGAACCCTTTCTGAGAAATACAATGCAGCTATTGCAGGGGTGCAAGCATAGACAGAAAGACCAGCTAATTTAAATTATTAAAACCATAAAAGGGCAAACAAAAAAGGAAAGCAAATATTTTACCCAAAAGGCAGCTGTTCGTGACACACAGTGCTTTAGCAAATGAAATGTAATTCATCTAGGTTTAGTTCACAATGTTCTAAAAAGAGATCTGCAGTGGAATCGCTTTTTCCAATTTATAATTGGGCTAATGCACATCAAGCACCTCAATGCAGCCCCACTGATTTGAATGGCCTAATTTGACATGTGGTGACGCCTGTTAACTGGTCACGATGCGTTAAATTTACTGTAGCTGCGACGCAAAGCATTGCAGCTACTGCATGTAACAATGCCGGGGGGATAAGGAGGGGGGTTTGCGGGAAAAAGGCAGCTGAGCCAGCCACCTATTTTTACCTCCCTTAAAAGGGTTGTAAAGGTTTGTCTTTTAATTTCTAAATTGGTTCCTTTAACCACTTCAGCCCCGGACCATATTGCTGTCCAAAGACCAGAGCACTTTTTGAGATTCGGCGCTGCGTCGCTTTAACTGACAATTGCGCGGTCGTGCGACGTGGCTCCCAAACAAAATTGGCGTCCTTTTTTTCCCACAAATAGAGCTTTCTTTTGGTGGTATTTGATCATCTCTGCGGTTTTTATTTTTTGCGCTATAAACAAAAACAGAGCGACTATTTTGAAAAAAATGCAATATTTTTTACTTTTTTCTATAATAAATATCCCCAAAAATATATAAAAAAAATATTTTTTCCTCAGTTTAGGCCGATACGTATTCTTCTACATATTTTTCGTAAAAAAAATCGCAATTAGCGTTTATTGATTGGTTTGCGCAAAAGTTATAGCGTTTACAAAATAGGGGGTAGTTTTATGGCATTTTTATTATTTTTTTTTTTTTTACTAGTAATGGCGGCGATCAGCGTTTTTTTTCGGTACTGCGCGATATTATGGCGGACACTTCGGACACTTTTGACACATTTTTGGGACCATTGGCATTTTTTTAGCGATCAATGCTATAAAAATGCATTGGATTACTATAAAAATGCCATTGGCAGTGAAGGGGTTAACACTAGGGGGCGGGGAAGGGGTTAAGTGTGTTCCTAGTGTGTTCTAACTGTATGGGGGGGGTGGACTTACTAGGGGGAATCACTGATTTTCTGTTCATACATTGTATGAACAGAAAATCAGCGTTTCCCCCGCTGACAGGAACGAGCGCTGTGTGTTTTCACACACAGCTCCCGTTCCCCGCTCTGTAACGAGCGATCGCGTGTGCCCGGCGGCGATCGCGCCCGCCGGGCACACGCACGGGACTCGGGGGCGAGCGGGGGGGCGCGCGCGCGGGCCGCCGGCGGCGCGCACGCGCCCCCTAGTGGCCGCGAAAAGCGCGACGTAGAGCTACGGGCTCTCGCGCACCCGTGCCGACCTGCCGCCGTATAACTGCGGCGGCTGGTCGGCAAGTGGTTAAGCTAGTGCATTGTTGGTTCACTTACCTTTTCCTTTGATTTCCCTTCTAAATGTTTTTTTTCTTTGTTTGAATTTCTCACTTCCTGTTTCTCCTCAGTAAGCTTTCCACCATCATCCGAGCGGTGGAAAGTCATTTAGAACAGCTTACTGAACATCTTACTGAGGAGAAACAGGAAGTGAGAAATTCAGACAACGAAAACAAAGAAAAAACATTTAGAAGGGAAATTGAAGGAAAGGGTAAGTGAACCAACAATGCACTAGCTTAAAGGAATCTATTTAGAAAATAAAAAACAAACCTTTACAACCGTTTTAACCACTCATGTGAAAGTAAACAAAGGATCCTTATGGCCATTACATTTTCAATCAACTGTCTGTTATGTTGCCAACTTATAAACAAATAACTTATTTTAATCAGAACCTTTCTCCCACTGTTCCCACTTGTTTCAGTTAGATAACTTGATTTCCCAAATTCATTATATGACTTATTTAAAGGATTGCCCTGGTCTTAGCTATTTTATTACTATGAAATCCAGTGTTAAGAAGTGGAGTTCCTATGAAATATATTTTAGCCATATTACATAAAGCTCTTTATATCCAACAAATGTACACTAGTTTGAAAAAGAACAGCCTCATGTCTCTGACTTTCATTTCAATACTTAACTTGAGTCAATTGTGCCTTTGAGGAAAGGGCAATGCAGATATGATGCACAAATTGCTAAGATAGTGTTGTTTTGTGTTTTGAGAACAGTAAGGGCATCCTTGAAACACTTAAAATACTTAAAAAAGAGTCTTTGAAAGCAAGTAGGAATTTTTCCTAACACATCATGAGCACAATGCTATATTGTTGCATATCGATAATACAGTGTCTTAGGCCGCGTACACACAATAACATTTATCTGCTGAAACCAGTCCGACGGACCGTTTCAGCAGACAAATTTGATCGTGTGTACGGGCGAGCAGACAGGTTTTTCCAGCAGAAACCCGTCCGTCCGACATGTCCGCTGGTTAGTACGCCTAACCAGCGGACAAAAATCTCCCGCATGCGCCGAATGGATTCAACGCATGCGTGGAAGTATTTTACTTCCTGGAGTGGTGACGTGGCAGGGCTTCATGATCTATCCTTCAAAATGTATATGTATATGACCAGAAAATAATAAAGAAAAAAACAAAAGAAAATCAAAACAGGACAGGGGGGACAGAATAGTCCTTAAGTTACCAATGCTGCGACCTAAAAAGATATTTACTGATTTTGTTTAAATAAATCTGGCCTTTTTTTTAATCCATTTTAATAAAAATTTGTATATCCGTATATACAGTAAAAAAAAAAAAAATCATATACAGATAAACAAAATCAATAATATACATACTAATATATTTATATAAAATCATATACATACCTATATATTTATAGAAAAACAACTTCCTCCTACCCGCTTTTTAAACAAAATGCTATAACTTTCTTAACTACCAAATATAGGGTAATAGCATGTACCAATCCCGTACATTAATACATAAACCAGAGAAAAAGAAAAGAGAGAAATAATAAAAGGAAAATAGAAAAGTAGTGAAATCTTAATTGAGGACATGGAGCCAGGAATCACCAAGAGCAATACCATCTCTGGGGTCTATTCAAGATTTGTCGACAAATAGAGCTTTCTTTTGGTGGTATTTAATAACTACAGTTTTTTTTTTCACAATGAAATAAAAAAAGACCAACAATTCTGTAAAAAAATGCATTTTCTTTGTTTCTGTTATAAAATTTTGCAAATTTGTAATTTTTCTTCATAAATGCTGACCACAATTTATACTGCTACATATCTTTGGTAAAAATGACCCAAATCAGTGTATATTATTTGGTCTGTGTGAAAGTTATAGAGTCCACAAGCTAAGCTATGGTGCCAATCTCTGAAAATGGATCATACCTGATGTACTGATGTACTGTACTGATGTTCTTGAGACCCTAACAAGCCAGGAAAGTACAAATAGCCCCCAAATGACCCATTTTTGAAAGTAGACATTCCAAGGTATTTAGTAAGAGGCATGGTAAGTTATTTGAAGTTGTAATTTTTTCCCAAAATTCTTTTCAAAATCACAATTGTTTGCTTTTCTTTTTTTTTCTCACACACAGCATATGCATACCACGAATTACACCCAAAAACACATTCTACTACTCCTCCTGAGTAAAGCGATGCCACATGTGTGAGACCTTTACACAGCCTGGCCACATAGAGAGGCCCAACATGCAGGGAGCACCTTCAGGCGTTCTAGGAGCATAAATTACACATTAACATTAAAGAGGAAGCAGTCTTATTTTTTTAACTGTTCCTGCAAGTAAGCCTATAATAAGACTGTGAATATCTACTAAGCTGAGCAAGATATTTAGAGTGCATACAGAAAATGACGTTATTGGAGCATGCGCTCTGAAGGTTCAGCTTATCGTGCCGGACCTTCAGAGCCCATGCCGTAAACGACAGGCCCCGCGGCTCCGGCCACTCACAGCGTTGGAGCCTTCAAACCCGGTAGAAACTCTGGGGAAGATGTCAGCTGCCTAAGCGGTGTGCAGCCACTGCTGGAGGGCTTCGTTCTAAGGTAAGTATTTCATAATGAGCTAGAATGCGATGCATACTAGCTCATTATACTTTTGTCTTACAGGTTTGTTTTTTTTCCTCTGGGTTTACAACCTCTTTAAGTTTACCCCATTAATGATTTGAACATCAAACAAATATTCTTAAAGTGAAACATTTCAAATTAAATTCTACTAGTATATAGCCAGCTTATGTGCAGTTTTAAATATATAACTTAAAGTAGATCTAAAGCCTAACTGGATGACAGTTAGTTTGCTAAATCTCTGTGTTTCATAAACCAATACTATACTTGTTTAATACAATTCTGTTTTTATGTCTTTCTGTCATTTTAATTTGCATCACAGCACTGCATTCAATGGGCCAGATTCAGGTACACGTATATTTGCGTAGCGTATCCGAGACACGCTATGCAGCCGTATTTTACCAGCCTCTACACCGAATCCTGGTTGATTTTTGCCCGTACGATACGGCGGCGTAGTCTATTTCTCGCCGCGTAATCGAAATACGCGATTAGGGGGCGTGAAGCATTTAAATGAGGCGCGTCCCCGCGGCGATCGAACTGTGCATGCTCCGTTCAGAAATTTCCCGCCGTGCATTGCGCGAAATAACGTTGATACGTCATTCGTTGTTTGAGTAGCGGCGTTTACAACATTCCTATTCCCGGACGTTTTACGTCAAAAATAAAAAAAGACGTCGGAAAACGTTGATATTTGACGCGGGAACGACGGCCATACTTAACATGGGCCGTCTAATATTAGACCAGCAAAAAGCTGGTATAGTTTTACGCAGCAAAAAGATGACTAAAGATGCCGTAAGAGATTGCGATAGACGTTCGTAATTTCGTGGATAGTCGGCAAAAGCTAATTTGCATACCCTGACGCGGAAAATGACGGGAACTCCACCCAGCGGCCGCAATTTTATTGCAGCGTAGATCCGAAGGCGTACGAACACGTAAGCCAGTCGGATTGAAGCGCAAAGCCGTCTTTTCATGGTTTGAGGATTCAAACTAGTGAAAAAATGTGCGTAATTAGAAAGTACTCCAGTCTAACACCAGTTAGACAGGAGTTACGGCTCTCTGAATCTGGCCCATTATCTTTAGTGTCCGCTGCATTACAACTGACCTGCTTCCTAAAAGTGAGAAAGGTGGACTATTCCTGTGCAATTTGTGTGGTGTGGTCACTTGTAATCTTCACCTGGAATTCATTGACAGGGGGAGAATGCAGGAGCACAACTGGGAAACAGTTGTCACCTGCCTTTATGTCAGGATTACCAGGCATTATATTAATAAAAGCTGCAGATTAAAGTTTTTCTGAGATTTTAGTTATTTGGTTTTTACTTAAAGGGGTTGTAAAGAATTTTTTTTTTTTTTTCATAATACGCATCCTTTACCTGCAGTCAGTCCTCTTTTCACTTTCTCATTGTTCGTTTTTGCTCAGAGGTTGCTCCATTTCTTCTCTGTTCTGTTCACTTCCTGCTTGTCTGATTGTTACTCACCACCGTGAAGGGAGACTTTACTGCGGTGGTCAGTAACATGCTCACCCCCTCTTGGGAACTACATCTGTGCGGCACGACGTTCTCTACATGTTAGGCCGCGTACACACGAGTAAACAAATCCGATTAAAACGGTCCGACAGACCGTTTTCATCGGACATGTCTGCTGGGCTATTTTGGTTTGATCAGTGTACACACGATCAAACCAAAATCCCCGTGGACAGACAGTGCGGTGACGTTGCCGTGACGTTGATGCTGCCACGTCACCGAACCAGAAAGTAAAATACTTCCACGCATGCGTCTAATCCATTCGACGCATGCGGGGGACTTTTGTCCGCTGGTTAGGCGTACTAACCAGTGGACATATCCGACAGACGGGTTTGCAGCAGACAAGTTTTAAAGCATGCTTTAAAACTTTTGTCTGCTGGAAACCTGTCTGCTAGCCCATACAGACGATCGGATATGTCCGCTGAAACTGGTCTGCGGACCAGTTTCAGTATATATATTCGATCGTGTGTACGCGGCCTTAGACTTCAAAGAGGTGTGAATTACTGGGCGTGCCACAATGCATACAGGGAAATGTAGTTCTTACATGAACGAGCGCAGCAAACCAGGAAGTGAATGAGAGAACAGAAACTTGAACGCCGGAGGTGATATAGATGAAGGAATTTAATAGGTATTTACTCGTTTGTTAACAGAATCATTACACTATTATGTCTGTCTACCTTGTAGACATTAATTTTAGGCAAAAAAAAATGTTTCCTTTACAACTCCTTTAAAATGCCTTATATTTTTTTCATAAAATCACTTCTGATTATTTAGTCTTACACAATTGGAGGTGTATCAGCACATTTAACTTGCTGATGTTTTAACAAATTATAGACATTATTCCAGTTCATTGCTATGTGTGTTCCTTGCATTTCTTGTGTATGTTTGCCACATAATTAGAGTCTGAAAGACATCTCACTGTGCTGCAGTCTTCCAGGCTACTCCAGCACTGAAGGATTTAATCAAAACTAAATGCTGTACAAAGTTCTCCTTAGCCTCTTGGGGAATCTATATATTCAACACATCCAATGCTGTTGCTAGACACCAAAAAAGTGTAACCATAGTGATGGAATGGAAATGAATCTCTTTGTTCTGAGGCTTCACTGTGAAGCAGATATTATGGTTTTCAAGGTCAAAATTATATTAGTGAGAAGCAAAAAAAAAGAAGCAGAAAAAAAAAATGAAAGGAATCATGCTAAAAGAGTTTGACCGTATACATACATTACAATTATATAATCATACTCTTATCAATTTTACAAATGTATTTTTAAAAGCAATGCGATACATACAGTATTTGGAAAAAGAAGTTATATATATATATTTTAGATCAGAATAAAAAATATGAGAATTTGATCATAATAATAATAATCAGAAAAGAACAAGAAGAAATAAAAAATAAAAAAAAACGTATATTACACGAAAACTCTATAAAGCGATTTTATTTTAAAATAATATCTGGTATTGGATCAGGACACAATAAATATTCGAAATTGATTATGGAAACGCCACCCAGTTACATTTTTGGAGGATTTGAAACTAAATCCCAAGCAGACAACTAAATGAAATACAATTTACTGAGAACACTTTTACCTGCCAAAGAGTTTGGATTCCTCTTCAGCCAGTCTTTTGAGGAGACCAACTACACAGCATTAAAGCACTACAGTGGCTTCCGGATCCACCTCAGCCTGTGACGATGATGAAGTAAAAGCACATTGATGAGGTTTTCTTTAATTACCTATCTTGTAAGAAGGTTCAAGGATAGCACTATGTAGAAAATAGTGCCCTGAACTGCTCAGAGTGCTAACCATTCTTTACAGAAGGCTGGTATTAAGGCATGTTCAGGCAGTTAGGCTAATTCCATGTAAAATACATGTAATACCTCTATAAATTAAGGTTTCTGGATTGTCACAATAACCCTATGGCTTCAGTACTTGAAGTTACTGAGAAGTATGCAGGTCATAAGTACTGACTTCACTCGGATTTTGTACTCTGTAAGCTTGTTCTGGATTAGGAAACCAGAAAGTGTTGAAGTCAAAGACAGACAGAAAACTAGTAGAAGTAAACATTTTGTTGGATCTATTAACACAATGTTACCTGGATACTTTTTCCCAAATACATTTTCAGTATGTACTGCCACACATATATACTTCTACAGAAAATATGGCATGAGTACAGATAAAATTACCTAAAAATAGCTGTAGGTCAGTAACACCACACTTGCCTAGGACCCTAGCTATGAACTTCACACGTTTCTATACAGCAGTGTTTCTCAACTCCAGTCCTTAAGGCCCCCCAGTAGGTCAGGTTTTCAGGATTTCCATTATTTTTCACAGGTGATTTGATCAGTTTCACTGCCTTAGTAATTCCCACAGCCTTTTAATCTGAGGGAAATCCTGAAAACATGACCTGTGGGGGGGGGCTTGAGGACTGGAGTTGAGAAACACTGCTATACAGGAAGTTAAAGTTAGTCCCAGCTTGGAAGGTGTACAAATGCATATATGAGTATTCAGTTTTGGTTCAGGTTATGTACTATACAATGGTTGACTATGTGTAAAGCTTTGTGAGTAAAGGCTCTTTCACACGGGAGTGATTCATTATGATCCGCCCCGTGAACCTCCGCTTGCTCAGCGGGGATCGTTCCGGTGATCCCCGCTGAGCCGACGGATGACAGGGCAGTCCCCGCACACTGTCTAGGGACCGCCCTGTCAGATCTCCGCTCTCCCCTATGGGGGGATTGGATGAACACAGACCGTCTGTCCATGTTCACCCGATCTGATCTGCAGACGGATGGAAAAATAGGGTTGTCCTCCATCTGCAGAATCGGAGGATTGCGGACCCGGATGAGATCAGGTGTCAGCGGATGTTTATCCGCTGACACCCGCAATCTCATAGGGATCAATGTATGTTCCTTTTTCATCCGTAAACAAATGGATGAAAAAGCGGACATACGGTCCGCATGTGTGAAAGAGCCCTAACAGACTAAAAAATGTTCTGACACATTGTTGCCTGCCCAAAATCATCTCAAACACAAAACAAAGATGCTATTAAAATTGAATTGTATGGTTGACCGTATTCATTAAAGAGACCTTTTTTAAGTGCTTGTTTTAAAGTGTAGTAAGCCATTAAATTGATATTGTACTGAACTGACTTTACAAGAATAAGCAAGTGCTTGTTATGGGTGAATGCACTGATAAATTAGCACATAAGAATACAAACTTTTTAATACATAAGATCATAAATGAAATTTTTCTTTACCTGATTTTCATAGGGCAAATACTTGCAAAAGGATCTTGCTATAATCAGAACTGAGAAAGTAGACAATGACATATACAAAGAGATACAAAAGCAACCCTCAACTAAAAAGCAGTTGACATTTGTTTTTACTCTTGCTTATGCCTTGTGGAAATAATCTGTGCTTCATTTTATTTTTTAATTAAATGATTTCTACTGGTTATTACAGAATAACTAAAAATCTGCATTCATTGATACATTAGCAAAACATGAAAGACCTACAAATATATTTTCTATTATTTGTGGAAGCATCTCCATAAGGCTATACCATTTAGTTTATTGACTAAAAACAATGGGCCAGATTCACAAAGCACTTACGCCGGAGTATCTCGAGATGTGCCGTCTAAGTCTAAATTTGATCCGGAATATTTTTTGCACCGTACCCACAGAACTAGATACGCACCAAAATAGGCTACTCCCGACCGGCCTAACTTGCCTACGCCTGCACATCCTAGGTGCACATTTACTCCGTCCACACCATTGATTTCCTATGCAAATATGCAAATGAGGGAGATACGCCGATCCACAAAAGTAAGTTTGTGTGGTGCAGTCTACACGATGTGCTTATCAGCTGCAAGGAAAGTCTAAAATTAGACCATATAAAAGCAGGTTTAAAATTAGACAATCCGTCTACATGTCAGCTAAAGCAACACCGTTAGGGACGAGCTGAGCACCCACACTTGCAGGACAACAATCTATATGCCAACATGCAGAGCTGCCATCAGGGGGGTACAGGCATTACACCTGTAAGTATGAAAAGAAATAAATCCGCGCCAATAGTATATAAGGTGGACTAAACCTTATTCAGTGGAAGATATAATATAATATATATATATTCTAGTAACAGTGCCGGCCCAAGACATTGTGCTGCCTGGGACCAAGAATGAAAATCTGCCCCCCCCCCAAAAAAAATCATGCCCACCAAAAGGCCCCCACATTCATTATTTTATATCATGATAACTAAAGAGGACCTGTCATGGCTCTATACATGTATATAGGGGTATAAAAGGACATGTCATAGCTCTATACATGTATATAGGAATATAAAAAGAGGACCGGTCATGGCGGTCTACATGTATATAGGAGTAAAAAGAGGACTTGTCATGGCTCTATACATGTATATAGAGGACCTGTCATGGCTCTTTACATGTAAAGGAATATAAAGAGGACCTGTCATGGCTCTATACATGTATCCAGGAGTATAAATGGACCTGTGAATTGCCAGCGGCCACAATGTCTTTTGCGCAAACTAATCAATGAACGCTAATTGTGTTTTTTTTTAGGTACTAGAAATATGTAGAAGAATACATATTGGCCTAAACTGATAAAGAAATTATTATTTTTTTATATATATATTTTTGGGATATTATAGCAAAAAATAAAAAAAATATATAAACAGTATTTTTTTTTAAATTGTCGTTTTTTGTTGTTTATAGCACAACAAATTAAAACCGTAGAGGTGGTCAAATATCACCAAAAGAAAGCTCTATTTGTGGGGAAAAAAGGACATTTGGGTACAATGTCGCACGACAATAGTCAGTTTAAGCCACACAGTGCTGTATCACAAAACATTGCCTGCTAATTAAGTGGGCAAATGCTTCCGGTCCTTAAGTGGTTAATCAGGGCTGGGCAAGGCAAGTCCCTCACAGGCTCTCGTGTCTCATTGTAATGTGTGTTTGTACTTACAGTTTTGCTTCAGACTCCACCACCAGATGCGGGTGGTCACTTGCCACACGTTGAGGATTGTCACCTGCTACACATTGCGGATTGTCACTTACGTCACCTGCCACACGTTGCGGGTTGTCATTTGCCACATCACATGCCACAGGTTGCAGATTGCCACTTGCCACAACGTCACCTGCCATATGTTGTAGATGGTCACTTGCCACACATTGCGAAAGGTTGCGTGCCACATCACTTGCCACCCGTCGCGGATTGCCACACGTTGCGGATTGTCACTTACGTCACCTACCACACATTGCGGGTTGTCATTTGCCACCACACATGCCACACGTTGCGGATTGCCACTTGAAAAGACGTCACGTGCCACATCACTTGCCACCTGCCACCCGTTGCGGATTGCCACCTGCCACACAACGCTGCGGATTGTCATGACTTCACCTGCCACACGCTGTGGGTTGTCACTTGCTGTGTCCCAGAATAAAGGCAGGCAGCAGAGAGATATTATAATCTCTCTGCTGCCTGCAGCTGCAGTGAGGGCAGAACTGCGGTATAACAGGGCGGGCGGTGAGAGATGACATAATCTTTCTGCTCCCCTGCCGCTCACTCGCTGACTGCTCCCTGCCCCCTCCTTTTAGTGTTCTGTCCGCCCGCTAGTCACTAGTGTCACTGCTAACAGCAGCGGCGCTGGGCTCCTCACAGGCAGCGGTGCCTGCCCCACTCACTCGGTGACTGCTCCCCCCTCTTTGAGTGTTCTGTCTGCCCAGCGCCCGCTAGTGTCACCGCTAACAACAGCGGCACCGGGCTCCTTACAGGCAGCGGCGCCTGCCCCACTCACTTGCTGTCTGCCCCCCCCTTTAAGTGTTCTGTCTGCCCGGCGCTCGCTAGTGTCACCGCTAACAGCAGCATAGCGGTGCTCCTCACAGGAAGTGGAGCAGGCTGGCTCTCAGTATGCCGCTCCCCCAAAAAGTGCCGCCTGGTACCCATGGTACCACCTGGTCCCATCATAGGGCCGGCCCTGTCTAGTAATACGCTGCTCCTCGGTTGTATAGTGGGTGACTATAAAATGTGCAAATAAAGGACGATAGAGGGCGCTGATAAAGCTATATGTTACACCTGACTATCATTAAGTGGAACATATTGTGGGTATGTGAGAATAGACAATATACTCCTAAGAAACAAGCAGTTGCTAGTATAACGCTGTGTGAATAGCGAATACAACAACAGAACGAATAAAACCAATAATTCTCCTAGGTGAAATAATACAAAAATTGACTCTAGTGTAGTAATTAACAAACATAGATTAGTCCAACTGCTAAACAATAAGTGCAGAAATCTTCTTTGTGCAAAGTGCAATCTTGGTTGTGCAAAGTCTGTAAACAGATCTGTGACTGAATTTTAGGAAGTTGGTTCTTGAATGTGAGAGATTCCTTCACCAATGTAATCAGTGCTCCACCCAAAGTGCTGAAGAGATACTAGATTCTTACCAGATAGCAAGACCTCTTTTTTACAAGTAGATCAGATGGACAGGACAGGATAAGTGCCTGTTACACTTGGGGCATGCTGAATCACGATGGGACCAAAGTAGCAATATGTACGCTCATATATGGACAGAAAAATAGGAAAAAAAATCATGGTGCAATACCGTTTATTAAAATATATAAAATTTTGCACACAAACAGCCAATTGGCCTCTTACTCTGGCTGGTGCCTGCCTGGCACTGGGACTGTAGCGTGTCAATGCTCTCCACTAGGGTGTCTCACTGATAGCTCCGAGTGTGGCAGAAAGTCAGGGTTAGGTAGGCTTTCGTTGGGTTTGTATGGCGTGCAGGGAGCCAGATGGAGCCGCCGACATATGTTTCGTACGTGTGTACGTCTTCAGGGGGGCGTGTCTGGCCGCTGGGGATTGTGGGATTTGTAGGCTGTGATGGGCACGGAGAGACGCGTGTGTCCGGAACGGAGCGTGACTACGCTGGCAGTCTCAGAGCCACGCCAGTGCACATACACATTGCCGGCCTACTTTCAAAAAACATTCAAATACATAAATTAAAAAACTTAAATACATTTAACTCAAAGAATGGTAACTGACTTTACGCTACATGTCAGTTTACTATTATTGATCTGACTTCTGGTTTGATGGTAAAGGTACACGGTACACAGAAGTTGAATAATAAAATAAAATAAAATGCGCTGTTTGTGGCTCAAAATATTTAAAATAAATATTACTAATAGACGTGGTATATTTATATTGGTTCTATATGGGACTTTTGCATGGACTTAATACAAATAGTATCAATATACAGATGAAAGAATTGATTGGGGAAAGTTCTTTTTTTGACCTTAGGGTGACATCTAGTGGTCGACCATAATTATTAATATATTTGCATATATTAGAAATTCATTTTTATCCAGCTGGAAGAAAATTATAAGAATAGGAGAGAATGATTGGCTTACTATATCCTTGGGTTGGCTGATGTATAACTATACCCTGTAGGTAATATAGTGGAGAGGAGGGGGGGAGGGGCCTGGAGAGCCTTACAATGCCTCTCTATTCTCCACTATAGACTTGGTTTCTGGATGGGCTAATCATTTGCCAGAAAACAGTTAAGGTCCAGTTCTATATTCATTCCTAGAGGGTACATAGTTTGAATTTTGTGTATCCACATTGTTTCATTTTGGGACACACTTTGTCTCATGTGTGTCCCTCTCCAATGTTTGGATACATGGTCTATACCATAAAAGGTGCATTGTGTAGGGTCACTTTGATGTTTATCTAAAAAATGTCGGGACACACTGTGGTTGGGAAATTTATTTCTAATGTTGGCCAGATGTTCATTGATTCTGACCCTCAATTTGCGAGTGGTTCTCCCTATGTATTGTAGGGGACATGTGCATTCGAGAACAAGTGACATGGTCCGTATTACATGTCATGAAAGGTTTGATCTGAAATTCTTCTTTTGTTGTTTCGGATTTGAATTTAATGCGTTTCTTGGGTTCCCCTAGCCGGCGGGTGTTTTTGCAGGCCTTACACCTGGTGCAATAATGGAACCCTGGAATGTCCAGAAAAGTTCTTGCTTTTTCTGGTGGGTCTGGTACATTGCATGCAATTTTGTTTCTCAATCCAGGTGCTCGCCTATATATAAATTTTGGTGTTTCTGAGATGGCAGTTCGAAGATCTTGATCTTTCATCAGAAATGGCCAGTGTTTTTTATATATGGCCTCTATTTCTTTATATTGTCTATTGAATCCCGTGATTAATGTTGTCTCTCTTTGTTGCTCTTTTTTTGGTTTTGTAGCTAGAGGGGATTGTCTGTCCATTCTAGCAACTTCTCTTTTGGCTTTATTTATTGCTTTTTCTGGATATCCTTTTTCTATAAATGTTTCTGTTAGCTGGCCTGCTTGTGCTTGATAGTCTTCTTCTGCCGCACAGTTCCTTTTCAGCCTCATAAATTGTCTTTTGGGAATGCCATTCAACCACCGTGGATGGTGGCAACTTGATGTTGGGACAAATCCATTGCGGTCTGTCGGTTTGAAAAAAGTTAGTGTTTCAAAGCTTTCCTTATTTTTTCTAATTGTTAGATCTAGATAGTTTACAGATGTCCTACTAATTTCTGCTGTGAACTTGAGTCCATATTTATTGCGATTCATGGTAGAAACAAATTGGAGTAAATCCATTTCTGGATGCCTGCCTGGCACTGGGACTGTAGCGTGTCAATGCTCTCCACTAGGGTGTCTCACCGATAGCTCCGAGTGTGGCAGAAAGTCAGGGTTAGGTAGGCTTTCGTTGGGTTATTTCACCTAGGAGAATTATTGGTTTTATTCGTTCTGTTGTTGTATTCGCTATTCACACAGCATTATACTAGCAACTGCTTGTTTCTTAGGAGTATATTGTCTATTCTCACATACCCACAATATGTTCCACTTAATGATAGTCAGGTGTAACATATAGCTTTATCAGCGCCCTCTATCGTCCTTTATTTGCACATTTTATAGTCACCCACTATACAACCGAGGAGCAGCGTATTACTGGAATATATATATATTATATTATATCTTCCACTGAATAAGGTTTAGTCCACCTTATATACTATTGGCGCGGATTTATTTCTTTTCATATTATTTGCGAGGTACCACTTGGTGATACCTTATCACATTTTTTCACGCAGCCATGGATGTCTTTGATTTTATGAATGATCGTCACGTAAATGTAGATGACATTTTCAAAGAACATCCCACCCCACTACTAGATCTCTCCAAAAGTTTCAAACAGCTACAGTATGAGATGGAAAAAAAGATTAGGCTTTGGTGGGATATAGCAACAGTAGAAATGTATATCAAACACAATTTTACACCACGAAGACTCAGATGGGATGTCACACCTAATGATGGAATAGACAGTGCCCAAATGAGTGAAGAATGGTATCAATTTTTCAATGCTTGCGAGCAAAAACTTTTACAACTCATGATACAAAGAAGGAAAACCAAAAATGCGATTATAGACAAAAAAATCGCAGAGCTTAAAGAGAAAATGGAACCTCTACAAACGAATGGAGAATATATGGAAAGATCAAAAACCTTAAAAACACATCTATCTAAATATGACGGGGACATCAAAAATAAAAAACTTAAAAAATTTCAAAGAGACACCAAAGATTATGAAATGAATAAAGTCTACAAATGGCAAACTGTGGGAAGTATCAATACATCCCCAGAATCTACAATAGAGGAAGAAAATATCCAACCTCTCATGGCACAACCTGTACAATCTACCTCTCAAGGCTCAAGCACCCCAAAAAAAGAAATAGTGAAAAAACAACCAATCAATAAACAGGGCCCCAAACCACAAAAACCTATATCTAGGACTAATGATTACCCTACTCCGGGCTACTACCCTCACCCATACCCAGGAGATGGATACAACCAATATCCACCACATGAATATAGAGGAGGGGATCCTTATTATCAAGAACCATACAGATATCCATATCCACCAAGACCCCCACGTGGGAGACCTAGAAGCTACTATAGAGGTAGACCTGGACCAAACCACACCCCCTACCAGGGGGGGGGGGAGGAAGAGGGGGGAAAGATACATATCACAGCACACAGAAATCACCCCAGTCCCCCAAAGAGAGATCCGGAAAAGAGGGAGAAGGGGAAGAGGGAGAAAGAAAAAGGAGAAGAAAAGATTGATGGAAGGCATCTACAACCTGGCAGGCGTAGAGCTTTCTAACCAGGAGATAGAGGTACTCCAAAAAGGTCTCAAATGTGCCCCTCCCAAAGACCTAGACAAATTTGAAATCTTTATAGATGTCGAAAAACACATTCGGAAATGAAATATCAAAAAACATTTTGCCAAACAGACCCCAAATGAAAGTATCACCACTCCAATTATCCCAGATCTATATGTGCATAGTAATCTCAAGAACCAATCAGTATTCAATCCTCAAAAAAACCAGAACCATCATATAGAAGTCTTTCGCAAGATGGTCCAGGATGAAATAAGAGAACTACCTATCCAGAAAAAAAGATCAAATATCCTAATCAAAGAAGGTATTAAATCTATTGAAAAAAACAAACATATAGTGATCCGACCAGCCGATAAAGGCGGAGGCCTTGTCATTCTGGATCGTAAATACTATTATGATGAGATACAGTCCCAGCTCAACGAGGGACAAGCATACCTACAAATGAAAGGGGACCCCACTTTATCATTAAAGGAACAACTGAAATCTTGGGTATTAGAAGGATCTACTTTGAAAATTTTGTCTACACAAGAAGCTAGTTATTTAGTACCTTGTGCACCAAAAATCCCAGTGCTCTACACAGTCCCAAAGATTCACAAAAACATAGAAAACCCCCCCGGAAGACCAATCGTTAGTGGAATTGGGTCACTCTTCTCAAGATTGGGCGAATATTTAGATACCTTTTTCAAGCCTTTGGTCAGCCAAAGCCCTTCCTTTCTAAAAGATAGCCGTGATCTAATAGTGGATATCCAAAAACAGACAGCAACTCAACAAACAATCATGGCAACGATAGATGTCGAGTCACTGTACACCAATATACAACATCAAGATGCGATTCAAGCCATAGAATGGGCACTAACTCAAGATGCGCAAATGCCAACAGAACAAATCAAATACCTACTGAAAGGATTGCAATTGGCTATGAATAATAATTACTTCTGGGCCAATAACCATTACTACACTCAACGAGTGGGCGTAGCCATGGGAGTACGCTATGCCCCCAGTGTAGCAAACATTGTTCTGAATAAGTAGGAAAATGAATCAATTTTTCACCAACGAGATATGTCTTTGAAATACTATAGAAGATATATTGATGACGTGATCGTGTTTTGGGAGGGTCCAGAAATGGATTTACTCCAATTTGTTTCCACCATGAATCGCAATAAATATGGACTCAAGTTCACAGCAGAAATTAGTAGGACATCCGTAAACTATCTAGATCTAACAATTAGAAAAAAGAAGGAAAGCTTTGAAACACTAACTTTTTTCAAACCGACAGACCGCAATGGATTTGTCCCAACATCAAGTTGCCACCATCCACGGTGGTTGAATGGCATTCCCAAAGGACAATTTATGAGGCTGAAAAGGAACTGTGCGGCAGAAGAAGACTATCAAGCACAAGCAGGCCAGCTAACAGAAAAATTTATAGATAAAGGATATCCAGAAAAAGCAATAAATAAAGCCAAAAGAGAAGTTGCTAGAATGTACAGACAATCCCTTCTAGCTACAAAACCAAAAAAAGAGCAACAAAGAGAGACAACATTAATCACAGGATTCAATAGACAATATAAAGAAATAGAGGCCATATACAAAAAACACTGGCCAATTCTGATGAAAGATCAAGATCTTCGAACTGCCATCTCAGAAAGACCAAAATGTATATATAGGCGAGCACCTGGATTGAGAAACAAAATTGCATGCAATGTACCAGACCCACCAGAAAAAGCAAGAACTTTTCTGGACATTCCAGGGTTCCATTATTGCACCAGGTGTAAGGCCTGCAAAACCACCCGCCGGCCAGGGGAACCCAAGAAACGCATTGAATTCAAATCCGAAACAACAAAAGAAGAATTTCAGATCAAACCTTTCATGACATGTAATACGGACCATGTCACTTATGTTCTCGAATGCACATGTCCCCTACAATACATAGGGAGAACCACTCACAAATTGAGGGTCAGAATCAATGAACATCTGGCCAACATTAGAAATAAATTTCCCAACCACAGTGTGTCCCGACATTTTTTAGATAAACATCAAAGTGACCCTACACAATGCACCTTTTATGGTATAGACCATGTATCAAAACATTGGAGAGGGACACACATGAGACAAAGTGTGTCCCAAAATGAAACAATGTGGATACACAAAATTCAAACTATGTACCCTCTAGGAATGAATATAGAACTGGACCTTAACTGTTTTCTGGCAAATGATTAGCCCATCCAGAAACCAAGTCTATAGTGGAGAATAGAGAGGCATTGTAAGGCTCTCCAGGCCCCTCCCCCCCTCCTCTCCACTATATTACCTACAGGGTATAGTTATACATCAGCCAACCCAAGGATATAGTAAGCCAATCATTCTCTCCTATTCTTATAATTTTCTTCCAGCTGGATAAAAATGAATTTCTAATATATGCAAATATATTAGAAATTATGGTCGACCACTAGATGTCACCCTAAGGTCAAAAAAAGAACTTTCCCCAATCAATTCTTTCATCTGTATATTGATACTATTTGTATTAAGTCCATGCAAAAGTCCCATATAGAACCAATATAAATATACCACGTCTATTAGTAATATTTATTTTAAATATTTTGAGCCACAAACAGCGCATTTTATTTTATTTTATTATTCAAATTCTGTGTACCGTGTACCTTTACCATCAAACCAGAAGTCAGATCAATAATGGTAAACTGACATGTAGCGTAAAGTCAGTTACCATTCTTTGAGTTAAATGTATTTAAGTTTTTTAATTTATGTATTTGAATGTTTTTTGAAAGTAGGCCGGCAATGTGTATGTGCACTGGCGTGGCTCTGAGACTGCCAGTTCCGGACACACGCGTCTCTCCGTGCCCATCCCAGCCTACAAATCCCACAATCCCCAGCGGCCAGACACGCCCCCCTGAAGACGTACACACGTATGAAACATATGTTGGCGGCTCCATCTGGCTCCCTGCACGCCATACAAACCCAACGAAAGCCTACATAACCCTGACTTTCTTCCACACTCTGAGCTATCGGTGAGACACCCTAGTGGAGAGCATTGACACGCTACAGTCCCAGTGCCAGGCAGGCACCAGCCAGAGTAACAGGCCAATTGGCTGTTTGTGTACAAAATTTTATATATTTTAATAAACGGTATTGCACCATGATTTTTTCCTATTTTTCTGTCCATATATGAGCGTACATATTGCTACTTTGGTCCCATCGTGATCCAGCATGCCCCAAGTGTAACAGGCACTTATCCTGTCCTGTCCATCTGATCTACTTGTAAAAAAGAGGTCTTGCTATCTGGTAAGAATCTAGTATCTCTTCAGCACTTTGGGTGGAGCACTGATTACATTGGTGAAGGAATCTCTCACATTCAAGAACCAACTTCCTAAAATTCAGTCACAGATCTGTTTACAGACTTTGCACAACCAAGATTGCACTTTGCACAAAGAAGAATTCTGCACTTATTGTTTAGCAGTTGGACTAATCTATGTTTGTTAATTACTACACTAGAGTACATTTTTGTATTATTTCACCTAGGAGAATTATTGGTTTTATTAGTTCTGTTGTTGTATTCACTATTCACACAGCATTATACTAGCAACTGCTTGTTTCTTAGGAGTATATTGTCTATTCTCACATACCCACAATATGTTCCACTTAATGATAGTCAGGTGTAACATATAGCTTTATCAGCGCCCTCTATCGTCCTTTATTTGCGCATTACACCTGTAAGGGGCCCGGGGGCCCGGATGGGAACCCCCTCTTTTTTATTTTTTTTTATATTTTTTTAGATATTTTTATTTTATTTTTTATTAAAGAGCCCCGAGGTCCCTGGATGGCTACCCCCCTTTTTTATATCTATTTTTCTTTATTTCTTCTTTTTTTTGTAAAGCCCCCCCCGCTTCTCAATTCGCAGAAGCCCCCCCCGCTTCTCAATTTCAGGCGGCAGCACCCCCCCCCCAGTTCTCTGCTCCAGGGGGCCCATGCCTGAAGCTGTGTAAGGGGCCCCGTAATTCCTGATGGTGGCCCTGCCAACATGCCAGGGGCATCCTTGCTCATAGCTATACTACTGACTTTAGATGAGCACAGAAGGAGGAGGGCATGGAGGAGGGCACGGGAGAGGATATACTGCACACGCATAGACATCTTTGGCATGAGTGATTCTGAGGTGTATCGCATCTTCAGATTCACCCCTCATGCCATCCTGGAATTAACCACAACCCTGCAGGAGGACATCACCAGCCCAACACACCGCTCACATGCAGTGCAGCCACTGGGCAAGGTTCTGGCAACACTCCATTTCCTTGCCAGTGGCTCTTTTCAGCGTACAAGTGGAGTGGTGGCAGGAATGTCACCCTCACATTCAAAAATCATTCACAAACAGAAAAAAAGTAAAAAAAAAAAAAAAAAATGTCCGACCGATTTGAACAAATCTGTCTGCTGGCATTTTGGTTTGCTCGCGTGTATACACGAGCAAACCAAAATCCCCGCCAGCAGACAGCACGCTGACGTGTCGGTGACGTGGCAGTGACGTTGACGCCGCCACGTCACCGCACCAGGAAGTAAAACACTTCCGCGCATGCGTCGAAATCATTCGGCGCGTGTGCGAGAAGACAATTCTGCTGGTTAGCATACTAACCAGCAGACATGTCTGGCGGACTGGTTCCCAGCCGACAGATTTCAAAGCATGCTTTAAAATCTGTCGGGTGGCCAAATCCGTTGGCTTGCCCGTACACACGGTCAAATTTGCTTGCTGGGACGGTCGGGCCGACCGTTTCCAGCAGACAGATTTGATCGTGTGTGTACGAGGCCTAACACCCAAGGACCAATTTTTCTACAGCCTGTTTGACAGGCGCATATAATTTAAATTTTTAACAGCAAGGACAATTCTTGCAATTATCAAGAGTACCTCTATAGGATTATGATGTGAAGGCATCACCAATACCCAAAGCTCAGTTTTTTAAACCTGTTACTTCTATCTAAAGTCTGGGAAAGAGACACCAGAATATTTTTGTAGCCTCATTATACAGACTGACTCCCCAAGCAGTTGTTTATAAAATAAAGAGAGCTGCATGGCCGTTTGAAGGAATTTGGGGGCCACAAGCAAAATGGACATGGAGGCCCCCAAACCCCAGAAACCCCGAACACCCCCCGCACACACACAAATCCTACAGGTAGTACAGCATAGGGATACAGTTTAAGTTCACCCGTACATTATATAAATAAAAAAGGTTTACAGTGCAAATACTGCTGTTGCATATAATGTGCATAAAATTTTAACAATTTCAACAATTAAACATTTGCAAAAAACACCACTGTACCATAAAATCAATTAATATACATAAAAAAGTGCACAATAACTAAATCCAACATACTTATTACTCCCCCCTCCCACCCCACAGCAGGTGTCCCCATCAGAGTCCCCCCTACATCAGGTGTCCCATCAGAGTCCCCCCACAGCAGGTGTCCCCATCAGAGTCCCCCCTACATCAGGTGTCCCCATCAGAGTCCCCCCTATATAAGGTGTCCCCATCAGAGTCCCCCCACATCAGGTGTCCCCATCAGAGTCCCCCCACAGCAGGTGTCCCCATCAGAGTCCCCCCTACATCAGGTGTCCACATCAGAGTCCCCCCCACAGCAGGTGTCCCCATCAGAGTCCCCCCACAGCAGGTCCACCCATCAGAGTCCCCCCACAGCAGGTGTCCCCATAAGGGTCCCCCCACAGCAGGTGTCCCCATCAGAGTCCCCCCACAGCAGGTGTCCCCATAAGGGTCCCCCCACAGCAGGTGTCCCCATCAGAGTCCCCCAACAGCAGGTGTCCCCATCAGAGTCCCCCCCACAGCAGGTGTCCCCATCTAGGGTGACCACATTTCCAAACTGCCATTCAGGGACAATTTTGCCAAGGACCAGGGGGGTCATGTTGAATGCAGTTTCAGGGTTGACGGGATTTCGGAGCAGAGTGTTTTGTCAGGTGAATGGCTGGTTATAGCACTTATATCATCCCAATACCATGCTTGGAATGTAATTCTATTATTACATTGTAATAATAGACCCCTTTTTCATTAAGAATAGGCCCCTCCCTCAGTACTAACCCCCTCCACTAACTATAGACCCCCTCCCTCAGTACGGACCCCTCTCTTCACTAAGTATATACCCCCGCAGATATCATAAAAGAGGTGGTCAGAGACTGCAGACATTATGATACAGAAAATGCTCAGAGACCAGTGTGCCACTTTCCACCTGTAGCCTGCCTCCAGATGTCAGGGGTCCATGCTGGGACCTGTAGTCCTTCAATATTGGGGGATCACATTCCTTTTTTTAAATCATTTATTTTTTTATTGCTTTTATCATGAGTATATAAAGCCAACAGTCGAGCGTACAGTCAATTTGTTTACAAAGTACATAGATGTATACAGGATCATCCAGTCTCTACTCCCATATGGGGTTAGTGTCACCTATTGCACATGGCACTAGAGCCCTCGACACTGTTGGTTATTATGTTGTATTCCTCGCCCTCTCCTTTCCCACCCTTGGGAGCATACAGTCGTGGTAATAATTGGATCGGGTTGTAGAAGGTTGCCACTAGTCCCTTTGTTTAATATCTAAGGCATGGGTCCTCAAACTATGGCCATCCAGCTGTTCAGGAACTACAATTCCCATCATGCCCTAGTCATGGCTGTGAATGTCAGAGTTTTACAATGCCTCATGGGACTTGTAGTTCCGCAACAGCTGGAGGGCCGTAGTTTGAGGATCCCTGGTCTAAGGCAAGTGAGAGCAGGGGCTTTCTCGTGGGGAAATTCCTGTCGGGGCCCCATCGCTAGTTGGACTGTGTTATTCCAGAGCTCCGAGGTCACTAAGTACTAGGAGGAGGGATAACTACCTAAGGTTCTCATTTGGCAGCTGCCATAGTCTCCAAATTTTAACAAACTTGTCATAGTTCCCCTGAATGATATAGTGTACCCTTTCATTTGAGATTGTTTGTTTCATAGCTACTAGCCAGTTCTCTATAGATGGGGGCGCCTGCGCTTGCCATTTTTGAGCAATTAACTTACGGGCCTGAAATAGGCATCTCAAAATAGGTTCAAGGGTGCCTTGCGGTACCCTAGTAACATCCATACATCCCAAGAGGCAGATCCTGGCTACTGGGTCTAGGGCAGATCCAAATATGTCATTTATCTGTGTTATGATTCCCACCCAGAAGTTATGTAATTTCGGGCACTTCCAAACCATATGAAAAATATCTCCTTTATTGTTGCATCTTGGGCAGTCATTGTTGTGCCTCCACCCTATTTTAAACATTTTATGGGGGGTGTAATAAACCCTATGTAATAAGAATAGGTGGGACAGCCTTTGGGCCGGGGCAATAGAGGCCCAAGCTCCCTGATGAAGGATCCTATCCCACTGTTCTGGGGATATTATGCCCAAATCGTTCTCCCATGCCACTTTACTCTTCCGCGGGCCTTCTTTACTTAGTGCCCTCACGCCCAGACTATTGTACGTTGCAGATATTAAGCCCTTGGCTTGAGTCGCCTCAATTACAGAAGTCAGGGCAGGCATCTGTGCCCATTCGACCGTTTGTGAGGCAAATTGTGCTTGAATAGTGTGGCAGACCTGTAGATATTTAAAAAAGGATTTGTTTGAGATTTTGAATTCACTTACTAGTTCTTGGAATGGCTTCATAATGTTGCTGTCAAACATATGCTTTAGGCGACATATGCCTTTATTCGCCCAGTCTCTCGATACTTCAATATTTAGCACCTCCTGTAAGTTATTGTTGTTCCAGAGGGGGGAGAATTCTGTCGGCCCATCATACCCAAAAATAGTTTTTATTGTGTGCCATGTTTTAATGATTAATTTTATGGTCGCATGTTTGTGGCAGAAAAAATCTGCTTCTAGGGCTTCAACTAGTAATTTGTGTGGATTGTCTGTTAGCAGGAGTCGGTTGTTGATACCACTTCCTTCTGCGGTTCCACATCCAGCTAAATGTTGCAGTTGTGCTGCCAAAAAATATAGTTTTGGGTGTGGAACCGCCATACCCCCCTCTTTAACAGGCAGTTGTAGAGTTTGTAGGCTTATCCTAGGTTGTCCTCCCTTCCATATTAGTTCTCTAAATAAAGAGTCTATCTTTTTAAACCACTTATGTCCTATCCATAATGGCGAGTTGTGCAGCATGTATAGTAGCTGTGGCTGCCAAATCATTTTAATTAAATTACAGCGTCCTGCAACGGACAGGGGCAGTCTTTTCCAGATATCGCTTTTATTTTTCCACTTTAATAATAATGGGAGGAGATTTAAAGTGAGGTATTGGGTAACATCTTTTGTGATCCAGATCCCTAGATACTTAATTTTAGAGCTAACAGTTATTTGAGAGAGACTTGACAACAGCTGGGAATCCACTGGGTCCACCGGTAGCAAGGCTGACTTAGTCCAATTAATAGTGAGACCTGAGAACTGTCCAAATTCCTCCATTAATTGCATAACTTTGTCTAGTGAACTTTCGACATCCCCTAGGAAAAATAAGACATCATCTGCGAAAAGCGCAATTTTGTCTTCGCAATGGTGTCTTCTGAACCCCGTTATGTCCGACCTCGCCCTGGCCATAATTGCTAGTGGTTCCATTGCGAGGGCGAACAGAAGGGGGGACAGTGGGCACCCCTGCCTCGTCCCTCGCTCCAGTTGGAAGATCTCAAATGTCTCGTCGTTGATTCTAACTTTGGCTCTTGGTTCACCATACAGCAACTTGACCCAGTTGATGTAGAGGGGACCAAACCCGAAACTATCGAGTACTTTCCAGAGGTATGCCCACTCAAGGCTATCAAAGGCTTTAGCAGCATCGAGTGACAGTATTGCTCTGGACCCTACGGTATCTGTTGGAGTGAGTATATTTAGGAAGGTTCTCCTGATGTTAATACTGGTTGCCCTGCCTGGTATAAAGCCAGACTGGTCTGGGTGAATAAGTTTACAGATGCATCTATTTAGCCGGGTTGCAAGAATTTTGGCTAAGATCTTTACATCTGAAGATAATAAGGAGATTGGGCGGTAGGATGAGGGTTCTAGGTGGTCCTTCCCCTCCTTATGAATTACAGTGATAGTCGCTTCCATCATTGAAGGGGGGAGTGTCCCCTCTCTCATCGCCCCCTCAAAGGTCCTCAACAACTCTGGGAGCAATATCTCACCAAACTTCTTATATACCTCAATAGGGAGCCCGTCCCGTCCCGGGGATTTCTGATTTGGAGTATATCTTACTGCTTGTTGGACTTCTTTTAGAGTGATTGGTGCGTCTAACTCCTGTCTATCTTTGTCGAGGAACGTGGGAACTACTATTTTCTGGAAAAATATTTCCGTATCGCCATTCGCCAACTCCCTTTTGTACAGTTCTTTGTAGTACTGGCAAAAAGTTTTTAAGATCTCCTGGCCGTCTGTTGTTATTTCACCCGACATTGTTCTAATTGCTGGGACATTTGACGGGGGGGAATTGGTTCTACTCAAAAGAGCTAACATACGTCCTACCTTCTCCCCCTCACCAAACTGTCGCTGCCTTTGTAGTGTTCTCTTATTCTCCGCTATTCTTAAGATATGCGTTCTATATTTTTCTTGTTTTTCCAGCCATGCTGCCTGTTTAGCTGGCTTTGGCTCTTCAATAAATCTCAGTTCTGCTTGGAGAGTCTCGCTGGTCAGCCTATCCTCTTCCGCCCTCCCTGCCTTTTTGATCCTAGCAACCTGTTGAATTAACAGTCCCCTTGCAAAGGCTTTCAGGGAGTCCCAGACCACTCCCGTCGGCGCCGTCCCTTGGTTGATGAGCACAAACTCTGCTAATTGCGACACCATGGTCTGTGAATCACCAATCAGCTCTAACCAACCAGGATTGATCTGCCATTCTTTGCGAGAAGGCTTGACACCTATCCTTATTGTTAGCACCACCGGGGAATGATCTGAGACCCCTCTGGGGCCATAGTGTATCTCCTTGACCAAGGGCATAATTCCCTCACTACACAGGGCCATATCTATTCTAGATAACGTATGGTGGGAACTGGAATAGCATGAGAATTGGCGAACCTGTGGGAAAAAGGATCTCCAAATATCTCTCATCCCAGTTTCCTGCAAAAAAACAGCCAGTTGCCCCCCCTTGGGCCCAGTCCCCGGTGGAAATCTGTCAATACTGTTGTCGAGAACTGCATTGTAGTCACCGACAGCTATGATGGTGACATCTGGGGTATCGAGTGAGAACTTATTAAGGCTATATAGAACATCTAGCTTAAAAGGAGGGGGGATGTATACATTGGGCCAGATTCAGGTAGGAGAGCGAATCTTTATTTTGGAGTAACGTTTCTCATTTACGTTACTCCGCCAAAACTTTAGGAGCAAGTACTGTTATTCACATAGCACTTGCTCCTATAGTTGCGGCGGCTTAGCGAAAATGAGCCGGCGGAATTCAAATTGGGCAGGTAGGGGGTGTGTATTATTTAAACTAGGCGCGATCCCGCGGCGAACGTACTGCGCATGCGTCGACTGTCAGTGCGCATGCTCCAAATTCTGTCAGTGAACGTCAATGACGTCAATCCCCATTCACGGACGACGCGAAAATTGTTAAATTCGATGCGATGACGACGGCCATACTTAACATAGGATACTCCACCTAGGGGGCATGTTTTTCTTTACGCCGCGTATCGCTTACGGAAACGTCAGAAAGTCACTGCGTCGGGCCCGAGTACGATCGAGAATTGCAGATTCTTGCTGATTAACATATTCTCAGCGTTAATCAGCGGGAACGCCCTGAGCGCCATTTTTTAAATTGCAGTTCCGATACGACGGCGAAATACAATTACGCCGCTCGTATAGGAACTCCAACCCGGCGTTTCTTGTTTTCTGCTTACAGAAAACAGAAACGCCAGCTCAAAGTGAGAGTTATGCTGGCGTATCACTGATACTCCAGCCTAACTCTACCTGAATCTGGCCCATTGGCTATGACATACGGCCTGTTCTCAATAGAACAGAGCAGGAATATAAATTGACTTTGATCATCCACCCATGATTTAGAGCAGGAAAAAGTCATCCCCCTCCCGATCATTATGCTCACTCCTCTTGAATAGGAGGAGTGTACCGAATGGAATTGGGCTTGAAATTTGCGGCTATTCAACTGCGGGACTGAATCCTTAGTCAAATGTGTCTCCTGGAGGCAGATTAACCCCGGCATTCCATCCTCCAGGAGTGACATGACTGCATTCTTTTAGTTGGATCGCCCATACCTCGTACATTCCAGGAGGTGATAGCCAGTAGCTTACCCGGCATCAAAAATAATTGGAATAGTAATCAGGTTTTCAGCGATACTCGAGCAACAGAGGCATGGATCCGCTGCTCGTATCCCTCGATAAACTCGATCGTCGGATAACCAACCCACTTGTATAGCCTCTACCTCACCTGATTGTATTGTAGCAACATGTAGTACCCCGAGTGTATGCTCCCTTACCCCTCCCCTAAAAACCACCCTCCCTCCCCAACCCCTCCCACCCATCCTCCTACCTCCTTGCCCTATAGGGCTCCCCATCGGGGCTGGTCCAGTGACCGCTATTCTCACACTCACACTCAACCCCCAAACTATACCAACGAGTGCCCCTCCCACTCTTGCTCCTTCCCCCTCCCAGGCCTCGAAGGCCAAATGCTTTGTATGGCTGGGGAAGGCAATGAAGTTGGTGAGAGGAAAAGGAAGAAAAGGAGAAAGAAAAAAAAAAAAAGAGAAAAAGGGAAAGGGGAGAGAGGGAGGGAAGAGAGAAGCGCTAAGAATTACCCCGTCTGTACTACTTCCCTTGCTGTTAATACTGGTTGCCCTGCCTGGTATAAAGCCAGACTGGTCTGGGTGAATACGTTTACAGATGCATCTATTTAGCCGGGTTGCAAGAATTTTGGCTAAGATCTTTACATCTGAAGATAATAAGGAGATTGGGCGGTAGGATGAGGGTTCTAGGTGGTCCTTCCCCTCCTTATGAATTACAGTGATAGTCGCTTCCGTCATTGAAGGGGGGAGTGTCCCCTCTCTCATCGCCCCCTCGAAGGTCCTCAACAACTCTGGGAGCAATATCTCACCAAACTTCTTATATACCTCAATAGGGAGCCCGTCCCGGGGATTTCTGATTTGGAGTATATCTTACTGCTTGTTGGACTTCTTTTAGAGTGATTGGTGCGTCTAACTCCTGTCTATCTTTGTCGAGGAACGTGGGAACTACTATTTTCTGGAAAAATATTTCCGTATCGCCATTCGCCAACTCCCTTTTGTACAGTTCTTTGTAGTACTGGCAAAAAGTTTTTAAGATCTCCTGGCCGTCTGTTGTTATTTCACCTGACATTGTCCTAATTTCTGGGACATTTGACGGGGGGGAATTGGTTCTACTCAAAAGAGCTAACATACGTCCTACCTTCTCCCCCTCACCAAACTGTCGCTGCCTTTGTAGTGTTCTCTTATTCTCCGCTATTCTTAAGATATGCGTTCTATATTTTTCTTGTTTTTCCAGCCATGCTGCCTGTTTAGCTGGCTTTGGCTCTTCAATAAATCTCAGTTCTGCTTGGAGAGTCTCGCTGGTCAGCCTATCCTCTTCCGCCCTCCCTGCCTTTTTGATCCTAGCAACCTGTTGAATTAACAGTCCCCTTGCAAAGGCTTTCAGGGAGTCCCAGACCACTCCCGTCGGCGCCGTCCCTTGGTTGATGAGCACAAACTCTGCTAATTGCGACACCATGGTCTGTGAATCACCAATCAGCTCTAACCAACCAGGATTGATCTGCCATTCTTTGCGAGAAGGCTTGACACCTATCCTTATTGTTAGCACCACCGGGGAATGATCTGAGAACCCTCTGGGGCCATAGTGTATCTCCTTGACCAAGGGCATAATTCCCTCACTACACAGGGCCATATCTATTCTAGATAACGTATGGTGGGAACTGGAATAGCATGAGAATTGGCGAACCTGTGGGAAAAAGGATCTCCAAATATCTCTCATCCCAGTTTCCTGCAAAAAAACAGCCAGTTGCCCCCCCTTGGGCCCAGTCCCCGGTGGAAATCTGTCAATACTGTTGTCGAGAACTGCATTGTAGTCACCGACAGCTATGATGGTGACATCTGGGGTATCGAGTGAGAACTTATTAATGCTATATAGAACATCTAGCTTAAAAGGAGGGGGGATGTATACATTGGGCCAGATTCAGGTAGGAGAGCGAATCTTTATTTTGGAGTAACGTTTCTCATTTACGTTACTCCGCCAAAACTTTAGGAGCAAGTACTGTTATTCACATAGCACTTGCTCCTATAGTTGCGGCGGCTTAGCGAAAATGAGCCGGCGGAATTCAAATTGGGCAGGTAGGGGGCGTGTATTATTTAAACTAGGCGTGATCCCGCGGCGAACGTACTGCGCATGCGTCGACTGTCAGTGCGCATGCTCCAAATTCTGTCAGTGAACGTCAATGACGTCAATCCCCATTCACGGACGACGCGAAAATTGTTAAATTCGATGCGATGACGACGGCCATACTTAACATAGGATACTCCACCTAGGGGGCATGTTTTTCTTTACGCCGCGTATCGCTTACGGAAACGTCAGAAAGTCACTGCGTCTGTGGAGAAAGAAAGTGCAGCGCTATACTAATTACTTTTGTGAAAATGCTGCCAAATTCACATGACATAACAATGTGAAATCAAACAAAAATTGTATGGAAAAGCATAGTAAAAGACAATTGTACTCAACATGTGTGGAATACTGATATAGTCCATACATATGTTGGCAAACTGATGAGTGAAAAAACCAACCAAACAAAATAAACAAAAATGAATAGTTCATAGGTGTGTCCCAAATGGATGAATGAAATCTTCACATATGATGCCAGTTCAAGGAAATTGAAACAACAATGATGGCTTGTCTGTAGCAACCTTCAGACTATCAAAATCAATGGAAATGGATACTCTTACCAGCTGTGGTGGACTCACATGTTAGTACTAACAGCAAGTCAGATCAGACATGGTGGTCACAGCGGACCCTGGGCTCTGTGCGTGAAAGGTTTTGCAGCTGAGATGATGGATTCAATCTTGGTCGGATACCTCACTTCAGGGACAGGAACCCGGATAACAAAAGGCCAATGGAGGGATGGCCAGGCTCATGTATCAACACAACATGTGTGGCATGGGAAAAAGAAAAAAGAAATGCTCCCAATGGTGCAGATCAAAAAACCAATGAAGGCTTTATTTAAAATAAATGAATAAAATCACGTGAAAAATATATCTAAAAGCAGTATGGGGTACTATGGATGTTACCCGACTAGTTTCGGCTCAAAGCCATCAACAGGGGCATCTGTCTGTACCCCCACGCTGCTGAGTTTAAATAAGACAAGTAATCCGGAACTCCACCCCTGAAAGGGAGGAGACAGGAAGTGAACAATCTTGACAGGATATAGTACATCAAAACAAATGTTCTAATATACAAATATAAAGCAGGATCTGTCATACCAATGTTTGACATGATTGAACAATCAAAAAGGTAAACGTATAAAGCATATACAGTATATATAATGACATATAAATAGTAATAAGCATCTAATTCAAACTTTACCGAAACATATATCCCAATGGACAGCAAAGCAGCATACAATAAAACATACAAAAAAAAAAAAACCATGCATGCCCTATGAGTAGTGACCAGTAAGGGGCCTTGATCAACTGCCATAAGCAACACTGAGCCACTCTAATGGACCAAGGCACTACCCCATACAAAAAGGTCCGCCCAAAACCTAAGTTAATGCAGTGCATGACAATAAAGAAACAGGAACCACATAGAAATCCGTCTGTTGGGGACACACAGAATAACCAATGAGAGCAAGGAAAGACTGGAGGGGCGGGTCCGGTGATGTAGGAAGGAACAACATCCAACCCGCATAGCTCGTAGCTAACCGCACCCCCATGCCTGCCCAATGTCATATGGAGAGCTAGACAATGGACAGCACAAAGATCTGTAGCCAATCCAAAGTAGGTGGGTGCGGCGCCGATAACGTCATCGACCCCGCCGCCCACAACCAATCCAAGGGGAACCGCATTCGTGACTGACAGGCTTCAGCAGCCAGACATGCAATCCAATGGGCGGGCGAGACGTCAAAAAACGTCATCTAACGTACCCATTGCATCCGCCCATCGGGAGGCACAGGCGCATCGCCGATCGGGAAGCGGGTAAAACTACCCACACTACCCGAACGTACATAGATGCGTCATTACGTCACCCTCATGGACTGAAGAAAGGGGGGGGGGGGAGAGAGGGGTGGAAGTCCGTGTCTCCAGAGAAGGAACGCTCCACCCTGGGCTGTGAATTCCAACCCCAGGGGACACCCTCCCATAAAGGCCATAAGCAAGCTAATAATGACACCAGGATGTATTTATGGAAGAACAGTAATGTTAATGTATAAAACAACATAACAACGAGTTGTGCAAAAGCAAAACTTTAGTAACCTAGAAAAATAAGGGCAACCAGTGTAACACCTAGATGGGACATGAACGTCGCAACTGCCCAATAGATGGACGCATATCCACAAAAAGGGAAGAAAAAAAAAAAAAAAAAAACCTGAAATGAGTAAGTAATTATATAATTCTTCCTTCTCTCCAAAGTTTGGACACATGAGCACAGGACCTCACGCCCGGTTAATGAAGCAATTGACATCCCAATCCACATTCATACCGTGGGGCGTGTAGCTCCTGAGCTCATGTATCCAAAAAGTCTCCAAACGGGAGACACCCCTAGTACAAGAGTCGCCCCTCCAGTGGGGGACAAACTTATCAATGACTTGGAAGGAAGTACCCCTGGGGTCACTGGCGTGGTGTTCCAAATAATGTCTGGAGACAGTGTGTTTAGGGCATCCCTTTTTGATCTTACCCAAATGTTCGTTAACTCGAATGGCAAAGTTCCGAATGGTTCGGCCCACATATTGCATTTTACAGGGACATGTGATGAGGTACACTATGTAACTAGTAAAACATGTGGTGAACTGTTTCATCTTATAACTGCGGTTAGTCACAGTAGAAATGAATGTGTCTGTTCTTCGTCTGCCTAAAACATTGACAATGCATGTGTTACACTTCCGACACGGATGATATCCTTTCGTTTCTGGAAAGAATGTGGCCTTTATAGGGGGGTCTATGACATTGGGTGCAATATCACTCTGTATAGATTTGGCTCCCCTAAAAATTAGACCTGCTTTCTCAGGTAGGCAAGGTCCCAAAATTTTGTCGCTACGGAGCACCTTCCAGTGCCTATTAAGTATTTTCTTAATGTCGTTATGCTGTACAGAAAAGTCGGTGAAAAAAGACCATTTGAACCTATCATCGTAGTTTTTCTTAGGTTTGTCAACCAATAGAGAAGACCTTTCTATATTGGATACAGTGTTGATGGCATCATCCAATTCACGAACTCTGTATCCTTTGTCTAAAAATCTATCCCTTAAGGTCTGACACTGGGACTCGAAGTCCTCCCTTCTGGTACAATTCCTCTTCATCCGAAGGAACTGGCCCTGAGGGACAGATCACAGCCATTGGTGGTGATGGCAACTATCGACCGGAATGTAACCATTCCGGTCGGTAGGCTTGAAAAAGGTCTTAAATTCAAAATGACCACCAATGGCTGAGATCTCAAGATCCAAAAAATGGATGGAGGTTGAACTGACTTCGTATGACAACACAATCCCACAATTGTTGTCATTAAGGAAAGACATGAAAGAGTCAAGAGACTCTCTCGTGCCTTTCCAAAGGAGGAGGATGTCGTCTATATAACGTGCCCACAGGACCAATTCGGGTCTCTGTGGGGCATCAACGACATCCTCCTCCCACTGGGCCATAAATAAGTTGGCGAGGCTAGGGGCATATTTAGCCCCCATAGCCACGCCTTTGACTTGGGAAAAGAACTGGCCCTGAAACCAGAAGTAATTATGCTTTGTGGCAAAGTCTAATAACTCCATGATGAAGTTCCTCTGGATAACAGAAAGGGATGGATTGCGTGTAAGAAACAATTCCACTGCATCCAGTCCCAATTGGTGGGAGATGCATGTGTATAAGGCAGCAACATCTGCCGTTACCATCAGTATTTCTCCCTGATAATGAACAGCCTCCAGTCGTTTAATGGTATCCTTGCCCACGTGGAAGAAAAATATATTTTAAATATATTTTTAAAAAACATTCTAAATATATTTTTTCCAAATATATTGCAATATATTTGAAATGCTACAATTTTGGCCAGATTCAATATATTTCAAAAATATATTTCAATATATTTGTGAATATATTATTGAATATATTGGGAAATGCATTGTGAAATATGTTGCAAATATACTCATAAATATATGTTAAATGTACTTCTGAATGCATTTAGCAATATATTTATGCAGCCATAAATATATTGCAACATGCATTTTGGAATGCATTGTGAATATATTCAGACATATATTGCTAAATGCATTCAGAAGTACATTTAACATATATTTCTGAATACATTCACAATGCATTCCAAAATGCACTTTGCAATATATTTATGGCTGCATAAATATATTGCTAAATGCATTTAACATATATTTATGAATATATTTGCAACATATTTCACAATGCATTACCCAATATATTCACAAATATATTCACAAATATATTGAAATATATTTTTGAAATATATTGAATCTGGCCAAAATTGTAGCATTTCAAATATATGGCAATATATTTGGGAAAAATATATTAAGAATGTTTTTTAAAATATATTGTAAATATAAATGTACTGAATGTAAAATAAAAAAAAATACATTCCTATTACATTTTGAAATGCTGTGCATTTATATATTGTATTTTATATATTGTAGGCCTATAAAACCAGCAAATATTTGGAAATAAAAACGATAACACAGTACAATACACACAACTTTATTATCATGTAAATATACAAACACTACAACACAGAGAATAGAAAGTGGTGTTAACTGTGGTAAATGACATACAAGTTTATTTGTGGTATTCTGATGGTTCCCGATGTTTCCCTTCAGGTGATATTTCAACACCGGAATTGTTCTCGTAAGAGCGTCACTGATCACACCGTTTGAAGTCCCAGGAAACTTTGCCAAAGTGGCAGCTTTAAAAAGTAAATGGAAAATATTAGACTTATTAGATTTTCCCTGTGAATCAAAAGCCATATAAGACCCTTTTCACACTTTAGCGCTGCTAAAGCTCCGGCGGTTTTTGCAACACTTTTTAGGCGGTTTTTTTTTTTAAAGGGAAAAAGTACAGTTTTTAATGCGCTTTTAAAGTGCTTTGGAAGTGCTGCCCATTAATTTCAATAGGCAGGTGTGTTTTAGGAGCGCTATTTATAGCGCTCCCAACCCGCCCCAGATGCTGCTTGCAGGACTCTTTCTAAAGTTCCGCAAGCGCATCACCCCAGTGTGAAAGTACTCATTGCACTGAAAGGGATGCAGTTTCATGAGCTTTTTAGAGGCTATTTCTAGTGCTAAAACACCTGAATACTGGCTCAGTGTGAAAGGGGTCTAATAGATGCAGCTGAGTAAATAAAACGAACAAAATTAAGCATGTAAAAAAAAAATATTGTAGACTTTTAAAAAATCTGTATAAAAATCAACATCTTGCCTACAACTTGCCTTTTTAGTTCAGACTACTACCAGACTGAGCAAGATATCTTATTTTGACACAACAGTCAAATTGGCTTACAGTCTACATGTCAAAGCTGATGTTTTCATAGGGTCTAACTGTACTTGCTTCTCTCCATCTGTCAGCCGCTTGGAGGCACCTCCTTAAAGGTTACTTTTTATTGAAGTGGTTGTAAAGGTACAAGGGTTTTTACCTTCATGTATTCAATGCATGAAGGTAAAAAAAACTTCTGTGTGCAGCCCCCCTATACTTACATGAGCCCTCTCTCAATCCAGTGATGTCCACGAGAGCCTTGCACTGCTGATTGGCTTTCTGTAGCGGTGGGAGCTATTGGCTCACGGTGCTGTCAATCACAGCCAGTGAGCTAATTAGGAGATGGGGTCAAGGCAAGGCTCAGTGTGTGATTGGACACACAGAGCTCTGGTTCAGGAGCACCGGCATGGGACCTGAGAAGAGAAGGATCTGAGCTGCTCTGTACAAAAACCCTTACACAGAGCAGGTAAATAGGAGTAGGATATGTTTGATATTTAAAAAAAAAGACAACCATTTAATGTTTCGATACCAAAAGAAAACCTACCTGTTTAGGCCTTGAGTACGACACTTGACAAGGAGATGAGCTCAAGTCTTCAGATGGGACAAAAGGTGATGCACACGATACACCCACACAGGATGAACTTCCACCATCATTCTTCAGTGCTATTAGCTGCGCTCTTGTTGTTTTCAAAAGATCCATTACACCAGGCAACTCTATGGAAAAGCATAACAACTTTTTAAGTAACATAATGGCCTATTTTCTCACTATATCCATTCATTTCATTTGTTAGAAATTGATGACTTGTGGAAAAATGTACTTAAATGATTAGAGGGTTTCCTCCAGTCTGCTGCTGACCCCCCCAAGAGGGTTTCTCCCAAGGTAAAAGTAAGGATGTTCCACAAAACAAAAATCCTACTTGTGCATATAGTATGTAGTTACCTCAGTGCACTCACTGCTACTATAATGAATGTAGTACAGTAAACTTCCAGTTACTCAACGATCCCCATTGGTACTGTTATTTCTGGTTGCTTGAGATCTAATAGTAACTCTCAAGCATCCACTTCCCATGGCACCCTGACCCCCTCCCACTTAGCAGCTAAAGGGGGTAGGGATTGGGGGCAGGGTTTTACCACCCCCAAATTCACATGTGAATGAGCCTTAAAAGTGCTATTGCCAAATGCAACTTAGGGCTCATTCACAAGTGCAGTATGCAATGCTCCAATGCGCCTCTGAGAAATTCTGCAAGGTGGTGAGGAGGCAAAATGTTTACACCAAAAATTGCAGTGAAAGGCACACAATTGCAGCGCGGTAGTACGGCAATTATAGGTTTTAGTCAGGTGTGAGGAGGCAACATTGGAGGAGACTATGCCCTGTGATCTTTGACTTCTCCCATGTTGTTCAGGTAGATCTCCAACTCTCTAAGGTTGCCTACCTCTGCCTTAAAACACTGTAGAATGAAAGGGCAAATGATTGGTCAAACAGAAAATAAAGATAAAAATAACAAAGGCAGCAGAACTGGTGGAATAACACACAATAAATAGATAACAAAAATAAAAGACTGTGCCAATAAAAAAGATTCAATGAAAATTAAAATTGAAAAAATGTCACCAATACCAATTCCATTGAAAGATTGGCATCCAGGGGCTGATATGCCAAAAACGGTGCACAATAATTAACCAAAACAAAAAAATCAGAGTGCAAGGAAAAATTTGTATACAAATTCACAAAATGAATGTCAAATTATATGTATAAACAATGAGAGGTTAATACGCCAAATCGGTGATCCCAAAATTGTATGCCAACAGCACACAATTGGCAAACCAAACCTCAAAAATTCTTAATGATATCACCACAAAACTCAAACGCTGATGACCAAATGAATAATGAAGGATGATGCAGATATGATGATCAGATACAGTGCCAGTTTAATGCAGTGATATAAACCGCAATTAAGTTGTCCGCTTACCAAAGGCAAGTTGTCTCAGTTGTTGGTTTTCTTCTTCCAAGTGCTTATTCTGGTTTTATATTCACCAGCTGTCAGTTAGTCTTGGTCAGGTGCTTTGACAGCGGCTGGCGGCCCATCTGTCAGAATCCGCCAAAAATAAAAAAAATAAAAATTATCTTTCCACCTCCACCCCCCCCATCCACTCCCCCCCACCCCACACACACACCACACACCCCCATCTTTCAAACCCCCCGCCCACACACACACCCCAGACACCGCTAACCTCCTTCTGCACAATTTATTTGATGGTAGCTGAATGTAAACAGCAGGCAGTGGGGGAACCATAGCCAGACTGCCATTGGCTGTTTCAAATTTTAAAATTAGGCTGACTATTGTGCCCCCTTCCCACTGCCTGCTGTCAATCAGCAGAGGAAGACCTGAAGAAGAATGTTCTCCTTCAAATCCTCTCCTTTGCTGATTGACAGCAGGCTATTGATTTCCCTGCTATCTGCTCTTTTTTCCTGCATTCTGACAGTGGCCAGTGGCTGTTAGAATACAAAAAAAGGCGTAGATGTCAACTGATATCAGGCTACTTCTGGGGCAGCTGGATGTAAACATAATATCATTACCTCATATTGTTATCGGCCTGAAAGGTGGCCCATAATTGGTATCTGTATGGAAAAATACATATCTAATGGCACCTAGTAGCAGGGCAGATAATAATATGCAAAAGGGGAGGGAGACATAAACATTGGTAGCACTATGCACTGACATTATGGGGTATATTTACTAAAGGCAAATCCGCTTTGCACTACAAGCGCACTTGGAAGTGCAGTCACTATAAATCTGAAGGGGACAAAAAAAATCATTTTTGCCTGTACATGATTGGATGATAAAATCAGCAGGGCTTCCCCTCATTTCAGATCTACCCCTCAGATCTACAGTGACTGCATGTCCAAGTGCACTTGTAGTGCAAAATGGATTTTCCTTTAGTAAATCAACTCCTATGCTGCATGGCGAGTGGATATAGAATAGAAGCCATATAATATTGTATGCAGCAATCATGTACACTGAAAGTAAGTTACACAGTTACTGGATATAACATGGAAGCCATACATATTATATACAGCAATGTACACTGACAGTATGTTACACAGTTACTGGATATAACATGGAAGCCATACATATTATATGCAGCAATGTACACTGACAGTATGTTACACAGTTACTGGATATAACATGGAAGCCATACATATTATATGCAGCAATGTACACTGACAGTATGTTACACAGTTACTGGATATAACATGGAAGCCATACATATTATATGCAGCAATGTGCACTGACAGTAAGTTACACAGTTACTGGATATAACATGGAAGCCATACATATTATATGCAGCAATGTGCACTGACAGTATGTTACACAGTTACTGGATATAACATGGAAGCCATACATATTATATGCAGCAATGTGCACTGACAGTATGTTACACAGTTACTGGATATAACATGGAAGCCATACATATTATATGCAGCAATGTGCACTGACAGTATGTTACACAGTTACTGGATATAACATGGAAGCCATACATATTATATGCAGCAATGTGCACTGACAGTATGTTACACAGTTACTGGATATAACATGGAAGCCATACATATTATATGCAGCAATGTGCACTGACAGTATGTTACACAGTTACTGGATATAACATGGAAGACATACATATTATATGCAGCAATGTACACTGACAGTATGTTACACAGTTACTGGATATAACATGGATGCCATACATATTATATGCAGCAGGGTGACATGCTGTGGAAGAGGAGCTCTATAATATTACATTACTGTGCACATGCTGTATGGTAACTGGGAAGGTGAATGTACACAGAATGAGAACTATTCAGCAGGAAATAGACAAATACAACTTAACTCATACACCAAACTTTCACAATTCTAATATTATTACATAGAAGGCTCACCTTTCATCCAGGAGAATACATCCAGGGGAATACAGAGAGCGTCTCCACCATGCTGCCATGCTTTCCTTTTCAGACTAGGCCTTACCAGGAACAGGAAGTGAGAGGTGAAAGTTCACCCCTCTGGTTCCCACTGCTCACTTCCTGTCACACACCTCCTGTATTGTTTCCTGTATTATCATTGCAGTCTCATTTAAAGAGTTTTCCCCAGGGCTGAATTCACATATTATAAGATCGAAGGCACAGAATTTAAACCCACATCCCAATAAAAAGAATGAGATAAAAGAAATGAGAAAAATATTTATACATGTAAGTAAGTGATGGGAGATGCATTCTATATATATATTTTGTATCTTCATTCTGGTACATGTGTGTGTGTGTATATATATATATATATATATCAGATATACTCTATGTGTATGTGTGTGTGTATATATATATATATATATATATATACTAAGGTGACCAGATTTTTAAAAAAAAATCCAGGGACACATTTTTTTTAACTAGTAATGGCGGCAATCAGCGTCTCTCTGCCCATCGCTGCAGCCGCCCACCACACAGCCTGCCAAGTCTTACACTCCGGGTCCCCGCTACTGCTTGGTGGGGAGCGGAGGAAGATAAACAGGCAGGCAGCTGGCCGGGACTTGAGCCAAGGCAGAAGAACATGGAAGCGGAGCTGAATGGGAATGCACCTGAAACTGAAGAAATATTCCCTCTGCTCCGACCAACACATGATCATCAGAAAGGGGCACAGGTAATGGAAAAAATCCCCCCCCCCCAAGCTAGTAGGAGCGACAGAGTAGGGGGGTGTAATTCAGAATTATTATTTTTTTAATTCTGCACTGACTGTCTTTGAAATTGCCCCAGCCCCTGTTCAAATCCAATGGGGACAAAACTGGGGACAGACTTGGTCTATAGGGACAGTGTCCTTAATCCAGGGACTGTCCCCTGAAACCGGGGATGTCTGGTCACCCTATATATATACACACACACACACACACACACACACACACACACACAGTATATCTGAGATATATATATATATATATATATATATATATATATATATATATATGTGTATGTATATATATATATATGTATATATATATATTAGGGCTGTGCAAATTAACTTTTAATCGATCGATTAATCTTTAATTTTTTTGATCGATCAAAATCTTTTTGATCGATTAAAAAATTCTTATGACTGGTACTCATCTCTCTGCCAGCTTCTGGGCCTTCAGGGAGTTCTGTCAGAGATCCGGTGACATCATGGACACCAGCAGGGCTTGCCGTGTCCATCTGAAGGGCTCCTTTGCTGTGCCTTCATATCTGCATGCCGGCGGGACCTTACTATCTGCCACACGCAAGGCAAGCGCTGTTACACATCCCTCTATCACTTCCCTCTATCAGCCTGGGATTCTACAACCATCCACTGGGAGTTGTGATAGTTCCCTTCATGGGACATCTACATGCCGATGGACTGATGTTAACCCCTCCTCATCTGGATTCAGCAGTGGCATCGTTGTACACATTTTTATACCAGTATCATACTTAGCTACAGGTTTTTATGACTGCTTTTGCTACTGTTTGGTATTACTCGCACCATTTTTACAGTTTATTTAGCTACATCGATTTTATCTCCAGTGCAATATTTATTTTGTTACCTACTTGAAGACTATAAAAGTTTCAATGCAATTCCCATCGAGCGCTGCCTTTGTGTGTTTTTTGTATCCTGCTATCCATTTTTCCAGTGGTTGGTAGCTGCACTGGGAATCAGCCTGCAAGGAGATCAGCTACAAGTAGTTGGATCTGTATGTGCGTTATAATTAATCGAAATTAGTCGATTAATCGATTAAAAAAAAAAACGATTAATCGAACACAAAAATTTTGATCATTCACAGCCCTAATATATATGTATATGTATATATATATATATGTGTGTGTGTGTGTGTGTGTGTGTGTGTGTGTATATATATATATATATATGTATATATATATATATATATATATATATATATATATATATATATATATATATATATATACTGTATTTGCTGGCGTATAAGACTACCTTTTACACTTAAAAAAACTGGGCAAAAAGCAGGGGTCATCTTATACACCGGGTCAGCTGCTCGGATGCCTGCTGGATGTGCGGTAATATCGCATGTAGCTTCGGCTACATACAGTATATACCGCTGAGCCAATCCCGGTGAGCGGTGTATTCAAATGAATACAGAGCCTGCTCAGATTGGGGTAACAACCTCTGCCAATCCGAGTGCCTACATATAGTAGCCTGCTCGGATTGGCTTTGAGAGTCAGAGATGCACGGGCTGATGATGTTACAACCTCTGCCAATCCAAGCAGGCTTTGTATTCATTAATAGAATACATCGCTCGCCGTGATTGGCTCCAGTCCCAGTAAGAATGAAGAAGTATATGGCTCCAGAAGGAAGAAATATGAAGTATCGGAACGGGGGTCGTCTTATACGGTGAGTACAGGCAAACAAAACGTTAAAAAACTGTAAAATTAGGGGGTCGTCTTATACGCCTGGTCGCCTTATACGCCAGCAAATACGGTATATATATATATATATATATATATATATATATACACACACACACAGTATATATATATATATATATATATATATATATATATATATACATACGCACAAGAATGCAGCTCTCATCACTTACATATTTATCTTCCAGCACAGCCTAGCATTGGCAGTGCAGCTTGGGCAGGGATATGACATTTAAAGCGGAGTTCCACCCAAAAGTGGAAGCTCCACTTATTTGCCTCTTCCCCCCCCCCCCACCTACTTTGCCAATGCTTTTCTGCATGTGTGTTTTTGATGCATTCCAGGGTATGTTTGGTGTGTTTTTAAAGCATTCCAGTGCATTTTCCCCTCTTTTTTTTCTTAACCTTAGATAAGGACATGTGTGTTGCAGTGCGTTCAGGTGCATTCTAGTGCGTTTTTGATGTGCTTTACAGTGTTCCATTACAGTCCAGTGCAGGAAAAATGCAGCATGCTCTACTTTTTTTCTGGAACTGCAAGCACTAGTGTGAATTATGCCATTGAAAACCATATAACTTACTTTCCATGCAGACAAAAAAAAAAACGCACTGGGCTGCATGTGGTGTGAATTGTCCCTATATATAGGCAATGGAGGCAGCAGCACCCGAGAGCCAATGGAAACATTGGCTGGGATACCAACATCGCCGGATTCCAGGACAGGTAAGTGTCCTAATATTAAGTCAGCAGCTGCAGTATGTGTACAGTATGGGGGGTTATTTACTAAAGGCAAATCCACTTTGCACTACAAGCGCAAACTACAAGTGCAAAGTGCATTTGAAATTGCACTGAAAGTGCACTTGTAAGTGCAGGCGCTGTAAATCTGAGGGGTAGAACTGAAATGAGGGGAAGCTCTGCTGATTTTATCATCCAATCATGTGCAAGCTAAAATGCTGTTTTTTTTATTTTCCATGCCCCCCTCAGATCTACAGCGACTGCACTTCCAAGTGCACTTTCCTTGCAATTTCAAGTGCACTTTGCATTTGTAGTTTGAACTTGTAGTGCAACGTGGATTTGCCTTTAGTAAATAACCCCCTTTGTGTAGCTGCTGAGTTTTAATTTTGTGCTGGGGGGAACTTTTTGCTGCTGGAATTACCCTTCGGCAGGTACGAAGTCCAAACAATGGACTGGACTTAGTATAAAAAGAATATACAGTATATATACAATATATATTATATTGCCAAAAGTTTTGGGACGCCTGCCTTTACACGCACATGAGTTTTAATAGCATGCCAGTCTATAACAGCTTCAATTCCTCTGAGAAGGCTGTCTTATGGGAATGTTTGACCATTCTTCCAGAAGCACATTTTTGAGTTCAGGCACTGATGTTGGATGAGAAGGCCTGGCTCACAGTCTCCACACAAATTCATCCCAAAGGTGTTCTATCAGGTTGAGGTCAGGACTCTGTGTAGGCCAGTCAAGTTTCTCCACCCCAACCCACTCATCCATGTCTTTATGGACCTTGCTTTGTGCACTGGTCCAAATCATTTGGTGGATTATGGTGTGTGTGTGGGGGGGGGGGATTATGGTGTGGGGCTGTTTTTCAGGGGTTGGGTTTGGCTCCTTAGTTCCAGTGAAGGGAACTCTTAAGGCGTCAGCATACCAAGACATTTTGGGAAAATGTTATGCCCCCAACTTTGTGCGAACAGTTTGGGGATGGCCCCTTCCTGTTCCAACATGACTGCCCACCAGTGCACAAAGCAAGGTCCATAAAGACACTGATGAGCGAGTTTGGTAATAATAGTGCAACTTCTGATTCATGGATTAAACAGAACATTGAAGATTTATATCCAGAGTTTCTCTCTGTACTCTGTAAGCAGACAAGACCCTTGGACTGTGGAGGTGGATGTCTGTGAAGGTTCTCATTCATTCAGGTCAATCAATATAACTGTACTTGCTGGTCCGCCGACAAGCGTTCTCAATTCGGAATGACTTATACAAAAATTCTTTGGGAATGGAAAGTGGATGCGAGAGGTTTATCTGCTTTGTATTGAATGGATTATGTGCTTAAAATATTATAAAAAAAATATATTTTATTTGAATCTTTTATTTTTTTTTAATTTATTTTAAAAGAGTAAAACAAGCCATTTTAAAATGGTAGTGGGTCTCTTATAAATGTATTCAGAATGTTATCTATGACATAGTTACAAAAATATCAGACAAAATATATGTTGAAATGTCTTTATTAGACATTAAATATTTTCAGAAAAACATATTTTAAAAATATATTTTCTAATATATAGCTTTGTAAAATATATTTAAATTATATTTTTGGAATGCATTTACAAGTATATTTAAAGATATATGTTTGAATGCATTTTTTTATATGTTCAAAAATATCTGGACAATATATTTTCAAACATATATTTTCACATATATGCCTTTGGAAAATATATTAAAATTATATTTTTGGAACACATTTACAAATATATGTAAAAATATATGTTGAAAAAAATCTGAAGAATATATTTAAAAAATATATTTTTCAATATATGTCTTTGGAAAATGCATTTAAATTATATTTTGGAATGCCTTTACAAGTATATTTAAAAATATATGTTTAAATGCATTTTTTTAGATGCTCAAAAATATATGTCAAATATATTGAAAAAAATATATTTTAAAATATATGCCTTTGGAAAATATATTTGAATTTACATTTTTGGAATAGATGTAAAAATATATTCGCGTAGGCCAATATATTGTAAATATATTTAAAATATATAATTTTTTTAAATAAATATATTGGAAATATATTTTTCTTCCATATGGGTGGTATCCCTCAGATAAGAGGGAACCAATTTTACCAAGGGCTGCAAGTAGTGATCTATATACCTGCCGATGCGAGATGTCACGGAGTCAATCCCGCTGACGATCGGTCGCCCAGGGGGATTGACGGGGTCCTTGTGAACCTTCGGCAGGTAATAGATGACCGGAATACGTGGGGCCAAAGGGATCAAATAATCCGCCTCCTTCTTGTTCAAGATGTTAAGGGCCGAACCTTCTTTAATCAAAGCAGATAAGGCTTTTTTATATTTAAAGGTAGGATCCCCGGGGAGAATGATATAAGTGGTCTTGTCACTCAATAATCTATTAATCTCCCGGAGATACATTTCCTTATCTAATATTACCAGTCCCCCGCCTTTGTCGGCTGGGCGAATGATGATATTTTTATTAGCACAAAGAGTCTGTAGGCCCGCTTGGATAGCCGGATCTTGATGGACTCTGTTTTTAGGTAGCTTGTCCAAATCGCTCAAGACTAAGCTGCGGAACACATTAACAGAATGGGCTGTGTTAGCCGCTGGGTTGAATAAAGAGGGATTGGACAAGCCAGAGTGTATGGTCGCTACATTCGTAGTTGAATTTGAAGTACCGGGAGAGGGATTGGCTGGCAAAGCCAAAGACCTAACCTGTGGGGTGGACGTAGGTAGTGATAAAAAATGTCTCTGTATGTTTAATTTGCGAATGAATTTTTGCACGTCAATGAAGGTGGAAAAACTATTGAGCTTCCTGGGGGGAACAAATTTTAAACCCTTATCAAGGATAACCTGTTCCTCTTGAGAAAGCACTACTGAGCTAAGGTTGAATAGACCTAGACCTCTGAGATTTTTATTTTTTTGTTGCTGAGCACGCCAGCCACCTCTGGTGCCTCGTTTGGTCTTTGGCTGTGAGGTAAGTGGTACGTGGGAGGATGAAAGCCCTGAGGTCTGGGAAAACCCGGTTCCTCATACCACCCATCATGGGATGCTCTTAAATGGTCCTCGCCATCCCCATAATAGTGGGGATAAGGGCGAGAATCATAATGGGTCCCATGTGTTTCTCCAATGTATGGAGTATTATAATAAGGGGATCGCACTGGAGTGTGGTGGGCAGATCCTCTTCTGATTGAACCACTCTCGTGTGCCCATCTAGGGGGGCCCCCATTGTAATCTCCAGGGTATGTATAATTATAACCTTGTTGGGTATAACTCCTGTTACCCCGATTTTGGCCCCTCCCTCTATGTTGAAAACCCCTGCTATTAGAAGCAGAAGGGTATCCACCCCGAGCCTCTGTGTGTGGAGGTGGATTTCTAGGGGGATTTTTAATATTGACTTTTTTGGGGGGAGGTTTTGGTGAGGGCTGAGGAGGAGCCTCATAAACCAACGTCCTAGCTGAAATGGCATCAGGAGGTGCAGAAATTTCCATATCGGATTGAATATTTTCAGGATTACTGGAAATTTTCTTCTGCCAATTAAAGACGCTTTTGGCTTTATAATCAGTTATGTCCCGATTATATTTTTTTTGTTTTTTGGTTCTCTGCTCTTTCTCCTCTTTTTCGAGCAGAGTTTTTAAACCTGCAGACAATGAGACATATTCAGGGGTGTGGGCTGAAGAGGTAAGTTTCTCTCTGATTTCCTTAATCTCTTGGTCTATTGTATTCAGCCAAGCTTTTTTACGTTCCATCAAAAAGGTAATGAGCTGCAGACCTGCCTCGTTAAAATATTTGTACCATGAATCTAGATCTAATTCTCCCTGTTGGGGGGATACATCCCACCGTAGACCTCGGGGGACCATAGATTCCTTTATATACTGTTCCAAAAACGCGATATCCCAATGGAGGTGAACCTCAGAGACCATGACGTTTTTTAACCTGACAAACACACCACTGATTTCAGTGTTGGGATTGTGGACTGTGAAAACACCATGAGTGTTAAAGGACCTAGAGATCCTATATTCAAATACGTCCATGACAGACACAAAATGTAGAGAGCAGCAATTGATAATGTGTCAAGTAAGTATGGAAAGTTTTACATGTCCCTGTAAAATGCAATATGTGGGCCAAACCATTCGGAACTTTGCCATTCGAGTTAACGAACATTTGGGTAAGATCAAAAAGGGATGCCCTAAACACACTGTCTCCAGACATTATTTGGAACACCACGCCAGTGACCCCAGGGGTACTTCCTTCCAAGTCATTGATAAGTTTGTCCCCCACTGGAGGGGCGACTCTTGTACTAGGGGTGTCTCCCGTTTGGAGACTTTTTGGATACATGAGCTCAGGAGCTACACGCCCCACGGTATGAATGTGGATTGGGATGTCAATTGCTTCATTAACCGGGCGTGAGGTCCTGTGCTCATGTGTCCAAACTTTGGAGAGAAGGAAGAATTATATAATTACTTACTCATTTCAGGTTTTTTTTTTTTTTTTTTCTTCCCTTTTTGTGGATATGCGTCCATCTATTGGGCAGTTGCGACGTTCATGTCCCATCTAGGTGTTACACTGGTTGCCCTTATTTTTCTAGGTTACTAAAGTTTTGCTTTTGCACAACTCGTTGTTATGTTGTTTTATACATTAACATTACTGTTCTTCCATAAATACATCCTGGTGTCATTATTAGCTTGCTTATGGCCTTTATGGGAGGGTGTCCCCTGGGGTTGGAATTCACAGCCCAGGGTGGAGCGTTCCTTCTCTGGAGACACGGACTTCCACCCCTCTCTCTCCCCCCCCCCTTTCTTCAGTCCATGAGGGTGACGTAATGACGCATCTATGTACGTTCGGGTAGTGTGGGTAGTTTTACCCGCTTCCCGATCGGCGATGCGCCTGTGCCTCCCGATGGGCGGATGCAATGGGTACGTTAGATGACGTTTTTTGACGTCTCGCCCGCCCATTGGATTGCATGTCTGGCTGCTGAAGCCTGTCAGTCACGAATGCGGTTCCCCTTGGATTGGTTGTGGGCGGCGGTGTCGATGATGTTATCGGCGCCGCACCCACCTACTTTGGATTGGCTACAGATCTTTGTGCTGTCCATTGTCTAGCTCTCCATATGACATTGGGCAGGCATGGGGGTGCGGTTAGCTACGAGCTATGCGGGTTGGATGTTGTTCCTTCCTACATCACCGGACCCGCCCCTCCAGTCTTTCCTTGCTCTCATTGGTTATTCTGTGTGTCCCCAACAGACGGATTTCTATGTGGTTCCTGTTTCTTTATTGTCATGCACTGCATTAACTTAGGTTTTGGGCGGACCTTTTTGTATGGGGTAGTGCCTTGGTCCATTAGAGTGGCTCAGTGTTGCTTATGGCAGTTGATCAAGGCCCCTTACTGGTCACTACTCATAGGGCATGCATGTTTTTTTTTTTTTGTATGTTTTATTGTATGCTGCTTTGCTGTCCATTGGGATATATGTTTCGGTAAAGTTTGAATTAGATGCTTATTACTATTTATATGTCATTATATATACTGTATATGCTTTATACGTTTACCTTTTTGATTGTTCAATCATGTCAAACATTGGTATGACAGATCCTGCTTTATATTTGTATATTAGAACATTTGTTTTGATGTACTATATCCTGTCAAGATTGTTCACTTCCTGTCTCCTCCCTTTCAGGGGTGGAGTTCCGGATTACTTGTCTTATTTAAACTCAGCAGTGTGGGGGTACAGACAGATGCCCCTGTTGATGGCTTTGAGCCGAAACTAGTCGGGTAACATCCATAGTACCCCATACTGCTTTTAGATATATTTTTCACGTGATTTTATTCATTTATTTTAAATAAAGCCTTCATTGGTTTTTTGATCTGCACCATTGGGAGCATTTCTTTTTTCTTTTTCCCATGCCACACATGTTGTGTTGATACATGAGCCTGGCCATCCCTCCATTGGCCTTTTGTTATCCGGGTTCCTGTCCCTGAAGTGAGGTATCCGACCAAGATTGAATCCATCATCTCAGCTGCAAAACCTTTCACGCACAGAGCCCAGGGTCCGCTGTGACCACCATGCCTGATCTGACTTGCTGTTAGTACTAACATGTGAGTCCACCACAGCTGGTAAGAGTATCCATTTCCATTGATTTTGATAGTCTGAAGGTTGCTACAGACAAGCCATCATTGTTGTTTCAATTTCCTTGAACTGGCATCATATGTGAAGATTTCATTCATCCATTTGGGACACACCTATGAACTATTCATTTTTGTTTATTTTGTTTGGTTGGTTTTTTCACTCATCAGTTTGCCAACATATGTATGGACTATATCAGTATTCCACACATGTTGAGTACAATTGTCTTTTACTATGCTTTTCCATACAATTTTTGTTTGATTTCACATTGTTATGTCATGTGAATTTGGCAGCATTTTCACAAAAGTAATTAGTATAGCGCTGCACTTTCTTTCTCCACGTTCACTTTGACTTTGTTTGTCTGTGTGCTGGCTGCTACATTGTTTTTTGTTTTTCTTTGATAATTAGCGCAGTTGTTTTTCCCACTTTCCATAGTCACTGCGTCTGGCCCGAGTACGATCGAGAATTGCAGATTCTTGCTGATTAACATATTCTCAGCGTTAATCAGCGGGAACGCCCTGAGCGCCATTTTTTAAATTGCAGTTCCGATACGACGGCGAAATACAATTACGCCGCTCGTATAGGAACTCCAACCCGGCGTTTCTTGTTTTCTGCTTACAGAAAACAGAAACGCCAGCTCAAAGTGAGAGTTATGCTGGCGTATCACTGATACTCCAGCCTAACTCTACCTGAATCTGGCCCATTGGCTATGACATACGGCCTGTTCTCAATAGAACAGAGCAGGAATATAAATTGACTTTGATCATCCACCCATGATTTAGAGCAGGAAAAAGTCATCCCCCTCCCTATCATTATGCTCACTCCTCTTGAATAGGAGGAGTGTACCGAATGGAATTGGGCTTGAAATTTGCGGCTATTCAACTGCGGGACTGAATCCTTAGTCAAATGTGTCTCCTGGAGGCAGATTAACCCCGGCATTCCATCCTCCAGGAGTGACATGACTGCAGTTCTTTTGGTTGGATCGCCCATACCTCGTACATTCCAAGAGGTGATAGCCAGTAGCTTACCCGGCATCAAAAATAATTGGAATAGTAATCAGGTTTTCGGCGATACTCGAGCAACAGAGGCATGGATCCGCTGCTCGTATCCCTCGATAAACTCGATCGTCGGATAACCAACCCACTTGTATAGCCTCTACCTCACCTGATTGTATTGTAGCAACATGTAGTACCCCGAGTGTATGCTCCCTTACCCCTCCCCTAAAAACCACCCTCCCTCCCCAACCCCTCCCACCCATCCTCCTACCTCCTTGCCCTATAGGGCTCCCCATCGGGGCTGGTCCAGTGACCGGTATTCTCACACTCACACTCAACCCCCAAACTATACCAACGAGTGCCCCTCCCACTCTTTCTCCTTCCCCCTCCCAGGCCTCGAAGGCCAAATGCTTTGTATGGCTGGGGAAGGCAATGAAGGTGGTGAGAGGAAAAGGAAGAAAAGGAGAAAGAAAAAAAAAAAAGAGAAAAAGGGAAAGGGGAGAGAGGGAGGGAAGAGAGAAGCGCTAAGAATTACCCCGTCTGTACTACTTCCCTTGCTGTTGTATGTTGCTGGGTTCAATCAATACCCTTGTAGATACCTCCTCATTAATGTTCATGTCTTAATGATAACGTAAATATCTCTTAAAAGTACATATATACATAATCAAATTAATACTTAACTGATAACCTCATAGATAGCATACAAAATGTAAATACAGCTAATAAGTATTTGTATATAGTGTAAAATTAGTGTTGTCCGTTAATTAACCACTTAAGACCCGGACCAATACGCTGGCAAATGACCCAAGGGGTTTTTGCGATTCGGCACTGCGTCGCTTTAACAGACAATTGCGCGGTCGTGCGACGTGGCTCCCAAACAAAATTCGCGTCCTTTTTTTCCCACAAATAGAGCTTTCTTTTGGTGGTATTTGATCGCCTCTGCGATTTTTATTTTTTGCGCTATATACAAAAATAGAGCGACATTTTTGAAAAAAAATCAATATTTTTTACTTTTTGTTATAATAAAAAACCAATAAACTAAATTTTAGTCAAACATTTAGGCCAAAATTTATTTAGCCACATGTCTTTAGTAAAAAAAAAATCGCATTAAAAAAAATTAGCTACCTAGCGGGAACAGCGACACTAATACAGCGATCAGAAAAATGATCGCTTAGTGACGCTGGCAATAGGGAGTGAAAGGGTTAACTAGGGCAGTGATCAAGGGGTTAAAACTTTATTGGGGGGGGGTGGGGGGGCTACCCTGACACTACCACTGACTGACTGTCACACTGTCTGTCACACTGACACTAAATACAGTAATCATACATGTATGATTACTGCATTCAGTGACACTGTGACAGGGGGGAGGGGGGGGGGCGATCGCGGGGGTTAAATGTGTTTGTGTCTGTGTGTAAGTGTGCTGTTGGTGCAGACTTACTTGGTGTGTTGTGATCTCTCCTCAGCGGCGCTTGAATCAAACGCCGAGGGAGAGATCACGTCGCTTCTTCCTTCCTGTGTTTACACAGGAGGAGGAAGTGACAGGGCGGGCGGGCGCGCGCATTGGCTGGGAGCGATCCGGAGGGGGCGGATGAAAACGGATAGCCGCCCCCACTTGTCGGATCGCTCCTGCAGCCGCGCAGACCGCCGCATGTACGGGGGGGGGGTCCGATCGGACCCCCGATCCCCCCCAAGGCACCAACGTATATATACGTTGATGTGCCTGTCGGTGCCATTCTGCCGACGTAAATGTACATGCGGCGGTCCTTAAGTGGTTAACCACTTTAGCCCCGGACCATATTGCTGTCCAAAGACCAGAGCACTTTTTGTGATTCGGCACTGCATCGCTTTAACTGACAATTGCGCGGTCGTGCGACGTGGCTCCCAAACAAAATTGGCTTCCTTTTTTTTCCCACAAATAGAACTTTCTTTTGGTGGTATTTGATCATCTCTGCGGTTTTTATTTTTTGCGCTATAAACAAAAATAGAGCGACTATTTTGTGGCCGCAAAAGAGAGGACGTAGAGCTACTTGCTCTCGCGAAACAGTGCCACCGTCCCGCAGTAATATGACGGCAGGCGGTCGGCAAGTAGTTAAGAAAGCCTCACCAACACTGAGGTACACCCTCATAAGTGTACGTGTCTTGATAGTAACATAATTATCTCTTGAAAGTACCTGAGTGCTTGAACAAGTTAGTGTTTACATAACAACCTCATAAATAACATAAAAAAGATGCAACTTATCGATATTTGTATCCATTATAAAATTGGTGTTGTCGGTTAATCAAAAAAAAAAAAAAAAGCCTCACCGACTCTGAGCGCGTGAATTATGTATGAGTGAGCCTGTGGTGTGCATATACTGTATATAAAGAAGAAAAAAAAGGGGTTTATTTATATGTGTCCCTCCTAGACGTTGTCGTCATTTTTATTGCCCAAGGCTCGAGCAAAGCCCTTCTACATATTCCCTCGTGAATATACAAAACATAGAATACTGGGGGCCTAGATACACCCTGCATATACTGTACTTACATAAGTGATCGGATTGGCACTATCTCTTACTTAGATAGTGCCACCCGTGTGTTTTTGTAGCTGTGCTTAACGTGGCTTACAGAAAATATAAATACCTGCTTTGTGAACTTTTGCTTATTAGTGCCACCCGGTATCTAAGTACCTGTGTTACCTCATTGATGTTGAGAGTATGCATAACAACAACACCAAAACAAGAAAAAAAAAGGGGGGGGGAAGGGGGGGAAAATAACATTATGGGCCAGATTCAGGAACAGTTAGGCTGGCGGATCCAGTGATCCGCCAGCCTAACTGTGACTTTGAGCCGGCGTTTCTGTTTTCTGTAACCAGAAAACAAGAAACGCCGGGTTGAAGCTCCGATGCGAGCAGCGTAACTGAGTTTCGCCATCGCATCGTTACTTCAACTTAAAAATGGCGCCGGGGGCGTTCCCGCCGATTTACGCTCAAAAAATATGTTAATGAGCGGAAATCGGCAATTCACGATCGAATTCCGGCGCGACGGTACGACGTTTCCGGACTGGATACGTGGCGCATAGATATACCTACATGGGGTTGGAGTATCCTATGTTAGGTATAGGCGTCGTCATCGCGTCGGGAAAAAAAAAATCGCGTCGCTTGCGTAAAAAGTTCATGAATGGGAATGTGACGTCATTGACGTTCATTCACAGAATTTGGAGCATGCGCACGGGGATGTTTGGACACTCGACGCATGCGCAGTACGTTGGCGGCGGGATCGCGCTTAGTTAGAATACTACACGCCCCGTACCCGCCCAATTTGAATTCCGCCGGCTCATTTGCGATGCGCTGCCGCAACTTTAGGAGCAAGTGCTTCCTGAATAACAGCACTTGCTCCTAAAATTTCAGCAGCGTAACGCAAATGAGATGCGTTACTCCAGAGCAAAGATGCTCTGCTCTACCTGAATCTGGCCCTATGTCTTTGGAGGGGAACCTTATCTTTTTGAAGCTTAACAGCTTAGTTTTACTTCTTTTGTACCTTCCCCCCAAGTCCAGAAACAAGCAATTGCCCATAAATGTATTTATGTATCCTTCGAAGGGGTCTGGTCCCCTCTCCTGTCCCTATAGATCTATAGTGCTGTTTTATTCTGCTCCAGCCAGTTAACTACTTCGGTTGGATCATTGAAGAAGAGAGTCCTACCCAAAGCTGCCACTCTGAGACGGGCCGGGTACAGAAGAGCGTAAGGAATTTTGTATTTCTGTAAAGACTTTTTAACAGGAATAAACTGAGCTCTACGTTTCTGTAGGTCAGGTGAAAAATCGGGATACAGTATATTGATACTCTCGTTCCTTTATATGTGATCTCTCCCAACTCTCTGGCTTTTTGAAGCAAAGTCTACTTGTCTGGGTAATTAAGGAGTTTAAGAAGGAACGGTTTTGGATGTTTCCCTTGTTGGAGTGCTTTAAAAGGGACCCGGTGGGCTCTTTCTATGGAAAAAAATGCTGAAAGGCTCTCAGGACCAAAAATTTCTCCACACCAGCTTTCCATGAAGGCAATGGGGTCTGTGCCTTCGCATCCTTCAGGTAGGCCTACCACTCTCACATTGTTCCTGCGCAATCTGTTTTCCATTGCGTCTAGTTTGGCCGCTTGGAGGTCTGTTAAGTCCTGTAACCCCCTTAGTTCACCTTGTAGTGGAAATAGGGCATCTTCCACTTTTGCATCCCAAAGGTGAAGGACTACAAGTCCCAGCATGAACCCCTGACATCTAGGAATTTGATCCCCCCATATTGAAGGACTACAAGTCCCAGCATGAACCCCTGACATCTAGGAATGTGTTCCCCCCATAATAAATGACTACAGGTCCCAGCATGGACCCCTGACATCTAGGAATGTGATCCCCCCATATTGAAGGACTACAGATCCCAGCATGGACCCCTGACATCTAGGAATGTGACCCCCCCATATTGAAGGACTACAGGTCCCAGCATGGACCCCTGAGAATTAAGGGTGTGACCCCATAGATTTCACATGCTAATGCTGGGACTGATTGAGGGGGGCATCTTGAGTTCTGGGGGTTCATGCTGGGACCTGTAGTCCTTCACTTTTGGGGGGGGGGTCACATCCCAGCATGAACCTTGCCCTGATATTTAAGGATCTGTCCTCCTTCCATCCCTCGAGGGTGTAATCTCATCTGTTGGTGTCCTCTCCTCTTCTGCCGACCCTGTCCTCTTATCAGTGTTTGCTCCAGGCTGACACACACTCGGAGCTCCTGTGAAGTGCTGACAGTTCAGCACAGAACGTTGGCTGCTGGGGGAGAGCTGACTGAGCATTTTAACCCCAAACTGTCATGGTGAGTGCATCGGATTGTACTTGCCTTTCATTATTCTTTCCTTCATGAATTTCTGCATGCTGCTGTTTAGATGCAGGGAAGAGGTGGGTGGAGCTAATGAGTAGGTACTGAGGAGGAAGTTAACACATGTGGAGGAGGTGGGACAGCCTACCTCCTCCTCGTACGTGCAGAATATACAACAGCAACCGGGCACGAGGGGGGGGCGCCGGGCGTGAGGGGGGCCCCCTGCACAATCAGGACTGACGATCAGGATACCCTGGCGCTCTGTGGCGCCGCAGCCAGAGTGGAAAGGCGTGCGGGCTGCTGCTTGGGGGCCCCTGCCCAGCTCAGGGCCCCAAGCAGTTGCTTGTTTTGCCTGTCCTGTTCCGACGGGCCTGGAGAGCTGGCAGGGAAAATGTTGTTTTTTTGGCTTCATAAATTTAATTTTTGCTGAAGCAGGTTTTATACATGGTTCAGATGCAGCACTGGGCTGGACTAAGGGGACCCCCAGGCAATATATTTAAAGGATTTTTTCATTTTTATTGTTTTACTTTAAGCATCAGTAAAACACTGCTCATTGAAATTATATTTTTTTTCAAACTTTTTTTCATTGATACATGTCCCACATGGCAGTAACCAGACCACCACACCCTTTGTATGCCCAATAACTTGCATATAAACCTTCAAAATGGGGACTTTTAATTTTTCCAGTTCTGGTCCTATAGACTTGGGGTTCACAAACTTTGAATGTTCGGAAGTTCTGGTGCAAACCAAACTGGGTGTGTGTGGGGGGGGGGGGGGGTGTTCGGCCCACCTCTAGCAAGAATGATCCATGCAAAGTTAACTATGTGGTTTGTAACCTTGTGGAAAATTGTAAGCAGTTGGGTTCTGGACATTCTGTTAAAGAGGATCTGTGGAAGCCAGAATAAGACAAGGAGAGGTCAAAAGACTAGTTACCTGTATTGCTTGTGTTCTCTCCCAGCAGCTTGTCTTTTCCCAGTTGCTGACTTACAATGCATTGCTGTACACTGTGTTTCTGTATCAAGGCAGGACTTCTGTTTCCTTCTTCTGTTTCAGTTTCACCTCACCATCAATGTGGCTTTTTATCATGTGACCGGTCGTGTCCAATTACAGCAATTTTTTGCTCCTAGAATGCCTAAAGGTGCTCCCTGCATGTTGGGTCTCTGTATGTGGCCAGGCTGTGTAAAAGTCTCACCACGTGTGGTATTGCCATACTCAGGAGGAGTAGCAGAATGTGTTTTGGGATGCCATTGCAAGTATGCCTAAGCCGTGTGTGAGAAATAACTTGTTCATTTGACAATTTTGGGTAAAAAAATTAAATAAAAATAATCTCTTCATTTTCCCCATTAATTGTGGGAAAAAATAAAACAAAATGTCTACTTTCCAAAACGGGGTAATTTGGGGTTTTTTGTACTGTCTTGACATTTCAGAGCCTCAAGAAATTAAATAGGCCATCAGTACATCAGGTGTGATCAGGTGTGATATATTTTCAATGATTAGCACCATAGCTTGTATGCTTTATAACTTTCACAAAGACCAATATCAGAATCTGGAAGGCCCTTTAACAAGGGGGCCCCCAAAGCCCACCCCCTAAATGAATGGGTAGGGAGTACATTGTACCCCAACCTATTCACCCCAAAAAAGTGTCAAAAAAGTAAAAGACAGCAGAAAAAAAAGTGTCCCGCAATGTCCATCCATCTTCAATCACGGCGCCGCTGGTCCAGAGAAAAACACTATGGGCCAGATTCACGTATTCCAGAGCATCTTTGCTCTGGAGTAACGCATCTCATTTGCGTTGCGCTGCCGTAATTTTAGGAGCAAGTGCTGTCATTCACGAAGCACTTGCTCCTAAAGTTGCGGCAGCGCATCACAAATGAGCCGGCGGAATTCAAATGTAGCGGGTACGGGGCGTGTAGTATGCTAACTACGCGCGATCCCGCCGCCAACGTACTGCGCATGCGTCGAGTGTCAAAACATCCCCGTGCGCATGCTCCAAAATCTGTGAATGAACGTCAATGACGTCACATTCCCATTCATGACCGTTTTACGCAAGCGACGTTTTTTTTTTTTTTTCCGACGCGATGACGACGCCTATACCTAACATAGGATACTCCAACCCCATGTAGGTATATCTATGCGCCGCGTATCCCGTCCGGAAACGTCGTATCGTCATTGCGTCGCGCCGGATTTCGATCGTGAATTGCCGATTTCCGCTCATTAACATATTTTTTGAGCGTAAATCGGCGGGAACGCCCCCGGCGCCATTTTTAAGTTGAAGTAACGATGCGATGGCGAAACTCAGTTACGCTTCTCGCATCGGAACTTCAACCCGGCGTTTCTTGTTTTCTGGTTACAGAAAACAGAAACGCCGGCTCAAAGCCACAGTTAGGCTGGCGGATCACTCGATCCGCCAGCGTAACCTTTCCTGAATCTGGCCCTATGGGCCAGATTCAGCAACACTTGCGCTGGAGTATTTCGATATGCGCCGCGTAACTGTGAAGATTCGCCGTCGTTTCTATGTGCCCATACCCACCAAACTAGATGCGCCCAATAACGGGCCATTTGCGACCGGCGGAACGTTCTGACGCCAGAGTATCGTCAGCGCTTAATTTCGCTTGGCGCATCAGTCGCGCCTATTGATTTCCCCTGCAAATATGCAAATGAGGGATTTTTCCCAATTCACGAACGGATTAGCACCATACGCTGGCTACATGCGCCGCGCGTATCTCGTCCGTCCGGCGCAAAGTTATTTCTACAAAAGGCTGCTTTATCTTTACTCCAGACGGTCACAGGTCAGCAGGAGAGCAGCTACAGCAGCGTTACCGACGATAAGAGCTAGCTGAGCACCCCCACTTGCAGGACAACACCTCTGTCCATGCTTGTCTGTCAAATTTTACAGCCATGGAGGAAGACATCATAGGTCTCCATAGCCGAGATGACGGCTGACAGCTCCTGGCCATTAAAGTTCAGCTTTCTCCTGTGTGTTTGCGGGGAACGGGAGCAGCCATCTCAGAACAAAAGTAACATCACTGCGGGGAGGGGGAGCAGGATATACTTTAGTGCCGGAATGGCGCTTCTACGGGCGCATTTAAACGCCCAATGGAAGGCATTGCGCTGACGTTTCCCGTGAAGTGGTGCCGACGGAAGTTGTGAGCATGCGCACAAAGGGGGCGAGTGGAGCCTCACTCACTGTGCATGCTCCGTGGTTGATGCGCTGAACGTAAGCCTCTGCGCTGGACTCCGCCCATCATTTACATATGATCACACCCACTTCCCCTTGCGTCGGGTTACGCCAGCGCATTATCGTTACTCTGGCGCAAGTTTACGCGCAACTGCTATGTAAATAACAGTACTTGCGCTGAAAGGGTCGCGAAGAGAAGCGTTACTCTGGAGCAAAGATGCTCTCATCTACCTGAATCTGGCCCTATGTAAGCAGCCTTATATAGTGTTGGGGGTAGACTTTGTCCCCCCTCAGCCATGATTGGCCAGGGGGATAATTATGGCTCTCTCAGCAGAGTGTGCTGTGATTGGCCAAAGCATGCAGGTCAGGTGCATGCTTTGGTCAATCATCATACAGCAATGCACTGCGATCTTGCACTGCATTATGGGGCATTCCGCAGCGCTCTAATTTTCCATGAACGACTCATATGTTTGGTTTGTTTTAGATAAAATGAACACCCAGGGCCAGATTCAGAAAGACTTGCGCTGGAGTATATCGATATGCGCCGCGTAACTGTCAAGATGCGCCGTAGTATCTATGCGGCCGTACCCACCAAACTAGATGCGACAGAAAATGGGCTTCCTCCGATCGGCTTAACTTTCCATCGCCAGAGTATCGTAAGCGCATATTTTCGCTTGTCGCATCCGTCGCGCCTATTGATTGCCCATTCAAATATGCAAATGAGGGAGATTTCCCGATTCGCTAACGGATTAGCACCAGACGCTGGCTACATGCGCCGCGCGTATGTCGTCCGTCTGTCGCAAAGTTATTCCTATAAATAGCTGCTTTATCTTTACTCCTGACGGCCACAGGTCAGCAGAAGAGCAGCTACAGCAGCAGCGTTACCGACGAAAACAGCAAGCTGAACAACCACACTTGCAAGGACAACACCTCTGTGTGCCAACATGCCAGGGGCAGCTGTGGTCCTAGCACTACTAATGGGTCCCCCGGTACGGAGGAGGCGGGCACGTGAGAGGATATACCGCACGCACATGAGCCTCTTTGGCATGGGGGATGAGGAGGTTATCGCCTCTTCAGATTCAGCCCTGATGCAATCCTTGAACTAGCCACAACCCTGCAGGATGACATCACCAGCCCAACACAACGCTCACAAGCAGTGCAGCCACTGGTGAAGGTACTGGCAACACTTCATTTCCTTGCAAGTGGATCATTCCAGCGTACAAGTGGAGTGGTGGCTGGGATGTCACAGTCCTCCATGAGCAGATGTGTGCACCAGGTTGTCCCTGCAATCCTCAGACGCATGTCCCACCACTTCATCAGACCCACCACTGAGGAGCTGCGGCTGAAGGCAATGACAGATTTCGACAGCATTGCCAGATTCCCACGCACCGTGGGGGCCATTGATTGCACACATGTGCCACTCCAGCCCCCCAGTGCCACAGAGCACATATACCACAATCGGAAGCATTGGCATTCCATCAACGTACAGGTGATAGCCGATGCCCAACGCCTCATATGGCACGTCCGTGCCAAACACCCCGGATCCAGCCATGACAGCTTCATATACAATCAGAGCCCCATCCCAATGGAATTCGAACAGAACATGTATGGGGACAGCTGGCTGGTTGGTGAGTGACATGGGTGGCAGGCATGACTGTCCCCCCCCATGATGCACACATCACAAGGGGCACATGCATGACTAACATCCTCCTCTCTTTTCCCTTACAGGTGACTCTGCATATGCACTGGGACCCCATCTAATGACTCCTTTCCGGAACCTCCAAACCAGAGGAGAGAGAAGATACAGTGTGGCACATATCAAAACTCGTGCAGTGGTGGAGCAAACATTTGGGCTCCTGAAGTCCCGTTTCCACTGCCTGGATAAGTCTGGGGGGGCCCTATTGTATTCCCCTACCTTCGTGTGTCAGATCATCATTGCATGTTGCATTCTGCACAACTTTGCCATGAGAAAGGGCCTGCAGATTGACATACGTGATGACCTGACCCCCCAACCAGACAGCCCCCCCTGCCAGAGGAGACCCATTCAGCTGATGGAAGAGCAGTCAGGAGGGTCCTCGCCGTAGGCATCTTTGGACACTAAACCAAAACTTTGATCACACGGACAATGCACGCATGCACACCACTGATGTCCCTAGATCACACACACCACATCCACATCGCATTGGATTAGCCCAAGTCCAACATGCAGGACTTGGGAGCAGCAACGCCGGCGTCAAGGCCCCAATGATGTCGCTGTCCATTCATACACCATTCACACGTCATTCACACAGCCGTGGGTGACACCCCTTACTGGCAGGAGTGCCACCCCCTCACATTCACACACCATTCACACTGTCCCCTGCACTCCTGACGGTGTGCAGTTAAACTCAAAATAAAAAGCTCATAACCTGAGCAACATTAAAATAAAATAAAAAGCTCATAACCTGAGCAACATTAAAATAAAATAAAAAAACTCATAACCTGAGCAACATAAAAAAAAAAAAAAAAAATCATAATCTGAGCCAAAAAAAAAAAAAAAAAAAGCCCTCATCTGGGCTGACGGGGGCTCCTTCTGGTGGGCCCCCTCTGGCTCCTCAGCTGCCTGGAGGGAGTGGGTGGGGGTGGGGGGGCATATGGAGGTGGCTGATCCCCGGATGGGCCACTCCTGGCAGGTGTGGCCTGCATGCCCTCCAAGGCCATGGCTATCCGGCCGAGGTATGAATTTGTGTGGGCCTTCATCCTGAGCTGCCGGGTCACTTCATAATGTTGGGCCCGCTGCCTCTGCCTCCCCTGGTGGCAGCAGTGTTGGCCTGGACAGCTGCAGTGAGGTGCCTAAGATCAGCATGCACCTCCCCCAGGCTGGTCACCACTGCAGCGCAGTTGCAGCTGACATCCTGCACTGCGTTGGACATCTAGGCCACGGAGCCCAGGCTGTCAGCTACCCGGTCCAGATGCCCAGCAATCTCCCCCATCTGCTGGGTCTGCCTGGCCTGGTCCCGGGCCATCTGGTCATGGACCAAATCAGACACCCCCCTGGTCTTCCGACTTGCCTTCCTGGGGCCAGGAGATGGTAGTCCCCGGGGGGATGGAGTCGCCCTTGAGGGGCTTCCTATGATGGGGGAGGGGATTAGAGAGGGCCCTGCTGAAGGGGAGGACTCCTCCAAAAATAAAACAAAGTCCTGCTCGGGAACAACAGGCTCCTCTTCAACCACCTCAGCAGGTGAGGTGTGGGCACTCCCCTCCATCTCAGTGTCTTCACCACCCAGGGGGTCGGGCTTAGGGTGCCGTTGGGGGGATGGGGTGGACTGGCCGCCGACAGATGATGGCCCAGCTCCGTCATCTGTGGATGACACAAAGCAGACACATGTTTGGTGGTCCCACACACTTGGCACATGTACCCTCCCCCCCACATGCAACACACCAAATAGGGGATAAAAAACACTTACCTGTCCTGGAGCCTTCCTCCACGGAATCATATTCCGGTACCCCCTCCAACTGCTCCCTCTCCAGGCAGCGGGCGACCACCTCCTCCTCCGTGGTCAGGCTGACCGCACATGGGGGTCCACCACCCGTGCCCCTCTCTTGCCTCCTGATGGTGGCCACCTTGCCCCGGACTTTGCGCCTCAAATCATTGATTTTTTTCCCGATATCGGCAGCAGTCCGGGTGGAGTAGCCCAAAACATTGACCCTGCCAGCAATGCTCTCCAGGATGCCCTGCTTCCTATCCCGGCTGGTCTTCCGACTTTTCCTGCCATGGAGGAAGTCATTGTAGGTCTCCATAGCGGAGATCACTACTGACAGCTCCTGGGCATTAAAATTGAGGTTTCTCCTCTCTTTGCGGGGAACGGGAGCAGCCATCACACAGCAAAAGTTACTTCCCTGGGGTGGGGGGAACCGGATATACTTTTGCACCGGAAAGGCGCATCTGCGGCCGCTTTAATACGCGCAACGGAACACATTGCGCTGCCGTTTCCCATGAAGTGGTGCTGACGGAAGTGGTGAGCATGCGCACAGGGGAGCGAGTGGAGCCCTCCCTCACTGCGCATGCTCCGTGGATGATGCGATGAACGTAAGTCACTGCGCTGGGCTCCGCCCATCATTTACATATGATCACACCCACTTCCACTTGCGTCGGGTTGCGCCAGCGCTTTTTCGTTACTCCGCCGCAAAGTAACGAACATGCGCTTGGTGAATACTGTACTTGACTCACTAGTTTGCGTCAGCGTAACGTATATGCGCTGCGCTACGCCGGATAAAATATGCGCGCATCTACCTAAATCTGGCCCCCAATGTTTAAGTCGAACTTATCTTAGATCTATAGATTAAACAGCTACAAACACCACAATTTGCCAAACATGCTATACATGTACATTAATATACACTGACTTTTTTAGAAGATGACATATATTGATAATATTAAACTGATTCTCTTCTATGGCGGCGTACACACGACCGAGGTTCTCGCTGGAAACCAGCGAGAACCTCGCTGGAAGCTGCATTCCAGCGAGGACCCCGGCCGTGTGTACGCTCTCGGCGAGCATCCCGTCGGGAATCCCGTCGAGCAGAAATAGAGAGCACGCTCTCTATTTGCTCGACGGCCCGCCTGGATGAATGGCTGGTTGCCATTCCCGACGGGCGGGTCGCCGATTTCGACGGCCGGCAGAGAACCTCGATGGGCGGAACGATGTGTTCTGCCCGTCGAGGTTCTCTGCCGTGTTTACCCGGCCTCACAGTTAGGCGGCGTACACACAACCGTTTTTCTCGGCAGAATCCATCAAGAAACTTGGTGGGAGCGCTCTTTTGCCGAGGAAAACGCTTGTGTGTATGCTTTTCATCGAGAAAACTGTTGAGGAACTCGACGAGGAAAAAAGAGAGCAAGTTCTCTTTTTCCTTGACAGGAGTCGTCGTGTTCCTCGTCGCTCTGGTTTTCCAATGAGAAACACATTGGTGTGTATGCTTAGAAATCCGCGCACCTTCGGTAAAAGTAGTATTTGTAATGCACATTTGTCACGCTGTAACAGACTGAAAAGTGAAAATGTCTCTTACCAAACTTTTACCTAACACGCAGTAACATGAGATTAGCAAAAGCAGCCTCCAAGGGTTGTGCCAGTGGAATCGAAATTCCCTGCCGTTGTATGTGTTGAAGTCACCGAGTTTGAGAACGAGGAGATTTGGTCTTGACAGTGTGTACGCAAAGACAGCTTGTCAAGTTTCTCGACAAGCCTAACAAGGAACTCGTCGAGGAAAACAATGTGTCTTTTCCGACGAGTTCCTCGGTCGTGTGTACGAGGCCTTACACTTTCTATCGCTGATATAATTTCCAAGATGGTGCTCGGAGTGTGTGTCAAGCCTTTATATATATATATATATATATATATATATATATATATATATAAATGAAAAAATACCCCAAAACTCTGAAAAATAACCCCACATTTTTCTTAGTTTCTGTTATAAAACTTTCCAAATAAATAACCAAAATCAGTGTATGTTATTTTGTCTGTGTGAAAGTTATAGAGTCTACAAACTATGCTATATACAGTATATTTCAAAATTGGTCAGTGCACATGTGCTAAGTACATCACTTAGCCAGCAGCTACCGCCTGCAGCAAATGCACTGTGGGGGTCGGCAAACGGTGAAAAGTAGAACAAAATTAATTACTATTAAAAAAGATTCCCCACACAACTTCAGTGTAATTTGTGTACTCTTGTATATTTAGACCAAAATAAAATCAATATTGTTTAAAATATTACACTAATGTCACTCAACTAAATGAGCATTTGTCACCATATCACCTGATGTCATTATTGCGACCTGGGAATTTATCTGAAAAGAGAATATGTTTCTTTATTTTTAGGATAGTTTTATATATATAGATATATATATAGACATATATATATATATATATATATATATATATATATATATATATATATATATATGTCTATATATATATAGACAGTGGCACTGCCACTGCGAAAATGACTGTAGAAGGGACACAGGGCATTTATATAACAATTTTTTATAGTTTGGGGATTTCAAAGTACTTTTGGAGGGAAGAAATCTGAAACCTAATGTGCAGGCTTTGTTGAAGACCAGCAGACTGTGCATCCAGGTACACACAGCCCATATAATTAAGTCTTGGGCATAGTTTAGGGCACCAGTCAAGGTATTTTTGTGTGTCTGGCAAAGCCCTAAGCCTTGGGGGTGGCTGTATATGGCTGTTTAATGACCTCTTCTGTTGGCAACACACTTTTTTCTTATTAGGAGATTTGGATCTGGTCAGTGGAGACCTTATTCAGATCCCCCACTCTGCAGCATTAGATCTCTTTTAATGGTGATCTATTGCTTTGTGCAATCAGACAGCAATAGATCACTGTATTGGTGATCTGCTGCTGCAGAAAGAGCTAGACAGAGAGGCTGTCTGAGCCCCTGCCATCAAGGAAAGTGGCGTGATATTACAACACTCCCAATGCAAACACAATGTGGAAACGTGGCCTTTACATTCTCTTTTACACACTGCTCCCATGTATCAATCTGTAGAAGGATCCTAAGCCCTGGAGCTCCTTGACTTAAATTTGACTGCTGGCAGTCCCTGACAGTCAGTGGTTTTAAGTGCTAGGTGCTGGTGAAACCCATAGGAGCAGCTGAGTCCAGATGCCATTTTAAAACAGCACTGGTTCAGATAGTCACTGTCCCTGTGCTATACTAAAATGGTACACAGTACCTAAAGTGGTTGTAAACCCTTTACAACCACTTTAACCTACAGGTAAGCCTAGATTAAGGCTTGCCTGTAGGTGCTTGAAATATCTCCTAAACCTCCATGGTTTAGGAGATATTTACTAAAATTACAGGCGCCGATGTCTACGGCGCATGCACCATAGACATTGGCGCAGCCGCACTTTAGCAACGGCCATCATGCCGTTCCAAAGGGAGGCCACGCCGTGACTGGCGGCTCCCACATGCAATCACAGCGCCGGAGCTATGATACCCGGAAGTAACCCCTGGGAAAGATGTCGGCCACCCGAGCGGTGTACGAGGATGGCTGCAGGGGCTTTGACTGGAGGTGAGTATTACATAATGAGCTAGTATGCTATGTATACTAGCTCATTATGCCTTTGTCTTGCAGGTTTTTTTTGTGCCTTTACTTCCTCTTTAAGTAGTTAATTTTGTGGATTCATTAAAATTGTATGTCAGGTAAGAGGTAAGAAAAGCTCAGTAATGCATTTTAAATGTATACATTTGGAGTCGAAACAATAAAGAAAATATTTGTCAGTGTTAAAACATTTATGTTTGTTTCTTTCTTGTTGGAAGCATGTCACATTCCAGATTTTACTCATTTACACCTCTTTGAAATCCACATGCTAAGATGTTAAAAAAACTTGTTTTCATACCATCTGAGAGCTACATTGAGCCATAAACCTGTGATATTCACTCTTACCTCAGTCTAAAAATATAACTATATATTCAGGCTTATTTATAATGGTAAATAGCAAAGTTCAGTAATAGCAACTATACTGCACTGATTGGGAAAATGGAAATCATTGTGTTTGACGGTCCTTATGGTGGTTACAGTTTAATGTCATTAATGGCATGTGTTTTTGGACCCGAAATTTATGTAAGAAGGTTTTGCATTTATCTAAGGAAGTTGAGGGACGAATTGATGGTAAGGTATCTTTGTACAAGTAAGAGGCTTTGATGCCAATTAAGAGTCCTGAAGTACCTCTGAAAGGGGGTAGGTAGAACCCGCGCTACGGATCATAATTCTCAAGTGTCAGTTGTTACCTATGGAGCTGGTAGCATATGCTATTATTGATTAAGTGGCAGCCCCTACATGAAATTCCACCTAAATGGAATTGGATTGTGAATGGGGGTGAGGAAGTAGGTGTTGGCGCCTCTTTATGTAGAAATAATAAGTGTGGTAAATATAGCCCTGAGATAGATATATGCTTACATCCACATTAAAATAAAAATATAAATATTTAGAAAATTAGAATGAAAATAAATTATATAAAATCCGTGCTAGTTTAAATGGTATTGTATAAAGTGCTCAGTGCCATAAGTTGAAGTTATTGCTATATTTAACAGTCCATGCAATAAGTGCTTAGTGCTTCATGAAAATAATTCAATTGATTGTGATCATTCAGTGCTCCCTCTGATCATGCTCTGGTGGGTCCCTCACTCACCAGATCCAGGCACCCACAAGGGGTTAAAGGCTTTCAAAGTGTTAGCCCCTGTGTAGATCTCTTGCAGTCTCCTCTGGCTTCAGATGCTGTGGGTCTAATACACGGCTCAGAGAAGAAAAGGTGCCCACATAGCGTAATACAGTATATAAAAGTTTTATTTTTCAAACAAAAAGTCAGGTACTCACATTTGACATTAAATAACAAGCGTGTCAAAAAAAAAAAAAGATGTGTTATCCACGAGTGTATATGACTGGAGATAATCCCACTCAACCGGTTTCGTCTAGTGACGTCATCTGGAGCCACCAGACATGTTGTGATTGAAAAGGCCATATTGAACAAACCTGCCTATTACCGACCCGCATACACAATGAAGGGTTATAGGAGGTTGGGAGTGAGATGGTTAATTTTAGGATGGTTACATAGTTACATAGTTAGTCAGGTTGAAAAAAGACACAAGTCCATCCAGTTCAACCATAAAAAAATAAAAATAAACAAACAAAATAAAACACAGTACATCCCATACACCCAACTCCATACCCACAGTTGATCCAGAGGAAGGCAAAAACCCCCAGCAGAGCGATGATCCAATTTGCTACCGGAGGGGAAAAAATTCCTTCCTGATCCCCCGAGAGGCAATCGGTTTTACTCCGGATCAACTTTACCTACAGAACTTAGTACTCGGTTATATTATGTGTATTTAGGAAAGAATCCAGGCCCTTCTTAAAGCAATCTACTGAGCTGGCCAGAACCACCTCTGGAGGGAGTCTGTTCCACATTTTCACAGCTCTTACTGTGAAGAAACCTTTCCGTATTTGGAGGTGAAATCTCTTTTCCTCCAGACGTAAAGAGTGCCCCCTTGTCCTCAGCGTTGACCTTAAAGTGAATAACTCAACACCAAGTTCACTATATGGACCTCTTATATATTTGTACATGTTGATCATATCCCCCCTTATTCTCCTCTTCTCAAGAGTGAATAAATTCAGTTTTTCTAATCTTTCCTCATAGCTGAGCTCCTCCATTCCTCTTATCAGTTTGGTTGCCCTTCTCTGCACTTTCTCCAGTTCTCCGATATCCTTTTTGAGAACTGGTGCCCAAAACTGGACTGCATATTCCAGATGAGGTCTTACTAATGATTTGTACATGGGCAAAATGATATCTTTATCTCTGGAGTCCATACCTCTCTTAATACAAGAAAGGACTTTGCTCGCTTTGGAAACCGCAGCTTGGCATTGCATGCCATTATTGAGCTTATGATCAACTAAAACCCCCAGATCCTTCTCCACTACAGATCCCCCCAGTTGAACTCCCCCTAGCATGTATGATGCATGCATATTCTTAGCCCCTAAGTGCATAACTTTACATTTATCAACATTAAACCTCATCTGCCACATAGTCGCCCAATTAGACAGAGCATTGAGGTCGGCTTGTAAATTGGAGACATCCTGTAAGGACGTTATTCCGCTGCATAGCTTGGTGTCATCTGCAAAAACAGAAATGTTACTTTGGATCTCAGACCCAATATCATTTATAAATATATTGAAAAGTAAGGGACCCAACACTGAACCTTGGGGTACACCGCTGATAACCTTGGACCATTCAGAGTAAGAATCATTAACCACAACTCTCTGAATCCTGTCTTTCAGCCAGTTTTCTATCCATTTACAAACTGATATATCTAATCCTGTAGACCTTACCTTACACATGAGCCGTGTGTGGGGAACTGTATCGAATGCTTTTGCAAAATCCAAGTATACCACGTCCACTGCTACGCCTCTGTCCAGGGTTTTACTTACCTCTTCATAAAAAGAAATCAGGTTTGTCTGGCAACTTCTGTCTTTCATGAATCCATGCTGTCTGCTGCTTTAATAGTTTGTTTCCAGCAAGAACTCATCCATGTGGTCTTTTATTAAACGTTCCAGTATCTTCCCAACTATAGAAGTTAAACTAACAGGTCTATAGTTACTTGGTAAATAATTTGTTCCCTTTTTAAATATAGGCACCACATTGGCTCTACACCAATCCAGTGGTTCTATTCCTGTCCTTAATGAGTCCCTAAATATTAGATACAGTGGATTTGAAATTTCAGAGCTCAATTCTTTTAGGATCCGTGGGTGGATGCCATCTGGTCCAGGTGCTTTATCCACCTTTATTCTGTCTAAATATTTCTGGACCATATCACTTTTGAGCCATTGTGGATTTGGGGCTGTGTCACTCCCACCCCTATTATGGACATGAGCTCCCCCATACTCCATTGTATACACAGAGCTGAAGAAAGCATTTAATAAATTTGCCTTCTCTATGTCCTCAGTCACCCACTCTAGATTATTTTGTAAAGGGCCTACATGCTCAGACTTGACCTTTTTACTATTAATATATTTAAAGAATTTTTTGGGGTTTGTCCTACTATCTTTTGCAATCTGTCGTTCATTTTGAATTTTTGCATCCTTGATTTCCTTTTTACATATTCTATTATATTCTTTGTAACATTTAAACGACACTAGTGTTCCTTCATTTTTATATTTTTTAAAAGCTATTTTCTTATTGTTTATAGCTTTTTTAACTTTGACCGTGAGCCACGTAGGTTTTATCTTTAGCCTTTTAAACTTATTGCCCATGGGAATATACTTTGCAGTGAGGTTCCAAAGAGTCTTTTTGAAGAATTCCCATTTCTGTTCTGTGTTCATCTGTGCCAATATTCACTCCCAGTCAAAGCCCTGAAGAGCAGTCCTCATGCTTTGAAAATTTGCTCTCTTGAAATTAAGTGTTTTTATCTTTCCTGTATGTATTTCTTGCTTATAGTTAATATTAAATGAAATAATGTTATGATCACTGCTACCCAGGTGTTCCTTTATCTGAACATTAGTAATAAGCTCTGCATGGTTTGAGATTACCAAGTCCAACAGAGCATCATTCCTAGTTGGGGCCTCAATAAACTGAACCATAAAATTGTCCTGCAATAGGTTTTTAAATTTTTTTCCTTTAACTGTCCCAGAAATTCCATTATTCCAGTCAATTTCTGGGTAGTTAAAATCCCCCATTATTATCACCGTCCCAGCCCTTGCTGCCCTTTCCATCTGTGCAAGGAGCCGAGTCTCCACCTCCTCATTAAAATTGGGTGGTCTATAACAAACTCCAATGATTAACTTTGAACTACGCACATCTGTATGCAGTTCCACCCATAATGCTTCAACTTCATCACACTCTCCATCAACCAGGTCCTCTTTCATGCTTGCTTTGAGGTCACTTCTCACATAGAGACAGACACCTCCACCTTTCCTTTTTACCCTGTCTTTCCGAAAGAGAGCATAGCCAGGAATATTAATAGCCCAGTCGTGTGAGGATTGAAGCCAAGTTTCAATAATACCGATTACATCATAGCTCTCCTCATGCACCAGAGCTGGTTTGCATATATATATGTATATATTATGGTAACATGTTGATTTTTGTGCTATTATAGCTTGACCTACATGCATTAGTTTAGTAATATGGTTGAGTAAAGTGCTCCTCAAGGTTCTGTATCTGAAAGCTGGTTGATATGTGGCTCTGTGTTGGGATGAATGCTCCTTACACTTGTGGTCATTGGGAAGAATTGTCCCCTAACAGAAAATGAATCAATGGTCTGAGAGGAAGAAATTGCTTATTGCTCGAGGAACCCTTAGCAACCTCTGGAGGAAATCTAGCATTCCATGGAACCCTAATTAAAAAACACTCGCTATAAACATACCTCTGAATCCGGACAGCGGCAGGAACAAGAAGAGCATGTCGACCAAACGTAAGAACAAAGAGGGACCTCACAAATTGCCTGAGTTTGTTGGTCCGTTTAGGACACAGAGGAATAAAGATGGCGCTGACTCCTCCCTCCCTCATCACAGCTCAGAGCAGAACATTGCTGACTCAGATGGGGAAGAGGAGACATCTAGTGGACAAAAATGGTATAGTACCCCTGATACACAAAATGATCTGACAAGCCCTCTCAGACAAAAAAGAAGGATTTCTTCTGCAGAAGGCAATGATCCCTCACTAGAGGATAAACACATACCACATATAAATCCATATGATGAGAAGCTAAATGCAATTCCCACAGCAGGACAACCCATATTGGATTCTACCATAAAAGACATGATCATTTTCCTGAGAGGCGCATTACAATATGATATGATGAATTTCATGCAGAAAACCAAATTGGAAATGGATGCGCTAGGAGAAAGAGTAGACTATGTAGAAAACAAAATGTGTGAATTTACATCTGCACACAATGAAATGGTCGACTCTCACTTCGAATTAGAAGATGAAGTTAAACATCTCAAAATGAAGATCACGGATTTAGAAGACCGCGCCAGACGCAACAACGTTAAATTCAGAGGCATCCCTGAAAACGTTAAACCGCCGGAACTGAAACGCTTCAAAAAGGATATGATTAAAAAATTACTTCCAACAATCCCACAACAGGAACTTGAAATCGACAGAGCTCACAGATTGCCCAAACTGTCTCACATCTCAGACAAAATTACCAAGAGACGTTATAGCCAGAATACACTTCTATGAAGTGAAAGATCAGCTAATGCAATTTGCAAGACAAAATTCCCCGCTACCGGACCCATACACAGGTATCATCTTGTATGCAGATCTCTCACAAGCAACAATACTAGCACGTAAAAACCTCAACCCGATTACCAAGATCCTACGCAATCACAGCATGATTTACAAATGGGGATTCCCTACGAAAATACTCGTAGACCATAAAGGTACCTCATACTCGATCAACAACTTGGATCAAGGTCTGAAAATCTTACGCTCATGGGGCATTTTACCAAAAGAACACAACATACCGGATAAATCCACACCTGGAAAAGTGTCTCAATACTGGCAAAAAAGTCACAAATGACTCCTCTATACATGGTAAGATAATAATATGCCCCGTATATAGTGACATGCTGCAGTTTCTGGAGCTTAAAACTACTCAAAAGTTAAATATCCAGGGCTTTTCTCCTCGAAGATCAGGGATTCATATACCTGATTTACCATGTATTATTTCCCTGTACCCCCTGGAAATTGGTACACGTTCAAGGTACACTAGAGTTGCCCTGCAACTCTAATTTTTTTCTACTTTCTTATGTTTGCGTTACAAGACTATGTTTTATTTTTTTGTTTCTTTAAAATCACTTATATTAAATATTCGGTCCAACACCGCCATCTACTGGCCATCTACTGGCAGGAAAATATATCCGCATCAAAACCATTACTTTTACAAACTATCTGTATAAAAAATATTTGACTACCCACAGCAAGTGCACAAGTAACTTCAATGAATCTTAAACTCCTCTCACTGAATGTGAAAGGACTTAACAGTCCTTACAAAAGAAGAGCTCTGTGGACGGATGCCCTAAAATATGATTGTGACATCATGTGCATCCAGGAAACCCATTTCGCATTAAACAAAACTCCCAAGTTCAACCATCATAAATTTCCTCATATCTTCATTTTCAGCTGCAAAAAAAAGAAAAAAGGAGTGATAACAGTAATCAAGGACACTATCTCTTTCAAGCAAATCAACTTAATAACCGACAATCAAGGTAGATACATAATTTTGGTGGCCTCAATAGACAATGTAATCTACACAATTGTTAATATCTATGCTCCCACTAAAAACCCTCACCAATTCATCCGGAAAATTCTCAAGAAAACAAGGAAAATACAGGAAGGAACTCTTATACTCTGTGGTGATTTCAATGCACCCATGGACACCATTTTGGACACCTCTAAGGAAGGAACTATCTCCAGGAAAGGTTTATCTCCCATCTTTTCCTCAGAAGACATGTATGACACCTGGAGATGCCTGCACACAACAGAAAGGGACTTCACTTTTTTTTTACAGGTTCACAAATCCTATTCCAGATTAGACTATTTCATTGTCGACAAGCTTCTCCTGCCAAAGATTGTCAAAGCTGACATCCACAATATAACCTGATCCGATCACACACCAATCACACTTGAAATCAACCAAGGGCTATCTTGCTCTAATAGCTACATATGGAGGAATAACACCTATATTCTTTCGCAGGAGAATCACTTGTTGGCTCTGAAAAAAAACTTGGAAGAATGTTTTGCAATTAATGATAAAGAACCGATAAACAGCACTACCCTGTGGTGTACACACAAGGCATATGTTAGAGGCCTCCTTATACAGACAGCAACAAGAAAAAAAAAAAAAAGAAAACCAATACGATAAATAATATTTTAAAAGAAATAACCAAATTAGAAGAATTACACAAAAAAAAAATCCCAAGATTTTAATCTAGATCGCCGACTTACTCAACTAAGATCTGATTTGAGAGCCATTCTGATATCGGATCAAGACAACATTTTAAAAAGAATGAAAATGAACTATTACTCCCAGAACAACAAAGCAGGGAAACTACTAGCCTCCCAACTCCGTCAACGCCAAATAAAGAATAAAATCCATAAACTAGCAGACCACACCTCCGGTAAAGTAGTAATCAACCCTCAAGAAATAGCAGATACATTTATGAGTCACTATACAATCTAAAAGAGGAAAGCAATACTCCCCAACCTAACCTAGAAAATATAGCAAAATTCCTAGATAATCTAAAACTACCCAAAATTTATCCTATAGACTTAGAACAATTGAATAAACCAATATCACCTGAAGAAACCCTTAAAGTAATCAAAGAATTGCCCAAAAACAAAACACCAGGAGCTGACGGCCTATCAGCGGAATATTACATAGCCTTTAAAGAAACTCTAGTTCCATATCTAACAAACATGTTTAACCATCTAGCTAACTCTGAATCTTTTCCCAAAGAACTATTAGAAGCAATAATAATAACAATTCCCGAAACAAGGCAAAGACCCCTCATCCCCTCTCAATTATAGACCAATTTCATTATTAAATTCTGACCTAAAAATGTATGCAAAAATCCTGGCCAACAGATTGATAAACATAACCCCCTACCTGACCAGACCAAGTAGGCTTTACTAAGGGGAGACAAGCACCAGACAGCACTAGAAGAATCCTTAACTTAATTGACCAAATTCACACTGACTGAACTCCCTCTGTACTTTTAGCATTAGATGCTGAAAAAGCATTCGATAGAATGCATTGGGCCTACATCTCCAAAACTCTAGCCAAATTTGGATTTCATGGATTTATCCATTCGGCAATTATGGCGCTATACTCTCAACCTACGGCCAAAGTATTCACATCAGGTGTAATCTCTAAAACTTTCTCCCTTACTAACGGAACCAGGCAAGGTTTCCCATTATCCCCATTAATTTTCTCACTAGCGGGGTCGCATGCTGAGTTGAGTTGAGTTGAGGTGCACTTTCTATAGCGTGGTCATGCGCGGCGCGGACGAAGATGGTCGCTTGTTAGTCTAGCTCCTGGCGTAGCGAGACTGATTTATCCTCCCGGGGGCTATAACTTTTCAATCTACATCTCAGATTATCACCCCCCGGCCCCGGTGTCTGCGGTGCATGTCGGCGGCGAAGAAGAAGAATAAGGGAGCATCCCAAACCTCTCTAACCCACTATCTCCTCCGTACGAGGGAGCGGTACGGCATGGCCCAAGATGGCGCCTCGGTTTCGGCCTTGCCTCCGGAGCTGACCCCCTCCTCACGACCTGAGAACTGTGAGTACCCTGGGACTCTTTCTAAAGCGGACCTAGATGCCAGTTTGGAGGCCATGTACAACAGGCTCGCCTCAAAGTTCCAATCGGAACTGAACAAAACCTTGCACACTTTGTCTCAGGAGATCTCTTCACTGGACTCCCGCACGGATTTGCTCGAGACAAAGCATGACGAGCTGGCCCTAGCCTATAGTGATCTCAGCAGGGAGCATGAAAATCTGTCCACGGCTTTTGCCCATCTACAAGCACAAGTCGAGGATCTCGACAATCGCAATCGCCGTCAGAATCTGCGACTGTGGGGGTTTCCAGAGTCGATCACGGACCTGATCCCTGCGGTGATCAGACTCTTTAAGTCCTTGCTTCCAGAAAGAGAGGCCGCAGCTTTTACGTGCAATAGAATCCATAGGGCACTGAGACCTAAGCCCCCTGATGATAAACCTCCTAGAGACATTGTTCTCTGCCTTAAAGACTTTCTGATTAAAGAGGAAATTTTGAGAGCCGCCAGGAATACCCAGAGGATCATCTTGGATGATTTTACAGTGCAAATTTTTCCTGATCTATCTCCCGCCACCCTGGAAAGAAGGAGGGGGATGAAGGAAGTCACGGCGGTGTTACAATCTGCTCGCATCCGCTATAGATGGGGGTTTCCATTCAAGTTATCGATCCCCCACAACGGAACCACCTATGTTGCCACTTCTGTGTTCGAGGGAAAGGAGATCCTGGTCAATCTGGGTCTCCTGGATGCAGCAGAGATTCGTCGCCCCCCCTTGACACCCCGTCCTTCTCAAATCTGGCAGACTCCACCATCGCGACGGGACAGGAGGAGAATTCGCTATGGTGAGGGATCTCCACGGAACTGACAGACTCTAACCCTTCTTTTCTGCTCAATTGCCACTACTGGAACTCTGCATATCTTTGTTTAATTCCTGGACTTGCTGCTCTTGTCCATTTCTCAAGATTTGAATGGGGTGCTGCTATGACTGTTTATCCCGGTTTTTTTTCTTGTCCCATGTCATGTTGGCACTGGCTTATTTAACATTGATAATGTCCATCCCGTAGCGCCGCTGCATGTTTTCCCCTCCCCGGCGAACCCTGAGACTGCTAAGTGAATTGCTGGACTTGTGCATTTTCTTTTTTTAATAGCTTGCGGTCTTGGACTAGCTGGTGGTGAGACGTGGAAGTCTCTGGTTTTTGGTTTTCCTTTTATCAGGACTCACTATTTTCCTGATCCATTTCCTAATGACTTTTCTTTCTTATTTTCAACTCTTCCTTTTTTTGTGTTATCGTCTTTATGCTATTTTGGTAAGGTTGCTCTGCAGTCTCAATATGATATTTTTTTTGTCTTTTTGTCGATCTTATTGTCCTCCGACTCTGCCTGCGGGCCTGATTTACAGTGAAATCGCTAAGATTGCTCGGGCCTCTGTTTCTTCCCCTGCAATCTTTAAAGCTATTTACTGCTCTGAGCTCTTGATGTTTTGTACTTGGGGTTGTTACTGCTGGGGTTGGGGGGCCTGCCTGGAGAGGTCACTAAGCTGTCCCCTTTTGATTTGGTTTCCAGACGCCCCCCCCAGATGCGCATTTAACTGTTAGTTATAATGGCGATTAAGTGTATCTCACATAACGTTAAGGGATTTAACTCTCCTTTGAAGCGCAAAAAAGCATTTGCCCAATATAAACAGATTGGTGCCAAGATAATTCTCTTGCAGGAGACCCACTTCTCGCAGGCTTCCCACCCGAAATATTTTAATAGACATTTCTCTCAGGCCTACCATTCTCTCCATTCTTCTAAGAGTAGGGGGGCGGCTATATTTTTACACTCCTCTCTCAACTTTGACGGCCAACATATTTATAAGGATAAGGAAAGTAAGTTTGTTATTGTCAAGGGTATGCTCCACAATAGGGAATGTACGATTGCAAGTCTATATGCCCCTAATGAAGCAGCAGCTACCTTTTTCTCCTCCTTTTTTTCTGTCCTGGAAAAATATCTGTCACCCCATTTGATTATTGGTGGAGACTTCAACTTGGTCTCCACTCCTTCCCTTCACAGAAGCCATAACTCCCCATTGTCTAAGGCCTTCCCTAAATCCCTTTCTCACAGATTAACAAATTTACAATTAATTGATTCCTGGCGTGCCCTGAATGTTGGGGCGCGGGAATATACGTTCTTTTCTCACCCTCACCGTAGCTATGCTAGATTGGACATAGGGCCAGATTCAGGTAGAGTTAGGCTGGAGTATCAGTGATACTCCAGCCTAACTGTCACTTTAAGCCGGCGTTTTTGTTTTCTGTAACCAGAAAACAAGAAACGCCGGGTTGGAGTTCCGATGCGAGCGGCGTAATTGAATTTCGCCGTCGCATCGCAACTGCAATTTTAAAAATGGAGCTGGGGGCGTTCCCGCTGATTAACGCCGAAAATATGTTAATCAGCAGGAATCGGCAATTCACGATCGTATTCGGGCGCGACGCAGTGACTTTCCGACGTTTCCGTAAGTGATACGCGGCGTAAAGATAAAGCAGCCCCCTAGTGGAGTATCCTATATTAAGTATAGACGTCGTCATCGCGTCGAAAAAAAAAATTTGCGTCGCTTGCGTAAAACGTCCATGAATGGGGATTTGACGTCATTGACGTTCACTGACAGAATTTGGAGCATGCGCACTGGGATGCATTGACAGTCGACGCATGCGCAGTACGTTCGCCGCGGGATTGCGCCTAGTTTAAATAATACACGCCCCGTACCCGCCCAATTTGAATAACGCCGGCTCATTTTTGATACGCTGCCGCAACTTTAGGAGCAAGTGCTTCATGAATAACAGCACTTGCTCCTAAAATTTTGCCAGAGTAACGTAAATGAGAAACGTTACTCCAGATTAAAGATGCTCCCATCTACCTGAATCTGGACCTATATCTTTACTACTCCCATCATTCTTGCCAATTCTAGCTCGGCTAGCATTCATAGTTGTGTTCTCTACTGAGTTTGTTCGGTTCCCCCCTTCTGCATTCACATGGCGTTTGAATGAAGCCCTGCTCTCGGATCCTCTGGTGGAATCGGACGTCTCCAGGTCAATTGAATCCTATTTCTCTATCAATGATATTCCGGAGACTCCGATTTCGTCAGTCTGGGTGGCGCATAAGGCAGTGCTCAGGGGTATATTCATTAAACTGGCCACAGATCATAACACCAGGAACAAACTCCAGATAGTAAGGCTCTCTTCTGAACTAGACAACCTGTACAGGGATCCCATAGCCCTCCTTTCCGAGTCCACAAGAACTCTGATTGAACAGAAGAGATTTGAATTGGATGCTTTACTCTCAGCTAAAACTGAGAAGGCACTGCGTTGGGCTAAAGCTAAGTTTTTGCTGCATAGTAACGCAGCCTCAACCATGTTTGCGAGAAAATTAAATCAGTCCTTCAGGCCCCCGCATAGTTATAAATTATCCTCCCCTTCTGGAGGGGTAGTTTCCCACCCTCAAGAGGTCCTGAAGATCTTCCAGGATTTTTATTCCACTTTATTAGGCCCTCAACAGTCCTCTCCGGCAGAATCCTCTAAGTCTTGGTTCAGAGACCTCCCTTTACCCTCCCTCTCCCCAGAGCAACTAAAGAAGCTTAATATACCTATATCGATTACCGAGGTTTTAACGGTAATAGGCTCCCTTAAAAACTCCTCCTCCCCTGGCCCTGATGGTTTCTCTGCCACATATTATAAGAAGTTTTCAGTTCTCCTCGCCCCTAGATTAGCTTGACTATTTAATTCAGTTTTACAGGGTGATTCCTTCCCAGATGAAATGCTCCTAGCAAACATGTCCTTAATCCCCAAGCCAAATAGAGACCATACTCTACCCCAAAATTATCGGCCCATCTCCGTAATGAATAATGATGTAAAGATTTTTAGTAGAATCATGGCAGATAGACTCGGCAACATCATTTCTTCTTTAATTTCTCCCTATCAGGCGGGTTTTATTCCCCATCGTTTTATCACTGACAATATTCGTTTATCTACAAATATTGTCCAGGATGCTGGCCTCTTCTCTAGGAAGCTGTTTATGCTAAGTTTGGATATAAATAAGGCCTTTAACTGTATCTCTCCTGCTTCAGAGATTTGGGTTTAAGGGGGAATTTATTAATGCATTTAGAGCCCTTTACTCAAATCCCTGCACTAGGATTAAGATCCCAGGATGTAATTCTGATTTCTTCAAGCTTGGTAGGGGGACCAGGCAGGGGTGCCCACTCTCCCCCTTAATTTTTGCTCTAGCAATTGAGCCTTTAGCTATAGCCATTATGAGACACCCTCTCATTTCTGGTTATATCAAAGCTGGATCTGAGTATAAACTCTGCATGTACGCAGATGATGTACTGCTCTTTTTGACTGATCCTTTGACAACATTGCCCAACCTTCTGGATACCCTGTCAATTTTTGCGGATATCTTCAGCCTATATTTCCAAATCCTTGGCCCTCCCGGTTGGGTTCTCCCCTGAGGAATTGATTCCGATTAAACAAACGTTCCCTTTTTCTTGGGCTAAAATCTCCCTTCCCTACCTTGGAATAAAGCTCTCTAGTGACTTAATTTCCCCCCTCTAATTGCCTCCCTAAAGAAGCTTCTGAAATCCTGGTCCCTTTATAATATCTCCTTTCTGGGGAGAATCACTGCGGTCAAAATGACCATTCTCCCCAAGCTTTTGTATTTTTTCCGTGCCCTCCCTATTCTGATCCCTAAAGCGTTTCTTAATAAATTTCAGTCCTGCATCAACAAGTTCATCTGGCGTGATAAGCCTGCCAGATTCTCCAGAGAGGTACTCTATAGATCCAGTAAATTGGGAGGTTTGGGGGTCCCTCAGTTGTGGCTCTACTATTTGGCCGGAAGGTTCTCCCAGCTGGCACAGTGGTCCATCAGGAAACCAAGGGTCCCCTGGGTCAGGTTTGAATATGATTCTATCCGGCCCCATTTCTTGCCTGGCCTTCTGTGGTTTTCAGGCCCACGTCCCCCTGAGTTGGCGGATCTCAACCTCCTGGTGGCCCAGGGTCTGAAACTTTGGAGACGTTACTGCTCGTCCCATTCACTGGCCTCTGCGGCTCCCCCTGGTTCCTCTTTCCTGGGGGACCACAGATTGCCCAGTGCCTTTTCGGACCCTGATTCATTTGGCTGGTGGGTCTCTTCTGGCTTGACTACTCTAGAAGATTTTCAACATAATGATACATTTTTCTCCTTTGCCCAACTACAATCACTAAGGGGTGCCCCTGGGGATGAATTTTTCAGATTTATGCAGATCAGACATTTCTTCTTGACTCATTATTCACTGACCCTTTCTCCTTCTCGTTCGTCATTTGAATCGGTGTGTAGGTCTGGTCCTAGACATAGAGGTCTGATTTCCCTGTTATACAAGGTTTTGTCCTCTGACCAGGATCGAGACAAACTGAAATATATGACCAGGTGGGAATCGGAGTTAGGCCTGGAGTATGACCTGGGGGATTGGGAGAGAAATTGGCTGAATCTCTGGCAGAGTACAGTTTCTCTTTCATTTAGAGAAACGGCCCTTAAATTTTTTACTCGTTGGTACTATACCCCCCAGCGCATACACCAGATTTTTCCCCAGGCCTCTCCCAACTGTTTCAGGGGATGCCCTACTGCTGGCTCCTTTTTCCATATCTTTTGGGACTGTGGGCAGGTCTCATCGGTTTGGAAAAGGGTCTTCGACCTTGTTGATATACTAGGTGGTAGTCAAGAGGCCTTGTCCTACAGACACTGTCTACTTTTTGAAAAGATCCCAGACACTCCTAGACCTCTTAGGCGTCTGATATACACGCTCTGCATGGCAGTCCTTTGGGTGGTGGCTCTAAATTGGAAGTCCCCTATTGTCCCCTTCCCACAGGTTCTTTCAAGGATGGATCAGATTATGCTTTCTGAACAAATATTTCACAAACTGCATGACTCGGTACCAATTTATGATGCAAAGTGGAACCCTTGGTGGTTGTTTCGTATCCAATCTCAAAATTAGCATCATCCACTTCATCTTAATGAGACTAAGCCAAATACATGTCTACGGTTTTTCTTTTGACTCCTTTTTCTTTTTGTAGTTCTTTTTTATTGTGACTTTATCTCTTCTTTCTCTTTTTTATGCTTTCTACTTCATCCTTCTTTGGTCTCCCTTCACACTCCTTTAGACTCTTACTTCACCTTTGGTTTACATTTACATTGCATTTTTCGTTAGGTACACTGGGCTTACTTTAAATTTAGTTCCTTCGTTGTATATGTTGGTAGCTTTAAAAAATGTCAGACCTATCCTTAGATTGTCTAACATGGACTGTACCTTGTATCATCTCCTCAATCCGGCTGGTCATATTAGCCCATTTCGATTGTTATACGACTATCTCTATGGTTATTTTCATTGTGCAATGTATTTGCTGTTTGTTGCCTTTTTGCCAATAAAATCTTTGAAAGTAAATAAAAAAAAATGTTCTCACTAGCAATTGAACCACTGGCGGAATATATAAGATCAACCCCCGACATCAAAGGTATAACTATAGGACAATATGAACATAAAGTAGGGCTATTCGCAGACGATATTATACTCACATTATCTAACCCTACTTCATCCCTGCCAGAAGCTCACAAATTATTAGAAAGATTTGGTGAGGTGTCGTATTACAAAATAAATCAAAACAAATGTTACGCTCTCCCTATGAACATTCCTATGACGCTAATTAATACTTTACGCAAAGAAAATAACTTCAACTGGGACAACTCCAAAATAAGCTATCTGGGAATACAACTCTCCTACCCACCAACCAAAATATACGAAGTTAATTTTCCCAGCCTTTTAGAAGTAGTCAACAAAGACCTACAAAATATACAAAAAACACTTTCCTGGGTAGGGAAAATAGCCGCATTTAAAATGCAAACCCTCCCTAAAATATTATACTATTTTAGATGCTTACCTATCCCAATCCCTGCCAAATTTTTCACGCAACTGAATACAAAACTTAAACATTGCATATGGAATGGGAAAAAACCAAGAGTGGCATTCTCCATTTTAACTACCAGAAAATCTTTAGGAGGAATGAACCTACCTGACATCAAAAACTACTACTATGCAACCCTATTAGATCAGATGAGACACTGGTTCGACAATAGGGAAGATAAAATATGGCTAAACATAGAAAAACAAGTCACAAAAAGACATGACCTGTATGCCCTGGCAATAGCTTACGCTATACTTCCAAAGATTAACATTCCCAATTTTCTTAGCATCAGATCCACATTATTAGCTTGGAAACATATACTTTCAAAAACGAAAAACATCCAAAATAAAATAAAATTGATGATAACGACAGGTGCACTCAACTATTGTAGAATACGTCTAATTGTAGATGAATGGGTTAAGGAAGGTTTTCATCTTTACGGAAATCTACCCTTGAAATACAAAGAGATCACTCTAACCAAACTGAGGAAACATACCAGACTAAAAGAGTTCAATCCGACTGACCCTGTAGAAATCCCCTTAATTATATGGCAATTTTTCACCCACCAAAACCAACAAACGATAAAAGGAATTTCTCTCTTTTACGACATACTATCTACCCACCCATTTGACAATAAAAACGCACACATGATTAAGTGGGAGAAAGATTTAGAACAAGAATTTACCTGGGACCAATGGAAAAAAGCAATCCATATAGCTAGCAAGTCATCAGCATGTATTGAACACTGGGACAACGCACAAAAAATAATAAATAGATGGTACCTGACCCCATATAAATTAGCAAAAATCCTCAACGTCTAATGAGTGTTGGAGATGCAACAATCAGATAGGAAACCTTTTACACATATTATGGAGCTGTAAAAATCTACATAGCTTCTGGAATTCAATTACTTCCTTTATAGCAGATCTTACAGGCATCCTAAATAAACTAAACCCGGCCACAGCTTTACTAGGTATCAATTTGGATATCTATCCTAAAGAATATAGAATAATTGTATTCCACACACTGGTTGCAGCAAGACTCACTATAACCAGCCTGTGGAAATCAAAGGACGCACCCAACTTATCAATAGTTATAGCTAGAATCAATATACAGGCCCAATACGAATTAATGCTGGCTTATAAAAACTATTTCATTACTACATTCAGAAAGAAATGGTTAGCTTGGATCACCCATCCCAGAGCATCCAAATACTTAAAAGAGTGTAATATGTAATCTATTGTCAAGTTTGAAATACGTCAAAGTCAGATATATACTTACCCCAGTTGTAATGTATTATCCTGGACCTACTTTATTGATCTGTGTAGCAAGTTTTGTTAAGTTCATTTTTTTTTATTTCTGTATGCATGTGTACGTGTATATATATATGTTTATGTATATATGTGTTTCTTTATGATTTTCTATATACAAATAGTTAACTCAATTGGAGGCCTAGCCATGCCTACAGATTGAACCCGATAGGGGTGGGCTGGTACAGGCTACCAAGTACTGTATTGTTATAAGAACAATCTTATGAACCAAGGTAACTCGTTCTGTTACTAAGGATTAATGTGACAATTTTAATCTGTACTGTTAAGTAAATACTTTCAATAAAAATCTATTGTTAAAAAAAAAAAAAAACACTCGCTATAAATGGATCAAAACCAACCAAAAGTCAATCCATGTGTTTGACAAAAGTCAATTGTTAGATGACTTCTGTCCATTGGGAATGTTGGAAAACTTTTGTCGATCAGCAACTGCTGATCGGGTTATTGGTACAATGTCTTACGTGGAGGTGGGTTTATTCCTCCATCTATCTCAGCTTAATACTCCCCTACTTTATCCAAAACCAAAGTTCCGGCTCAACGTACACTTTAATTCTCACAATCTAAAATAAAGTCCCTAAATTCAAACTAAGTTGACAGCTAAAAAAAACAAAAGTAACAAAAAAAAAAAAGGATTTTATTAAATGCCCAAGGTGTGAAAAACTGGAAGCCGCCAAATCCCCTGCATTCATCGAAGAATGAGTGAGCTTGAGGAACAATGGGGTTGTTCCTCTAAAATCAGGATAATTATAGCACGTTCTGCCTATAACGAAGCCAAGTTCCTTTAGGTCAGAATCAAAAATGAAAGACCCCATCGCCTCATCCCCAAACCCAGACCTCGGCCCGCACCTTCTCCTAATGCGTCTTCACTTCTGAAACCCAACCATCCCTGCCTGGATAATTGTTATCTTAAACATTTACAATATGACTTTTTAAAGGGAAGTTTGTACAGTTATTTTTGGTGGAAATTAACAATTGAATACACCCTGGTTGTTGTTTTTTTTTAGATAAAGAAAAGTCGTTCAGACAAGACAGCAGTGTTCTCTGTTGCATTCTTAAAGTGAGATGCTTTTAACCTCTTGGGGACAAAAAAGTTATTTATTTGCTTAATGTCATTAATGTTTATTTGCTTATTTTTAAATGTATTTAATATGTTTCATGTCAGTGCTGCTGATCTCCCTCAGCCTTTTTGCAGATAATTCTGCTCTACACAAGCTCCAGCCTCCAGTGGTGTCTGCATGGCGTTGCTCATGGAGGGTTTACTGATGGTGTCAACAGTGGGTGCTGAAATGGCTTATTGTAGCCTTTATTAGAAGCTAATGTGCAGTGCTGGGACAAGGCCATCTAGAGCCCAGGGCAAACATGCCAAACCCCTTTCCCCCTAAAATATTGAGCACTAATCTGCATGCTTATCCCCGAAGCCTCCCAAAAAGAAAAAAAATCACTTCTCCTATCATGAATCCCCTACTCCTCAAACCCCCTCCCAAGTACCCGAGTTTACATCCTCTGCCCCCACTCCAAATCCCCCCTCCCAGCACAAATTTCCCTTCTAGTACGAATCCTCCCACCCAAATACCACCCATTCATCCCTACTGGCACAACTCCCCCCCCAAAAATCCCCTCCCCAGCACAAATCCCCTACCCTCTCCACATCCACCGCCTCTTCTAGCACAAATACCCCAAATCCCGCCTTCCAGCACAAATCCCCTTTCCTAAATCCCCCTCCGAACACAAATCCCCCAAAACACATTTCCTAGAAAAGCCCCCCAAAAAGAAAATAATCACTTATCCTATCATGAATCCTCTACTCCTCAACCTCCCCCAGTACCCGAGTATACATCCTCTCCCCTACTCCAAATCCCCCTCCTAGCAGAAATCCCTTCTTCTACAACAAATCTCCCCACCCTAACACCACCATTCATTCCTACTGGCACAACCCCCCCCCAAAAAAAATAGCATTTCCTCTCTTGGCACAAATCCCACCCCCTCTACCATATCACCCCTTCTAGCATGGCGGCCACTCGAAATCCCTCCTTCTAGCACAAATCCCTTTTCCCCATACCCCCTTCCAACACAAATCCCCCCAATCACCTTTCCTAGCACACCCCAAAAAAATAAAAAAAAACACTCCTGCTAGTATAAATCCTCTACTTCTCAAATTCCCTCCCCCGAGTACGGATCCACACTCCCCCACTCCAAATCCCCCCACCCAGCACAAACACCCCTTCTACTACAAATCCTCCCACCCAAATACCACCCATTCATTTCTACTGGCACAACCTCCCCCAAAATAATTCCCCTCCCAGCACAAATCCTACCCTCCTCTACCATATCACCCCTTCTAGCATGGCATCCACTCCAAATCCTTGCTTCTAGCACAAATCCTCTTTCCCCATCCCCCTCCCAACACAAATCCCCACAAATCACCTTTTCTAGCTCCTCCCAATCCCCCCTCCTAAAAGTATTTTTGCCCCCTGCTGCTCCCCAAATTCCCTCACCCAACACAAATCCCCACCCTCAATCTCCTTGTGGCGCCCCTCCATCTCACATGATACCACAGTACCCAAGGAAGCCTCCCCTACCTCAGGAGAAGTTTTATGATTGAAGCGTGGTCCTCCCTGAACCTAATAAGTAGTAAGAAATATTTTGCTCATAATTTTTCCAGTATTGACTATGATTCTCATTCTTTTGTACACATTGGGGAAATAAATTACAGGTAAATGTATATAGTTATATTGCACCATGAACTTAATGGGGTGCTAAATAAAAATGTGACATCCCTATTCTTTGGTATATTAACAAAACATATCATATCTGTTTTAGAGTCTTAAATCAACCTAACCTAGAAAAAAAAAAGGCCTCATCAGACCAGGTCATCATCAGAGTAATTAACCCTCCTTCAGATTTCATGTTTCCCTGAGGTAGTCCAAATATAAATTCCACTTTCCTGAGCAAAGTGCATCAGGCTTTTCATTCTTTTGTTTTGTCAAAACAGATTATGGCAACTGCTGTCCAAAATATTGCCTTAAACTGCATGATATAGCAGCAGGACGAGTTGAAGCTTATGTTTTTATGGGTTCATCTGTAGGTAAAGCACCTGAAGTATTTTTGCATTAACAGGAAATGTAAACTGCTGGTTTATAGCTTCTGAATCACAAAAGTTTTACATCTTTGTGTTGACAAAAAAAAGTTTGTATATACTGTATACATTTGTAACATAAAACGCCATGTTGCTATTCATGATAACAAAATGAATTTGGCTTCCATGCAAGAATATCATAACTACTTTTTGATTTATCAGGAATATTTATTGGCTTATTTATAAAGCAGTGCATGTGACATTCATCAAATATCCACATGTCAATTTAAAACACATGAACCTGCAAGATTCATTGTTTTATAAATACTCCCTTTAGCCCTCGTGTGATTTGACATGTGATTTGAAATGTCAAATCACATGTCAAATCGGAGGCATTTTCCGGCAATTGTCGGCAATGGCACTGTCCTAATTAGTGTACTACTTTTTGCAATTTCGGCCCGCGATTTACATTGACATCTGTGCAGAAACTGCACAGATGTCTCTGTAATCGCGGCCAAAATCGGGACTGACAAGCGGAAGTGAAATTGTGCGAGTTCAGCTGAACTTGCACTGCTTCAATCCCACAGCCCAGTGTGAACCTGGGCTTAAACCCACTTACAACCAGCTTTCCATTTTTTAACAACTTGGTCTCTGGTCATATGTCTTCATATAATGGAAATCACTAGAAAAATTATATAATTTACATTTCGTACAATCCAAACTATTTTCCATATTTTTCTAGTCATGAATCTTAAATTGAATAAATGCCATTTTGTAGTTATATACAATTTTCTTTAAAAATTATTTACCCCCTTACACTGTTCTAAAAAAATCTCTTTCAGCCCTCCTACACATCGAACCGATTTGACATGTGATTAGACATGTCAAATCGCATTCCAAATTGGAGCCTATTGCTGGCAACGGCATCATCCGAAAAGTCGGCGCCACACCGATTCGGACGGTGCCATTGCAGATTCCCACACTGAAATGCGGGTTTGAAATTCTGCAAGTTCAGCTGAGTAGGTTTGACTGCTCTATCATGCCCCTAGGGTGGCTATTAGGAGTGAAGACAGGACTTTGCCACTTTTTACTCTAGCACGGGGCACCAGGCAGCGGTGTCCCCTATCCCCATTGCTAATCGCAATAGCCAATGAACCACTGACAGCCTTGATCCTTACTAGGTCAGAGATTACTGGATTCTCGTATGGAGACCTGCACGAAAAATGATGTTGTATGCCGGTGACATGCTATTGTTCTTATGGGATATCACTCAATACTTGGAAGCTGTCATTTTATTTTTTTTGTTCAATAAGTTTTTATTGAAATTAAAAGGAAAGCAACACAGTAACAAATCACATACAGGCAGCATGAGAGTGCACATTAGACAGCCGACAAAATGTATCCCGTACAGGCATATAAACCCAGACCAGAAAGCATAAAACCTAAAACATAAAGCCTGAGGCATCAAACATGGTCCGCTGTATTCCAACAGAACCGAAAATGAGCACCTTGAGGGCAACCTCGGCACACACATACTCTAAAACGGCTATATTCAAAACTAGTAGACAACGATGTCTAAATCTACGTGCCGAACCTCTCAAATGAGTCGCATCTCCATGCTGAAACATTGATTATAAAGATCTGTGTGCATAGTAGAAAAGTAAAATAAAGAGTCAAAAGGAGGGATAAGTGAGAAAGAAAAAAGAGAATAGGAAAAGGTTTACAGAGGGACAAGGTGAAGTGGGAGAAGGGGCAGGGGAGGGGAAGAGGGGGAGGGAAATAAACCAGCCATCGCAAAACAGTCTAAACTGTAAAAGCGCATTTCTAACATATAACATATAGACATTAACCACTTTAGCCCCGGACCATATTGCTGTCCAATGACCAGAGCACTTTTTGTGATTCGGCACTGCGTCGCTTTAACTGACAATTGCGCGGTCGTGCGACGTGGCTCCCAAACAAAATTGGCGTCCTTTTTTTCCCACAAATAGAGATTTCTTTTGGTGGTATTTGATCATCTCTGCGGTTTTTATTTTTTGCGCTATAAACAAAAATAGAGCGACAATTTTGAAAAAAATGCAATATTTTTTCCTTTTTGCTATAATAAATATCCCCCAAAAATATATAAAAAAACATTTTTTTTCCTCATTTTAGGCCGATACGTATTCTTCTACATATTTTTTGTTAAAAAAATCGCAATAAGCCTTTATTGATTGGTTTGCGCAAAAGTTATAGCGTTTACAAAATAGGGGGTAGTTTTATGGCATTTTTATTAATATTTTTTTTACTAGTAATGGCGGCGATCAGCATTTTTTTTAATACTGCGACATTATGGCGGGCACTTCGGACTCTTTTGACACATTTTTGGGGCCATTGGCATTTTTATAGAGATCAATGCTATACAAATGCATTGTATTACTATAAAAAATTCCATTGGCAGTGAAGGGGTTAACACTAGGGGGCAGGGAAGGGGTTAAGTGTGTTCCTGGGTGTGTTCTAACTGTATGGGGGGGTGGACTCACTAGGGGAAATCACTGATCCTCTGTTCATACATTGTATGAACAGAAGATCAGCGTTTCCCCCGCTGACAGGAACGAGAGCTATGTGTTTACACACATAGCTCCCGTTCCCCGCTCTGTAACGAACGAGCGCGCTTCCCCTAGCGGCCGCTAAAGAGCGGACGTATAGCTACGGGCTCTCGCCCAGCAGTGCCACCGTCCCGCAGTAATATGACGGCGGGCGGTCGGCAACTGGTTAAGTATTTGTTGCCATAGCGTCTGCATATATGGAAGAAAATTTAAAAGCGATCCAGCAGGACCATATCTTATGGGCCAGGTCAGATTTATTACGTAGTGTCAGCGTGCTACTTTCCATATGGTAGATGTGGTCTACGTCCACTAGCCATTGGCGAATGGTTGGAACCGTAGGTTGCTTCCAGAACTTAGGAATGAGGGCTTTGGCCGCATTAAGGAGGTGGGGAGTAATTGATTTAGAGTATGCTCCTGCTGGCTCGCTCGTACAGTGAAAAAGTACCACCCAGGGATCCACAACCACTCCAGACCCCTGGATCTTCCCAATCCAGTGCAAAACCGATGCCCAGAAAGGTTTGATCAATAGGCAAATCCACCATTTGGAAGCTGTCATGGACATGGATGCAACATTCAGGCATTTCTCCGGCCTTACCAATAATTGGACAAAGTCAGCCTTACTTACTTACTACTGGATGGTGGATCAGGGCAATCTGTATCAATGACCTGTCCTATATTCAAGGTGAATTCTTTTAAATATTTGTGAATCCAATAACCCCAGACCTATTGGAATATTGTCATCTGAATATACACCCCCTATTGGTGCGATTTAGAGATAAAGTGAACACATGTATTACATTGAAACTGTCGGTAGCAGGCAGAATTCATTTAATTAAAATGATTCTCATGCCTCAATTATTATACCCTCTCCATAACTCACCAGTTGTTATTCCCATTCTGCATAGTTCAGTCTATTTTCCGGTTTCTGATCTGGATTAATCACCCACCTAGAATTAAATTAGAACAGCTACAATAAATGCAGAAGGATTGACACTCCCCAACCCTTGGCTCTATTATATTGCTGTTTAGATGCAACATCTGAGATTCCACCCCACTTATACCGCACCTGCCTGCTCCCTGTCTTCGGCCACAAGTATTATCTTAAGGTTCACTAGGGCAAATTCTGGCCCTGAGGGATTGGAGGCAGGGATTTTTGCCCCATAAACATTATCTGACCTACATAACTTATTTAACACCTTCCATACAGGGCATTTTCACCCCCTTCCTGCCCAGACCAATTTTTAGTTCTCAGCGCCGTTGCACTTTGAATGACAATTGCGTGCTCATGCAACACTGTACCCAAATTAAATCTTTATCTTTTCCCCCCCCACAAATAGAGCTTTCGTTTGGTGGTATTTGATCATCTCTGCGGTTTTTATTTTTTGCGATATAGACAAAAGAAGAGTGACAATTTTTTTTAAAAAACACAAAATGTTTTACTTAATAAATATCACGATTTAAAAAAAAAAAAATCTTCACTTTAGACCGATACGTATTCTTCTACATATTTTTGTAAAAAAAATTGCAATAATCGTATATACAGCGGCGTAATACGAATCCTCAATGAAATTCCGCTGTAGCTTACGGCGGCATAGCGTAAATGGGCCGGCGTACGTGGGTGTAATTCAAATTAACTAGTGGGGGCGTGGTTTAGGATAATTTTGAATGACCCGACGCAAACAACGCTTTTTTTACACTGCGCATGCGCCGGCCGTGGACGTACCCTAGTGCGCATGCGTGAAATCACGTTGAAAATAGTCAATGAAAACGACGTGTACGTAATATACGCAATTCCCTATTCGCGAACGAGTTACGCAAACGACGTAAACGACGTCCAATACGACGCGGTCCCGACGTCCATACTTAACATTGGCTGTGCCTCACTATAGCAGCTGTATCTTTACGCCGTACAGATGCTTACGCAAACGACGTAAACACACTTCGCTGGGCGTACGTACGTTCGTGGATCGCTGTATCTAACTCATTTGCATATTTAACACAGACGCGCCCCTAGCGTCCAGCGTAAATATGCATCTAAGATACGACGGTGTAAGAAACTTACGCAAGCCGTATCTTAGCGTAAGTCCGGCGTATCTTGTTTTCTGGATATAAAACAATGACACGCCCGCGGGAAATTTGAATTACGCCCGTGTATCTATAGATACACGGGCGTAATTCCTTTGTGGATCTGGCCCATAGCGTCTACAAAATAGGTCATAGATTTATGGCATTTTTATTTTATTTATTTTTTTACTAGTAATGGCGGCGATCTGCGTTTTTTTTTATTGTGACCGTGACATTGCAGCGGACACATCGGACACTTTTGACACGTTTTTGGAACCATTCACATTTATACAGCGATTAGTGCTACAGATTACTGTGTAAATGTGATTGGCAGGGAAGGGGTTAACACTAGGGGGCGCTGAAGGGGTTAAAATGTTCCCTAAAGTGTGTTCTAACTTTAGGGGGAGGGGACTCACAAGGAGAGGAGACCGAGGTGTGTTCCTCTGTTCTGGGAACACAGCATCAGTCTCCTCACCTCTGACAGGAGGTGGATCTGGGTGTTTACAGATCCACACCCCATTGCGTGATTAGCGGCAATCGCAGGTGCCCAGCGGTAATCGCGGCCGCCAGGCACGTGCGCTCCCTAGTTCGCCGGGAACAAAGGACGTCATGTGACATCAAGGAGGTAAAGGAAAACCGCGCTATAAAACCCCTCCCCCCAAGGACTACAGGCTGCAGCAAGCGTGTGATATACAGAAAACAATGGAATATAAAAAGCCGCGCCCCACACAGATTAATCAAAATTAGTTACACCAATATCATTGATGGTAAACAAAATGACACTAAAGTCCATTGAAGTCCATAGTGGTAGAAATAAAAGTTCCCAGAAACGATCCTCTGTAAAGTGTCACCAAGCGAACACACTCCAAAAGGTGCACCCACCACCGAGTGAATAAGCAGCTTACCAGAGGTCCGTCATAAGTCAGCGCCTGACTGTGACCCAGTCAACGGCCTTTAAATCCTTGTGGTTCCCAAGATCAACCCGAATGGACCAGGACGGGACACTTCTTATACTCAGGATAAAGGAAAAGGCGCACATAGCATAATTCCGTTGGCAAAAATTTATTGTAAAAAGTAAAAATGTACTTACACAGCACACATGGTAAACGAGCATAAAACAAATACAAATATTGCCGGCCGGCATGCAGGAGCCCTTCCTCCTCAGCGTGGTGACGTCACTGCGTCGCCTCCCATACGCGTTTCGTCACTAGAAGGACGTTCTCAATGGGGGTAGGGCTTCACAGTAATGCACCACTTAATAAGGACCAGCCGCCCGTTGTGAGAAGCAGCACGCTGAGTCCAGACGCGCCATCTTTGATATGGTAAAAAGCCCTAGACAGAAAGACATTCTGCCAGGCGTCACGGGCACAACTAAAAATTCCATTGCGGAAACAGGAAAAAAAAAAAAAAAAAAACGAAATGAAACTAATCCATACCCCACCAGTAGTTGGGGTAGGCCAAGGAGTTTTATTAATTGACTTAATTTTAATTATCTAGGCGTAATGTGGACACAGTGATATAGGGATAGGCAAGGGGAAAGAACACTGGCACTAGCTCTCCCTCCCCCCCCCCCACAGATCACAGCACCATCTAGGGGACAAGTCTGACAATTAAACCTAAACTTACCGGAAAGAAGGGAAAAGAAATTTGAACGAACATTAATATTATATGTGTTCCCTAGGGACTTATGTCCTTATGATAATGTGAGTGCTAAACATAGTGCATATATTGGGGTAATGTGTTAATGACTTACACTCCAATAGTAGCAACTTAGTGGGTTGTGAAGATTAGTTCAAAACACAGTGTTATAATCAAAAAGTAGTGAAAGAATCGCTACATAAAGTGTATCCTACATTAAAAATATGAGATCCCTTCAATATGAGGGAGTGATTCATTCTAAACGTTTAATCAACCATTAAACTATGTGACCAATCTTCAACAGTGAAGTGAAAAATGGAATCAATTACAAAAAACAAAGGAAAAAACGAAAAAAGCGTCCACATAGACTAAGTGAAGACGACTAGAAGGACGAAAACATAAATTAAATCATTATTCCCTGAAGGGTATATGTGTATACCTGCCCTCAGGTGTGCTTCTCACAAAGGTCAATAATAAGCAATGCTAATACATGCATTAACATATATAGACTAAGTGAAGACGACTTACATGGCATAAGGATTGAAGTATAAAAAATCCAAAAATTGAATCAAATAACAATATCCGTTATAGACAATGCTAATAGACATATAGCCATATATAGACTCGGTAAAGACGACTTGAAGGACATAAATTTAGAAAATGTCAGGTATCAAAACACACAAAAATGAGAAACTATTATATCAAAGGGGTTACTTGTTCCCAGGTGTGTTTTTCCACAAAGGCTATTTCAGGCATTGCTAATGAATGCATTCACATCCGTTTCAATGTTTAACCCAAAAGGGGCATAGGTTTTTAGACGGAAAATCCAGCCCATCTCCATCTGAGATATCCCTTGTACTAGATTACCTCCTCTCCAAGGAGCTTTATATTTGTCGATCCCCAAGAAGAGGGTATTGGAGGGGTTTTTATCATGCTTCAATCTATAATGATTAGAAACAGAATGGTCCCTAAATCCAGACAAGATGTTAGTGATGTGCTCGTTGACACGAACCTGAAATGCCCTCTTGGTCCTGCCCACGTATTGTTTACCACTTGGGCATTGTACCAAATACACCACTCCCTCAGAGGCACAGGTAATACATGGTAGAATCTTGTATTCTCTCCCAGTAGCTGTGGATGTAAAGGACCTAACACATCTAAGTTTATTAGAACTTAGAGCGCAGACCCGACATCGCCCACATCTGTAATAACCTTTTAACTGGGCAAAAGGGAAAAAGGATTTTGTGAGGGGAGGGTCTATAACATTCTTGGATATTAGGTTCCTTAGGGACCTGACTCCCCTAAAGATAACCCGCGGTTTCGGGGGCAGGATGTTTTTTAGCACAGGGTCATTAAGGGCTAGATGCCAATGTTTCTTTACCAGATGAGTTATGGTTCTATGCTGAGTAGAATAAGTGGTGACAAAAGGTACTACATCAGAGAACTTATTCTCCTCCTCGGGAATCTTGTCACGTAAAAGCTCATTCCTATCCATACCCAAAACCTGATGCAAAGACCTCTGTAATTCCTTACTGCAGTACCCCTTATCAAGAAATCTTTCTGTAAGAACTGAGGCTTGTTGTTGAAACACCTGAGTGTCGGAGCAATTCCGTCTTAACCGGAGATATTGACTCTTGGGGACACCCTTCAACCAAGGTTCATGGTGGCAACTTCCTACTGGGATGTAGGAGTTCCGATCAGTATCCTTGAAAAATGTGGAGGTGATAAACCTATTCTCCTTGGTTTCTATTACCAGGTCAAGGTAGTGAACCCTGGTCTGGCTGGCCTCATACTTCAGTTCTATGCCCCTATTATTGTCATTAAGGTATTCAATGAATTTGGTCAGATCGGTATGCCCGCCCGCCCATAGGAGGAGGATGTCGTCTATATATCTGGCCCAAAGGACCACCTGAGGGGCATCCCTCACATAGACGACATCCTCCTCCCATTTGGCCATAAAAAGGTTGGCCAGGCTTGGGGCATATTTAGCCCCCATAGCCACCCCAGTGTTTTGTTTGTAAAACTTGTCCTCAAACCAAAAATAATTGGATGCAGCTGCAAAACTCAGGAGGGACATAATGAAAACAACTTGCTTAGAGGGAAGACCTGAGTCTCTCCCAAGGTAGAATTGTACGGCTTCAAGTCCTAAGTCATGGGGTATGATTGTGTACAATGAAGTTACATCAATCGTAACCATCCACATATCAGGAGAAGCGGAGAGATCGGTAAGGATTTTGATAATATGTTTAGAATCCCTAACATAAGAGGGAATTTTTTTAACCAATGGTTGCAAATAAAAATCAATATATCTGCCCACCCGGGAAGTGATGGAATCTATACAACTAACAATAGGGCGACCCGGGGGGCAGACAGGATCCTTATGCAACTTAGGAAGATAATAAAGTGTTGGGGTGCGGGGTGCTTTTGGTATGAGAAAAAGCTTTTCTTTTAGGGACAAAATACCCTCGAACACACCTCTTTCCACCAATTTCTCAAGTTCTCTTTTATATATCAACTTAGGGTCATTGGGGAGTATGGAATATGTGTTAACATCATCCACGATCTTATGCATCTCTCTCAGGTAGTCAGCCTTGTCGAGTACTACGATACCCCCCCCTTTGTCCGCTGGTCTAATGACCAAATCCTTGTTAGTACACAAGGAGTCCAAACCATCTTGGAGGGTTTTATTAAGCTTAGCTCTCTTAGTTTCAATAGCCTCCAGGTCCCTAATGAGGACATCCCTAAATATCTTCAGGGATGGTGCCAGTCCCCCTGGAGGATTGAACAAAGAGGCATTGGACAGTCCAGAGTGTACATAGTTGGAGGTAAGATATTGGCTAGAAGTTGTGACACCTATCATATATCTTTTAATATTGATTTTCCTTATGAATTTGTGTATATCCATAAAGGTTTTGAATTTATCCAAACTTTGGGGAGGTGCAAATTTTAAACCTTTGTCCAGCAAAGATTTCTCAGCCTCAGTAAGGACTTTTGAGCTGAGATTGAAAATACCCTGTCCTGTTACGTTTTGGTACGCTTGGGATTTCCTGTGTCTCCTCCCCCCTCTGTTACCTCTCCTCTTTCTACCTGCCTCTTGGTGCCCTGTCCACCCTTGTGAAAACCCCAACTGGAGGGTCCGTAGGCCCCAGAGCTAGGTCCAGGAGGATTGGTAGTACCTGGGGGTGGGAAAGGGGGAGGGGCGAACCATGCCCCACTAGTGTTGGGGGGGGGGTTGGATCTGAAAACCCTCCGAATCCTCTCTTCCACTCAGTGGGAAAAAGGAATTGGAGGTGGGCACATTATAATTCCAGCCTAATTCTGACTCGGGTTGGAAGTAGGTTGGAGAAGGGTATTCAAGATCACCCATAGGTCTCCAATTGGTGGTAGTGTATTGAACATTCCCACCCGCATTAGGGCCCCATCCCCTCCCTCTCGGGGCAGGCTTGGGTATCTGGTTATGGTAGTAAGGTCCCATTGGGAAGGGAGCATTCCCGCCAGGAGGACCCCCATACCCAGGGCCCACATAGGGGGGGGCTCTATAGTGATTGGCATTTGTTTTTGATGGGCCAGTGGGACGCCCCTGATCTCTTAGGGGAGGTCCCCTAGACCCACCACGGCCTCTCCTTGGGGATTGTTTATAGGATTGACCTCCCAATCTCGGAGGGTTCCGATTAGGGCCAGGGGGCATTGGTGGATATGGGGCACCACTACTTTTTGATTATAACACTGTGTTTTGAACTAATCTTCACAACCCACTAAGTTGCTACTATTGGAGTGTAAGTCATTAACACATTACCCCAATATATGCACTATGTTTAGCACTCACATTATCATAAGGACATAAGTCCCTAGGGAACACATATAATATTAATGTTCGTTCAAATTTCTTTTCCCTTCTTTCCGGTAAGTTTAGGTTTAATTGTCAGACTTGTCCCCTAGATGGTGCTGTGATCTGTGGGGGGGGGGGGAGGGAGAGCTAGTGCCAGTGTTCTTTCCCCTTGCCTATCCCTATATCACTGTGTCCACATTACGCCTAGATAATTAAAATTAAGTCAATTAATAAAACTCCTTGGCCTACCCCAACTACTGGTGGGGTATGGATTAGTTTCATTTCGTTTTTTTTTTTTTTTTTCCTGTTTCCGCAATGGAATTTTTAGTTGTGCCCGTGACGCCTGGCAGAATGTCTTTCTGTCTAGGGCTTTTTACCATATCAAAGATGGCGCGTCTAGACTCAGCGTGCTGCTTCTCACAACGGGCGGCTGGTCCTTATTAAGTGGTGCATTACTGTGAAGCCCTACCCCCATTGAGAACGTCCTTCTAGTGACGAAACGCGCATGGGAGGCGACGCAGTGACGTCACCACGCTGAGGAGGAAGGGCTCCTGCATGCCGGCCGGCAATATTTGTATTTGTTTTATGCTCGTTTACCATGTGTGCTGTGTAAGTACATTTTTACTTTTTACAATAAATTTTTGCCAACGGAATTATGCTATGTGCGCCTTTTCCTTTATCCTGAGTATAAGAAGTGTCCCGTCCTGGTCCATTCGGGTTGATCTTGGGAACCACAAGGATTTAAAGGCCGTTGACTGGGTCACAGTCAGGCGCTGACTTATGACGGACCTCTGGTAAGCTGCTTATTCACTCGGTGGTGGGTGCACCTTTTGGAGTGTGTTCGCTTGGTGACACTTTACAGAGGATCGTTTCTGGGAACTTTTATTTCTACCACTATGGACTTCAATGGACTTTAGTGTCATTTTGTTTACCATCAATGATATTGGTGTAACTAATTTTGATTAATCTGTGTGGGGCGCGGCTTTTTATATTCCATTGTCATGTGACATCCACCCGGATCGAGGGAGGGTTCCTGCCAGCGTCATTTTACAATCGCCCGGTAAGGAAGGGGTTAAAAAAGATGTGGAATAAAGCCAGACAGTTTCAAAAAGTGGAGTGGTTTACTTCATACAGTCCCATATGGGGAAACCGGACGTATGATGAACTTACTAAAATACAGCAAGGCTCTATATGGACTACCTTTACACACACATGATTTTTAATGGCATTCCAGTCTAAGGCCGCGTACACACGAGGGGATATGTCCGCTGAAAACGGTCCGATGGACCGTTTCAGCAGACATCTCCGCTCGTGTGTATGGGCTAGCGGACAGATTTCTCCACCCGACAGATTTCAAAGCAAGCTTTGAAATCTATCCGGTGGGAATCTGTCCGCCCGACATGTCTGCTGGTTAGTACACTTACCAGCAGACATGTCGGCTCCCACCACCGCCGCGCCGCTGCCGAATGGATTCGGCGCATGCGCGGAAGTGTTTTACTTCCTGGTGCGGTGACGTGGCGGTGACGCGGCGGCGTCAACGTCACCGCCGCGTCACCACTACATCACCGCGCCGTCCGGCGGCGGGGAATTTGATCCGATGGTGTGTACACGCCATCGGATCAAACTCCCGATCGGACATATCCGATGGAAATGGTCCGCGGACCGTTTTCATCGGATATATCCGATCGTGTGTACGGGGCCTTAGTCCTTATGTGTTCAATATTAAGTTGGCCCACCCTTTGCAACTATAATAGCTTCAATTCTTCTGGGAAGGCTGTCCACAAGGTTTAGAAATGTGTCTATGGGAATGTTTGAACATTCTACCAAAAATACATTTGTGAGGTCAGGCACTGATGTTAGTCAAGAAGGCCTGGCTCGTAGTCTCCACTCTAATTCATCCCAAAGGTGTTCTATCAGCAGAGGCGTTGCTAGTGGGGTGCGGGGGGTGCGCTCCGCACCAGGTGACACCCGCTAGAGGGGTGACACCATCCGACTCTTCTGAGGATGAGAAGGGTCCTGGTCAAACATCTCTAGCGCCGTGCGCCACATGCCACAGCCGTGCATGTGTCCCTCCTGCCTTCAACTTCCCTGCTGCGTCTTAAGCCTGTTACGTGTCTTTGTCATCTCTGCCCGGGCAGTGCGGCTGCACACAATTCTCATCTCTCCAGCTGCCGCCTGGGAAGTGTGTCTGCATGGCCCCAAGCTGGTGCGATAACGGGGCGGGAGTGCCGGGAGGGTGTCAGCATGTTGAGGGGGTGACCGCCGCCGACCCAAGGTGAGAGGAGGGGGCAGGGGGGATTGCCATGGTGTCTATGTGAGTTTATGTGTAGCCTGTGCTCGTCTGATGATGGGGGGGATGGGATTTGGGGGTGTGGGATCTGGACTTAGCTCTATCTATATATATCTATATATATATATATAGCCTGGGGGTGCTGTGGGAGGTTAGAGGGGGTTCTGCACTGAGGGGGGTCTATGCTTATGGAGGGGGAGGTTGCACTGAGGGGGATCTCTGTTTATTGAGAGTGGGGTCTGCCCTGTGGGGGATCTATGTTTATCTAGAGGGGGGCTGCACTGGGGAGGGCGTCTGCTATGCTTAGGGAGGGGGGGTTTGCACTGAGTGGGATCTATTTTATTTTGTAGAGGGGGTCTGCCCTGAGGGGGATCTACTATGATTATAGAGAGGGGGCCTGCATTGAGGGGGGTCTATACTTATGGAGAGGGGGTCTGCCCTGAGGGGGATCTATGTTTATGAAGGGGGGTCTGCCCTGAGGGGGATCTATGCTTATGGAGAGGGGTCTCCCCTGAGGGGGATCTATGCCTATGGAGAGGGGAGTCTGCCCTGAGGGGGATCTATGTTTATGGAGAGGGGGTCTGCCCTGAGGGGGATCTCTGTTTATGGAGGGGGGGATCAATACATATGGAGAGGGGCTGCACTGAGGGGGGGTCTATGCTTATGGAGGGAGTCTGTTCTGGGGCGTGTCTATGCTGATGGATACGTACTTAATGGGAGTGGGTTATACTGAAGAAAGGGAGTCTGTGTTAGGAATAAGTTCACCTGCTGGTGGCACTATCCTGCTCTGCGCTGTTTGCTGCAGTTCCAGTGTCCACCAGCAGGTGTCTCCCAAATACCAGCAGGACCTGATCAGCCACACCTGGCTCCAGCTGCCTGCCAACCTGTCCTTGTCCTGATCCTTCTTGCCTTGTTCCATGCTCTTGTCCCCAGCCGTGTCCTTTTCTTTGCATCCCTGTTGCCTTTTCCCTTGTTGTAGTTATTGTATATAGTTAGCTATTAGGTTTATTAGTTATTCTTGTTTGCTGGAGTGGTTTATGTTTTCATTGGTTGCTGTGTATGTTTGTTGGTGTATTCTCACTGTAAATAAATATCACTTAAATCTCACTTAAATAAATATCACTTAATATACTGTACATATATATATATATATATATATATATATATATATATATATATATATATACATATCCTTTGTTTGGTCTTGGTTCCCCTCGTGTTTGGTCACCTTAGCCGCTGATCCTGACAGTCTGTACTTAGTGGGGGGGTCTATAATGAGGGAGGATGGTCTGTACTGAAGGGGGACTATAGTTGGTCGGGGGGGTGACATCAATTTTTTCCCCACCGGGTTGACACCACTCTAGTGACGCCACTGTCTATCAGGTTGAGGTCAGAACTCTGTGACTGCCCTGCACAGAGACCTGACCTCAACAAAATAGAACACTTTTGGGATGAATTAGAGCGGAGACTGCAAGCCAGGCCTTCTCGTACAACATCAGTGCCTGACCTCACAAATGCACTTCTAGAAGAATGGTCAAACATTCCCATAGACACACTTCAAACCTTGTGGCAAGCCTTCCCCAAATATATGAAGCTGTTATAAGCTGCAAAGGGTGGGTCAACTCAATATTGAACCCTGTTAACTAAGGGCCCTTTCACACGAGTGGACGAACCGTCCATTTTTCATAAGTCCGTTTACGGACTGCAATGGTTCCCTATGGGATCGCGGACGTTAGCGGATGAGCATCCGCTAACGTCCGTAAACATCCGCCTTTGTAAAAATCAATTTTTTCGGACGGAAGAAAATCCTATTTTTCTTCCGTCTGGCGGATCGGATGAATACGGACAGGTGGTCCGTATTCATCCGATTCCCCATAGGGGAGAGCGGAGAAAAGACAGGGCAATCCCCGCACACTGTGTGGGGACCGCCCTGTCAGCCGACAGCTCAGCGGGGATTTTACAGAGGAATCCCGCTGAGCAAACGGGCATACGGAGCGGATCAGGTAGATAGACTCGTTAGGCGGGCGTAGCGTATCGAATATACACTACGCCACCGCAACTTAGAGAGGCAAGTGCTGTATTCACAAAGCACTTGCCCCCTAAATTACGGCGGCGTAGCGTAGATGGGCCGGCCTAAGCCTGCCTAATTCAAGTAGGTGGAAGGTGGGCGTGATGCATGTTAATGAACCGTGACCCCATGTAAATGAGGTGCCGAACGAACGGTGCATGCGCCGTCCGTTGACTATCCCAATGTGCATGCTCAGAATCACGTTGAATAGAATGCCTAAGATACACGTCGAACGTAACTTACGCACAGCCCCATTTACGTACGACTTACGTAAACGACGTAAACAACGTAAAATTTTACGGCTGTTCCGACGTCCATACCTTAACATGGGCTGTGTCATCTTTTTGGTGGTTTATCTTTACGCCGGAAAAACGCCTTACGTAAACGGCATAGATTACTGCGTCGGGCGTACGTACGTTCGTGAATCGGCGTGAATCTTGCTCATTTGCATATTTTTAATGGGAACGTCAATTGCGTACAGCATAACTATGTGCCCACGATGCGCCGGCGTAGGCAAGTTACGGCGTATCTTGCTTTGTGAATCGGCGCAAAGATGCAACGGCGCACATTTGTACTTGCGTCAGTGTATCTCGAGATACGCCAGCGTAAACCTTTCTGAATTCGGCCCATAGTGTATATTTACACTATATATAATACAGGTACAGAAACTAAAATATTAAATACAAATAAAATGTTTACTGTGTGCCTTCAAAGCACAGCTGTCATATATATGAAGCAAGATGAAAATGTTGAAAGGCAGCCCGAGACAATGCAGAAATCACTTTTTGTTAAATCAAGCTAGCTTTGCCAAACAATCATCTGTGGTTTTGGCACCTCTTATTTTAATCACTCACACTGTAGAACAAAGCTGTGTGAGGTCAGGAGCTCTCAACATCATTCTGTACTTGAATACTGCAGATAATGTAATTATTCAACATGGTCTAGAATTTTCTATCGCTTTCTGTATAGAAGCAGACAATGACTTGGTGGAAATGTTACTTTAGCAAGCAAATTCATCTATTCACCTGACCAAGTAAAGCTTTTTATGTATTTTTTAGGTTATACAGGGCCAGATTCTCGTAGATGCGCGCCTAATTATGCAGGCGTTGCGCATCTCAGATGCACTACGCCGACGTAACACGGAGTGGCAAGTACCGTATTCCCTAAGTAAATGCGCTCCAAGATGCGCCTGCGTCGCGTAAAATCATGGGCGTAATCCGGCGCAACTCCAAAGTAGGAGGGAAGTGGGCGTGTTGCATTATAATGAAGCGTGACCCCATGCAAATGCAGGCCGGGACGAACGGAGCATGCGCCGTGACATGGATGACCCGCGCCATGATGTGGTTGACCCGCGCCGTGACGTGGATGCCTTCTGCGCATGCGCAAAGCCTCCCTACGATGCGCCGGCGCAGGGTATATAATGCGCCCACACATGCGCCCGTGCAGCGCAAACGTCTCCCATTTTTTGGATAGTGACGGCCAAAGTTTGTGCTGGACAGGATGACAACCGTGGTTAAGGAGAGGAGGAAGAAGAATTTCTCCCCAGAGGAGAGGGCCCTTGTCGTCAGGGCCATGGAGAAGTTTGATTCGCGGCTCCATGGTGCTGACAGTGCCCGTACCAGCAAGTCCCGGAGGGATCAGATTTTAATGAGGGTCGCGTGCCAGGTCAATGCCCTCTCTCATGAGGTCCGGACACCGCAGGACATTCAGAAGAAAATGAATGACCTGCGGCGTCATGTGAAGGGCAAGCTGGCTGCCATAGCTCGGCATGCCAAGGGCACTGGAGGGGGCCCACCCTGCCCTGTCCGCCTGACTGAGGAGGAGAAGGTGGTTGCCCGCTGCCTACAGACGGAGCAGGTAGATGGAGTTGGGGGCTATGAGTCCCAGAAGCCAGCCGTGAGGACAGGTAAGTGTGTTTTATATTCTATCTGTTGTGTACATGTATGGGGGTGGAAGGGAACATGTGCCAAGTGTGTGGCTCCACCAACATGGGCATCTTTTGTGTCATCCACAGATGTGCAGGAGGGAGCGGGGCCATCTGTTGATGCCAGGGCCCATCAGGATCCATCCCCTGAAGATTCAGTCCCTCTGGCTGCCCCCCTGGAACAGGACTTGGAGGGAAGTGGGCACACCTCAACGGAGGAGGTGGTTGAGGAGGGTGTGGTAGTCCATGACCAGGCCCTCTATGTTGTTGTGGAGGAGGATGGTGGGTTGGCCGGACCAGCCCAGGCTATTCCTCTACCTGTAGCGTCCCCCTCCAACCTCTCCAGTCCCTCTCTTTCCCCCCCCTCATCTCCGGCCCCTCAACATCCTCCCCTTATGCCCGGACCCCTGCCACTCCCCGCAAGGCGACGTGCAAGACCAGGGGTGTTCATAAGGTCCTGCCGGAAGAGCTGGTCAGACAGCAGGACCAGCAGAATCAGCACCTGGCCGAGGTCGTGGAGGAGATGAGGCGCCTGGCCGACAGCCTGGCATCCTCGGACAATATTACTGATGCCATCCAGGATGTTGCTGTTAACAGCGCAGCAACGCTGACCAGCTTGGGGGAGCTGCAGGAAAACACCTCGGAACTTGTGGGGGAGGTTCGTGCCCTGCGCCTTGCTGTCGAGGCGCAGACTGCTGTGCAGACCCGCATAGCGGTTGCCCTGGAGGGCATGCAGGCAGCCAGGGAGGGACGTGGGGATGCTCCTCCTCAACCTGCTGCCCCCCCCCCATCTGTGGCTGCCCCCAGGCAAGTGAGGGGCAGGACCCGTGGCACCAGGCAGAGCCCCCGCCAGGCCCATTAATTTTATTTTTCTTTATTATTATGCTCTGGATAAGAGCTTTTTTTGTTATTTGTTATGCTCTGGATAAGAGCTTTTTTTGTTATTTGTTATGCTCTGGATAAGAGCTTTTTTTATCTATTTTTGTGCTCTGGATAAGAGCTTTTTTTATTTATTTTTTAATACTGCACACGTTGCAGTGTGAATGGTGTGTGAATGTGAGAGGGTGGCACTCCTGACAGTAAGGGGTGTCACCCTCGGCCGTGGTGGTGAAGTTAACCCCACGGCTGTATGAATGATGTGTGAAAGGTGTGTGAATGGACAGCAACATCATTGGGGCCTTGACGTGGCGTTGCTGCTCCCAACTCCTACATGCTGGACTTGGGCTAATCCAATGCGATGTGCATGTGGTGTGTGTGATCTAGGGACATCAGTGGTGTACACGCGTGCATTGTCTGTGTGGCATGCTGTATGTGTGTGTTTAACGGTCAAAGATTCGTAACATGAGGACCCTCCTGACTGCTCTTCCATCAGCTGACGGGGTCTCCTCTGGCGGGGGGGGGCTGTGTGGTTGGGGGGTCAGGTCATCACGTAGGGCAATGTGCAGGCCCTTTCGCATGGCAAAGTTGTGCAGAATACAACATGCACCAATGATCTGACCCACAAAGTTGGGGGAATACAATAGGGCCCCCCCAGACTTATCCAGGCATCGGAAACGGGACTTCAGGAGGCCAAATGTGCGCTCCACCACTCCACGGGTTTTGATGTGTGCTTCATTGTATCTTCTCTCTCCTCTGGTTTGGGGGTTCCGGAAAGGAGTCATGAGATGGGGTCCCAGTGTATATGCAGAGTCACCTGGAAGGGAAAAGACAGGAGGATGGTAGTCATGCATGTGCCACTTCTGTTGTGCATCATGGGAGGGGATAGTCATGGCTGCCACCCATGTCACTCACCAACCAGCCAGCTGTCCCCATACATGTCCTGCTCAAAATCTTCTGGGATGTTGCTTTGACGGTAGATGTAGCTGTCATGGCTGGACCCGGGGTCTTTGGCACGGACGTGCCATATGAGGTATTTGGCATCGGCTATCACCTGTACGTTGATGGAATGCCAATGCTTCCGATTGCGGTATATGTGCTCTGTGGCACTGGGGGGCTGGAGTGCCACATGTGTGCAATCAATGGCCCCGATGGTGCGTGGGAATCCGTCAATTCTGTAGAAATCTGTCATTGCCTTCTGCCGCAGGTGCACAGTGGTGGGTCTGATGAACTGGTTGGACATGCGTCTGAGGATTGCGGGGACAACCTGGTGCAGACATCTGCTTATGCTGGTTTGTGACATCCCAGCCACCACTCCACTTGTACGCTGGAATGATCCACTGGCCAGGAAATGCAGTGTTGCCAGTACCTTCACCAGTGGCTGCAGTGCACGTGAGCGGTATGTCTGGCTGGTGATGTCATCCTGCAGGGCTGTGGTTATTTCCAGGATGGCAGCAGGGCTGAATCTGAAGATGCGATACACCTCCTCATCACCCATGCCAAAGAGCCTCATGCGCGCTTGGTAGATCCTCTCACGTGCCCCCCTCCTCCTACTCCTCCTTCTATGTGCCTCTTCCTCTGCATACCTTAGTAGTGCTAAGACCATGGCTGGCCCTGGCATCATTGGCATACGAATGTGTTGTCCAGTAAGTGTGATTGCTCAGCTAGTCCGTTACGGTGCTGCTGTAGTTGCTCTCCAGCTGACTTGCACACGGCCTTGAGCAAAGTTACCCGTGCTTTTATGAGGGGTATGTTTACTCAAGGCTTTCGAGTTACGCGCACCACGAGTAGCCAACGCCGGACGCGCGTAGTTTCGGGAATACGCGCATCTCCCTCATTTGCATATTTGCATGCTAATTCAATGGGAACTGAATATTTTTCATGCGTAACTATGCGCCTACGCCGCGCTAGCTTAATGCATTTTCGCCGCACAGACGGAAAATTTTTACGCGCGTATGTGGTTCTGTGTTTACCGCGTATCGATACGCAGGCGAACATTTACTATTACGCCGCGCATATACATTTACGCAGGCGTAGCGCCTCTGAGAATCTGGCCCACAGTATCTAAATATAGGGCCAGATTCTCAGAGGCGCTACGCCTGCGTAAATGTATATGCGCGGCGTAATAGTAAATGTTCGCCTGCGTATCGATACGCGGTAAACACAGAACCACATACGCGCGTAAAAATTTTCCGTCTGTGCGGCGAAAATGCATTAAGCTAGCGTGGCGTAGGCGCATAGTTACGCATGAAAAATATTCAGTTCCCATTGAATTAGCATGCAAATATGCAAATGAGGGAGATGCGCGTATTCCCGAAACTACGCGCGTCCGGCGTTGGCTACTCGTGGTGCGCGTAACTCGAAAGCCTTGAGTAAACATACCCCTCATAAAAGCACGGGTAACTTTGCTCAAGGCCGTGTGCAAGTCAGCTGGAGAGCAACTACAGCAGCACCGTAACGGACTAGCTGAGCAATCACACTTACTGGACAACACATTCGTATGCCAATGATGCCAGGGCCAGCCATGGTCTTAGCACTACTAAGGTATGCAGAGGAAGAGGCACATAGAAGGAGGAGTAGGAGGAGGGGGGCACGTGAGAGGATCTACCAAGCGCGCATGAGGCTCTTTGGCATGGGTGATGAGGAGGTGTATCGCATCTTCAGATTCAGCCCTGCTGCCATCCTGGAAATAACCACAGCCCTGCAGGATGACATCACCAGCCAGACATACCGCTCACGTGCACTGCAGCCACTGGTGAAGGTACTGGCAACACTGCATTTCCTGGCCAGTGGATCATTCCAGCGTACAAGTGGAGTGGTGGCTGGGATGTCACAAACCAGCATAAGCAGATGTCTGCACCAGGTTGTCCCCGCAATCCTCAGACGCATGTCCAACCAGTTCATCAGACCCACCACTGTGCACCTGCGGCAGAAGGCAATGACAGATTTCTACAGAATTGACGGATTCCCACGCACCATCGGGGCCATTGATTGCACACATGTGGCACTCCAGCCCCCCAGTGCCACAGAGCACATATACCGCAATCGGAAGCATTGGCATTCCATCAACGTACAGGTGATAGCCGATGCCAAATACCTCATATGGCACGTCCGTGCCAAAGACCCCGGGTCCAGCCATGACAGCTACATCTACCGTCAAAGCAACATCCCAGAAGATTTTGAGCAGGACATGTATGGGGACAGCTGGCTGGTTGGTGAGTGACATGGGTGGCAGCCATGACTATCCCCTCCCATGATGCACAACAGAAGTGGCACATGCATGACTACCATCCTCCTGTCTTTTCCCTTCCAGGTGACTCTGCATATACACTGGGACCCCATCTCATGACTCCTTTCCGGAACCCCCAAACCAGAGGAGAGAGAAGATACAATGAAGCACACATCAAAACCCGTGGAGTGGTGGAGCGCACATTTGGCCTCCTGAAGTCCCGTTTCCGATGCCTGGATAAGTCTGGGGGGGCCCTATTGTATTCCCCCAACTTTGTGGGTCAGATCATTGGTGCATGTTGTATTCTGCACAACTTTGCCATGCGAAAGGGCCTGCACATTGCCCTACGTGATGACCTGACCCCCCAACCACACAGCCCCCCCCCGCCAGAGGAGACCCCGTCAGCTGATGGAAGAGCAGTCAGGAGGGTCCTCATGTTACGAATCTTTGACCGTTAAACACACACATACAGCATGCCACACAGACAATGCACGCGTGTACACCACTGATGTCCCTAGATCACACACACCACATGCACATCGCATTGGATTAGCCCAAGTCCAGCATGTAGGAGTTGGGAGCAGCAACGCCACGTCAAGGCCCCAATGATGTTGCTGTCCATTCACACACCTTTCACACATCATTCATACAGCCGTGGGGTTAACTTCACCACCACGGCCGAGGGTGACACCCCTTACTGTCAGGAGTGCCACCCTCTCACATTCACACACCATTCACACTGCAACGTGTGCAGTATTAAAAAATAAATTAAAAAAGCTCTTATCCAGAGCACAAAAATAAATAAAAAAAGCTCTTATCCAGAGCATAACAAATAACAAAAAAAGCTCTTATCCAGAGCATAACAAATAACAAAAAAAGCTCTTATCCAGAGCATAATAATAAAGAAAAATAAAATTAATGGGCCTGGCGGGGGCTCTGCCTGGTGCCACGGGTCCTGCCCCTCACTTGCCTGGGGGCAGCCACAGATGGGGGGGGGGCAGCAGGTTGAGGAGGAGCATCCCCACGTCCCTCCCTGGCTGCCTGCATGCCCTCCAGGGCAACCGCTATGCGGGTCTGCACAGCAGTCTGCGCCTCGACAGCAAGGCGCAGGGCACGAACCTCCCCCACAAGTTCCGAGGTATTTTCCTGCAGCTCCCCCAAGCTGGTCAGCGTTGCTGCGCTGTTAACAGCAACATCCTGGATGGCATCAGTAATATTGTCCGAGGATGCCAGGCTGTCGGCCAGGCGCCTCATCTCCTCCACGACCTCGGCCAGGTGCTGATTCTGCTGGTCCTGCTGTCTGACCAGCTCTTCCGGCAGGACCTTATGAACACCCCTGGTCTTGCACGTCGCCTTGCGGGGAGTGGCAGGGGTCCGGGCATAAGGGGAGGATGTTGAGGGGCCGGAGATGAGGGGGGGGGGAAAGAGAGGGACTGGAGAGGTTGGAGGGGGATGCTACAGGTAGAGGAATAGCCTGGGCTGGTCCGGCCAACCCACCATCCTCCTCCACAACAACATAGAGGGCCTGGTCATGGACTACCACACCCTCCTCAACCACCTCCTCCGTTGAGGTGTGCCCACTTCCCTCCAAGTCCTGTTCCAGGGGGGCAGCCAGAGGGACTGAATCTTCAGGGGATGGATCCTGATGGGCCCTGGCATCAACAGATGGCCCCGCTCCCTCCTGCACATCTGTGGATGACACAAAAGATGCCCATGTTGGTGGAGCCACACACTTGGCACATGTTCCCTTCCACCCCCATACATGTACACAACAGATAGAATATAAAACACACTTACCTGTCCTCACGGCTGGCTTCTGGGACTCATAGCCCCCAACTCCATCTACCTGCTCCGTCTGTAGGCAGCGGGCAACCACCTTCTCCTCCTCAGTCAGGCGGACAGGGCAGGGTGGGCCCCCTCCAGTGCCCTTGGCATGCCGAGCTATGGCAGCCAGCTTGCCCTTCACATGACGCCGCAGGTCATTAATTTTCTTCTGAATGTCCTGCGGTGTCCGGACCTCATGAGAGAGGGCATTGACCTGGCACGCGACCCTCATTAAAATCTGATCCCTCCGGGACTTGCTGGTACGGGCACTGTCAGCACCATGGAGCCGCGAATCAAACTTCTCCATGGCCCTGACGACAAGGGCCCTCTCCTCTGGGGAGAAATTCTTCTTCCTCCTCTCCTTAACCACGGTTGTCATCCTGTCCAGCACAAACTTTGGCCGTCACTATCCAAAAAATGGGAGACGTTTGCGCTGCACGGGCGCATGTGTGGGCGCATTATATACCCTGCGCCGGCGCATCGTAGGGAGGCTTTGCGCATGCGCAGAAGGCATCCACGTCACGGCGCGGGTCAACCACGTCATGGCGCGGGTCATCCATGTCACGGCGCATGCTCCGTTCGTCCCGGCCTGCATTTGCATGGGGTCACGCTTCATTATAATGCAACACGCCCACTTCCCTCCTACTTTGGAGTTGCGCCGGATTACGCCCATGATTTTACGCGACGCAGGCGCATCTTGGAGCGCATTTACTTAGGGAATACGGTACTTGCCACTCCGTGTTACGTCGGCGTAGTGCATCTGAGATGCGCAACGCCTGCATAATTAGGCGCGCATCTACGAGAATCTGGCCCCATAGTGTATAATATTGTTTACTAAGTGTAATAATTAAAATCGAATTGAAATCTAAAATGTTAAAAAATCCTTTTTTTTTCATTGTAGGAAATGTTTGAGAAGCCTGCGAGAATCATATGTTGTCAGATTTTGAGCAACTTTGAGTGTTCCCACTTTTCCTATTTTAGTTTTCATTCTATGAAATACATTATAAATCCACAATTGAAAATGGGACCCCGACCCCCTTTTATTACACATCAGGTGTGCACAGGGCTGGACTGGGACAAAAATTTGGCCCTGGACTTCATCCAGATTGGCCCACTTTGACAGGTTTCTCCCATGGCAGCGGGACAAACCCACCCACCCTGCCGGCCACCCAAGCCCCCCTCCCCCCTTCACTAGCCATTAGCCGTTCTACTTTATTAGAGTAGAACTGCTGGTACTGGTACTCCCATAGGCAGTACCAGTGGGGAAGCTAGACATTGTTTCACCCGGAGGGGGCAGCGGTCCCCTGTCACTGAAGACGGCCCACTGAGCCATCGGCCCACCGGGTAGTCCCGACGGCCAGTCCATCCCTGGTCAATGGCATGCAATACCGCATGTGGCCACAGGTGGGGGGGTCGCCGGAGAGTCTTGGAAAAACACGGAAAGGCCCTAGGACACCTCGGCTGAACTTGGAAAACCTCAGGATTGGAGTATTTCCATGATTTTCTAAGCATTTCCGAACGGCGCCAACCGCCGCTGTTTGGCTCATTTAGCGGGACAACAGTCAGAACTTTTGGAAATACAGCGCTCGTATTGCGAAACGCTCGTTAACCGCGTTACTCGCAATCCAAGGTTCCACTATACATATTTCTCATACCTGAGGGGCAGGGATGGACTGGGACAAAAATGTGGCCCTAGGCTTCATCCAGACTGGCCCACTTTGACAGGTCTCTTCCATGGCGGCCGGACAACTCCTGCACCCCCACCCCCGGCCACCCAAGCCCCCTCTCCCCCTTCACTAGCCACTAGCCATTCTACTTTATTAGAGTAGAACGGCTGGTATCGGTACTCTTATAGGCAGTACCAGTGGGGAAGCTAGACATTATTTCACTCGGGGCAAAGAATCAGTTTGGTGCCCCCCCCCCCCCCTTATGGGAAAAGATTAGGCAGAAGTGAGAAACTCCCAGGCCATAGCTGTTGAGTCAGCTGTCTGTCCCCTCCCCTATCTCCTCTATTGCCCCCCCTGCTCCTCTGGTCCTCCCCCTGCTTCTCTGTTCCCCCCCAGGTGAGCGATGCGGGGAGGGAGAGGAGGTGAGCGCTGCGGGAAGCGAGAGACAGAGGAGCAGAGGGGGACGGCAGTCTGCTGTCACTGAAGCCGGCCCACTGAGCCATCGGCCCACCGGGAATCTCCCTGTAGTCCCAATGGCCAGTCCATCCCTGGGTGTGCAGAGATCTCATCCCAGAACAGGACTTTCATGAATGAAGACAAGACATTAAATTGTTGTACAGTAATATTTGTTTAAAAAGAAGCCTATGTTCAGTTATTGGTTTGGTTTACAGGGGAATTCTGCCATGCCTAACCAAGACTTTAACAAGTAACAATTAGCTCAATACACACAATATAATAAATAAGTAATTGATGGAAGCGTTCAACCGATGGTAACAAAATCTATTAAATCAACAAGTCTACTACATCCAAGCTATGAAGCTGTTTGAAAACAACAAAACAAACAGAGCAATTCCTATCTACCCCCTTACACATGCACTCCAACATGCATCAGATAGGGAACCCAAATTTATATTTATTCTCCAAACCACAATCCCAATCACTGTCCACATTGACCTTTAGTCATATGTGCTTTGCCACACTGTCGTAATTTTTCTTGTCGTATTGCAATGTTCTCCTACTTGCCCTCCCTGTCCTATGCTGTGTAAACCACTGTTCCTTCTTTCCTCTTGCACTGCTTTTTTCAGTGAGGTGGCTTTTCTTCTGAACTGCTAACCACCCTCTCTGTCCCTACAGTAACCCTGCTGTCTTTATAAATGTTCACCACCCTTGTCATAAGCCCTGCTAATTTCCTCTTTGTCACTATAACTCACCATTGCTCAATACTGTTTCATATTCCTCCCACTCCTGTCAGTTCATTGTTCCCACTGTTATATGTTTATCCCCAGCATTTGTTTTGTAAATGCTTTCCTCTGTGTCCATCATATTCTTCTGCTCTTCTTGTGTTACCCATTCCTCATTATATTATTTTAATTTATTATATGCAGCTATTGTCCTACTGTTACATTAGTCCTTCTGGCCTCTCATTTTTATTCCTGCTCCTCTCCCAATTTTATTCAGTTCTCCTGCATATTCTCTGTCACACATTCCCCTCATTGCCACATGCTGTTCTGTTTCTTCTTCTGCGTCCAAATCCTGCAGTTCTCTTTTCAACCTCTGCTGCATTTGCTACTCCGATCCTGTTACTCCTCTGTTGCTGATTGTGGCAATTTTTCTTGTTAGTTCTTTCTGCCCTTTTTTGTGGTTTCTGAGGCTACTGTCCTGTTTTACAGTGACCCCTCTGTTCTACTTCATTCCACAGGTTTTTCCCTGGTAGTTTGTTCCTACTACAGAACTCTACATTCTTGTTTGGCCACAGTAGGGCTTGTTCACATATCAAATGGAGAGCTTGATTTACATTTCTCACTTATGCTGAATGCCCCCCCAAACACTGGGTACTAGTGAATAAATCTAACTAAACATCTTTATGTTCTCTGGATTAATCTTCACACTGTACTGAGTGGCTGTGCAAATGTTTAGATGGTGGTTACAGTAGAGTTGGATGCTTTTCTGCATCCAGGACTAGTGTGAAATATCACTACCTAAATAGATACATGAATATTAATATCACACAGCAGAAAACCCCAGTATCTGCACACACTCCTAGCTAATAGTACCCAGACAGGGAGGAGGTCTTAACCCAGCCAGCCAGTGTGGAAATGTGGCATTTATTACATCAACTTTTTCAACATTTACTATTGGTCTTATTATTATAGCAGCTATAGGGATGGTTGATGTGGGTTACATGGTTATAACACAAATATTTGATATAGATTATATTTTTTAGAACCTGCATAGACTTAGATTTTTCCCTCAATTTCATTCCTGGTGAAAGAAGTTTAGTCTTCTTCTAATAGCGATAGAAACAACAATAAATCCAATTGGAAGTATTAATTAATAGTGTTTTTTCTCTTCTATATCTTCACAAACCCTTTTTTATATCAATTCATTTGGCCTTCCCCCTTTTTTTTTGCTTTAGCATATCTCATGTGATACAGTATGTCTAATCCTCAAGTAATCACCTTTAATGTAAAGGCTCCTTCATTTCATTATTTCCAGTCCCACATTGTCTCCCTCCATTAGACACATTTTTACCAGACCCGAGTCACAATACACTCAGATTTTTCTTGCTAGTGACTGGATGAAATGTAGATACTTGCTTATAGTTTTGCCTGTAGGTTTCAGTATATATACCAAGTTATACGTTTCAAGTAGATTATCTATTCTTCATGTTACAGTCTTCTTCTTACTGGGCAACTCCAGGTCACAGTTGTAACCTGTTACTCACCAAATTACAGCCTGGAGGCTGTTCCTATTCCAGACATCCTGCAGTGGTTTCAGATTCTGGTGAGTCACAGCTCGGGGCGGCAGAGGCTGGATGTCATCCCCTGAGCCACATTCCTGAGAGACCATCATCATCCCCACCACCATCATCATCTGCCCAAATCTTATAGACACTGTATATAAACGCCATTGTCTCCTACATTCCTTATTATCTGTAGTTCCAAGCAGGGGTCAAGTCCTGGGGAAAAAAGTGTGGAAACTCCCACCCAAGATCCACTCCCCCCACCAAAAAAAAGCCACCCAAAAGTGCTGCGATTTGAGATGTGACTAGGGCCTTAGGGTTTGAATCTAGATCAGGAGTCTCCAAACTATGGCCCTCCAGGTGTTCAGGAACTACAATTCCCATCATGCCTAGCCATGTCTACTAATGTCAGAGTTTTACAATGCCTCATGGGAAGTGTAGTTCCACAGCAGCTGGAGGGCCGTAGTTTGGAGATCCCTGATCTAGATGATAGGATGGGATTGTAAAATCAATTAGGAGCATAGAAATAAAAAACACTGACATTGTATGTAACAAGAAATCTAGAGGCCAGCTAAGCAGCAACAGGTCTGTGTTATGGCCAGAGCAGGGAGTGCTTGTGAGGTAAACTTATCCCCCCTCCTCCCACATACCCCTCACACATAACTTACCTCGCCCTGGGATGACTCCTGTATTATTATTCTGGGCTCTACTTCACTGGAGTAGTAGTAGTAACATAATACAGCCTCCAGCCGGACACCACCATCAGCATCTTCTTCTATGGTTGGCCCTGCCCTTGAGCCTAGGAGGGAGTCAGGGAGCGGAGCCTATAGCACGGCCACACATGGAGCTCAAACTTCCAGGAGGACACAACTAAGAAGGAGGATGGCTCAGGAGATTCTAGCTAAGCTTGTCCCTCAGTGGTGTGGTGCTGGCACCTCACGGTCCAAAAGGAAGGGAAAATAAAGCAGCAGCACCGTTACCATGAAATTTTGACGTTCTCCTGCTCGGCTCCTCCCCTCAGGCACATGGTCACTCCGCACTCCTCACGTCACCTCTGGCGCCGCATCAGATTACATTGTAATGTGTGGCGGTGATGGCTGCTCTAGTGCTGCAAAGGGAACGGCTTTCCTGCTGTGAAAAAAGTGCAGGGACGCCGTTCCCCACGCTTTTCCGCAGGACTCGAGCCCTGGTTCCAAGGCTCTAGTCCAAACATCATAGACAATATATACAGACATCTTTATTTTCCTTTGCTCTGCTGTTGTTTGTAGTTCCACAGAAAGTAACATCTTTGAATTTGTAATCACTGTGAATTCAGTTACAGTTTAATTCACACAGGAACATTGTTTGCTGTTCATTCACAAGTTATTGAGTCAGTTGCTTTAGTTTACCATCCAAAATGTACTTGCATGCAATTAGACATCAATGGCTAGCTGAGGATCAACTGGACTGCCAAACAGGGTAGACTGGGGCCTCATGCAAAATACATTAGAGTGATAGAATTGGGACCCAGAATGAGAGGATGGATAAGATCACTATATAATAGACCTACAGCAAGAATTAAAATTAATGGGACCATCTCAGAACCCTTCGAAAAGAAAAATGGCAGCCGACAGGGGTGCCCCTTGTCACCGCTGTTGTTCACTCTCGCATTAGAACCCCTGTTAAGGGGGATAAGGCAAAATGTGGATATTAAGGGGATAACATGTGGAGGGGAAGAGCATAAACTTGCCGCTTATGCGGACAATATTTTGTTCTTTGTAACAAACCCCAGGATAACCCTTGCGAATCTAATGAAATTGTTTAAAGAGTTTGTTAGGATGTCGAACTTTAAGATAAACCCAGCTAAATCGGAAATACGGAGTATAAACATCCCTAAAATAGAAAGGCGGGCTCTTCAGGATGATTTCCCATTTGGCTGGAAAAAAGAACTAAAATATCTGGGAATTAGGCTGGCAACCTCCATGGAGATCTTATATAAGATCAACTTCATTCCATTATTAAATGAGGTCAAAGCTGAACTTAATAGAATTGCACCAGGGCAACTATCTTGGAGCGGAAGAATAAACATCTTTAAAATGGTAATATTACCTAAAATAGTTTATAAAATGCAGATGCTCCCAATTCCAATACCACAACCGTATTTCAAAAGACTACAGTCAATGTTTTAAAATTTATCTGGAGAGGATAAAAAAAAAAACGTATTAAATTAACATTATTGACTAAAGATCAGGCACAAGGGGGGTTAGGGGCACCGGATATAAGAAATTACTATCGTGAGATTGTAATATCACAAATAATGGATTGGGTTAAAAATAACACAGAAAAAAAGTGGGTAAATATGGAAATTAAAAAGAGAAAAACAGCATTGGGTAAATTAATTTGAATTCATGCACAGTATAGAGATATCAGTTTAGAAGCTCACTACATCACTAGGCACGCATTCAAAATATGGGATCAGATGCACAAGAAGAAAAATTGAGTTTATAATTCACCCTTTATACCTTTAACTGATACAAAATTCTTTCTACCAGGGGGAAAAAAAAATGTTCGGTAAATGGATTATTCAAGATAATATGCAATTAAAAGACGTTATGGAGCAAAACAATCTGTTAACTCTTCATGAACTAAAAAATAAAAAGGAAATTATTTTGATTGATGAATGGCGGTACGCGCAACTAAAACACTTTTTCGAAAGATTCCCCCAGCCTATTCGATCAGAAGTAAATCTTCGGCCCCTCGAAAAATTGTGTGAGGGAAAGGCTGAAAAGGGGACAATCTCTAAGATATATAAGATCTTGAATGAGGCAAAATCGCAGGGCGTCCCGCCATTCATCAAGAAATGGGAGGAGGAGTTGGGCTCACGTGTAAATGAGTACTAGATAAGCCAATTAATAAAGAGGGTACAGGCGACGTCGGTAAAAAGTATTATAATGGAATTGACTTATAAATGCCGGAGGGGTTGTAATGAAGTGGGGACTATGGCCCACATTTGGTGGACCTGTCCCAAAATCAGAAAATATTAGGAGGAGATAAGACAAAAAATTAGAGAAATAACAAACGAGGAACTCCCAGACGACCCGTGGGTATGCGTGTTACATGGGTCTCGAACACTACCTGAAGACAATACTCCCACAGCTCTTGAACACTGCAAAGAACCAAATATCCCATGACTGGCAAGAACTGGAGAGACCCTCATTGAGAGGGTGGTGTAATAAAGTAGACAAAATTTATAATATGGAACATCTGAGATTTAGAGAAGGAGAGAAATGGGAGGAGTTTGAAGAAAAGTGGAAGGATTGGAAAGAGTACAAGCATATGATGGATTATGCAGAAGTGATGGGCGCTTAACTTAACATAACTTAATTCATTATTTAATGGTAAGAGGTAGCGTTTCGGAGGGATAGAGAAGTTGGAAAGCCGGTGATAAATGGGAAGGGAGAGGTCGGGGGGGAAGGGGGGGTGGGAATGGTGGGATACTTTTTATTGAGACACAGTTGTATTAGTAATATCTTTTTGATAAAGTTGGGCATTAGGATCTAAAAGATGTGCAAGTAGAAAAAGAATAAAGTAATAAAGTAATAAAGATAAACATAAAAAAAAAAAAAGCTTCGAAGAAATACCACAATGATGTGAACTATGATCGAGACAGCAAATGAACGCAAAACTGAATAAGTCTCCTGATGTTCCAGTGTTAGCCATTTACCGTCCAGGCCATAGCTGAATGACGACAACAGCGCGGTCGGATAACTCTGGGAGGGCATACTATGACTTTCTTTTCATTGATTGGCACCATAGATTGTAGACTCTGTACCCTCATTTGGGTTATTTTTACCAAAGATATTTAGCATTATTAATTTTATGAAGAAAAAAAAAAATTGCAAACTTTTATAACAGAAACAAAAAATAATAATAATACAATTTTTGGTCTTTGTTCATTTATAGCGGGGAAAAAACAACCATGGGGTGATCAAATACCACCAAAAGAAAGCTCCATTTGTGTGGAAAAAAAAATCATATGGGTACAGTGTTGCATGATTGAGTAATTGTCATTCAAAATGTGAGAGCACCGAAAGCTGCAAATAGGAAGGGGGTTTAAGTGTCCAGTGGGCATGTGGTTAATTGCAAAGAATCATATTCTACTGTCAGTGAGGCAAATAATCTTCCTCTCTTTCCAAAGCTCAGGAAAATTGTTCAAGCATGGAACAATTATTCCCTTTCTTGGCTAGGTAGAATCAAAATTACATACCTACCAAAACAACATTACCTATTTTCAAGTCCACATCATGCCAAGTGTAAAACCAAGTATTGCTTTTTATCTTACATATCTGCATGAGATGAAATCATTTGCCATCCTATCACTTCTATATATTTTTTATATTTGCATGTTAAACATTATGGTTGATCCACTGTCTAAATCTCAAGCATGCATCTTAAATCACAATTCAAAGATGACCTACACACCCTGGGATTGATATTCCTACTACAGAATGCTGCTATCCAAATTCACAACAGCACCCCATAACTATGTGTAAAGATGGGAGGCACACCAAGGAACCAAACTTGGGCATGCTGGGTGGTAAAAAAAAAAAGGAGCACAAATAAGTCCTGTTCCCACAATTATTTAGCTGTTGCAACCAATTTTTTGTTTGCCTAGAACCTGTCACATTCTACCACATATGGTGGGCCTACCCAAAAGTACAAAAGATTTTTCCATACAATGAAGCCACAAGTTAGGTTCTACATTTAAAGAGACACCTTTCTGCTAAAATCTGCCCTTACCTTTCTTCAGTTTGAATAACCTTTTGCAACGGTTTAACATCTTAAGCCTAGGTTCACACTGGAGCGATTTGTAATGCGATTTGAGAGATCAAATCGCATGACAAGTCGCAGCCTATTGGCGGCAATGGCACTGTTCTAATAGGTGCGACACCGATTTTGCGGCGCCGCACCGATTTGCAAAAGTAGTTCCTGCACTACTTTTGCAGATTTCAGGTGCGATTTCTATAGACATCTGTGTATGAAGCCACACAAATGTCTATCAAGTAGCACCTGAAATCGCGCTGACCTTGCTACTTTGAAATCGCGCTACTTCAAGTAAAGAAGCACGATTTTAAAGTAGCATCAGTGTGAACCAGGGCTTAAAGTGACTTCCCAGATTATCACCTGTATCAAAAGGGGAACGCTGTCTGCTGTGTGATCACCTCTGGGAAAATAATATAAAAATTCTCCTGCGCTCTGGTGTTTTTGTTATGGGGTAATGTAGTCCAATCGTAAGATAAAATCACAGGTCTTGCAGCCCTCCTCTAAAGCATGGGTGTTCATAGACTAGGAGAAAAGAAAAAACAAAAGAGGGAGGGCACACCGACCTAGTGCATTATCATAAGAGATTTTAATTTTAGCAAAAATATGTTATTTCTACTCACAAAAGAGAGCTTGAATACAGCTTTGTCTAATAATCTGACCAGTCTTTTTGGTCCCTGCTAGCAAGACTTTATGATACCGAGGATTCAATGGTACCCTTTCTATTTAACCTCCCTGGCGGTATGATTCTTTCAGATTTTAGGTGCTTAAAGCGGTACCATTATTTGCAAGGGAATTTGGCGTTTTATACTGTAGGCCTGTAATTCTTAGGAATAACTCACTGAAATCTATCCAAACAAGAGTCTAATAGGCATCCCGGGTATGATTTATTTTATTTTTTTATTAAAAATTATAATATAATAAATAATTATAAAAAATTATAACAAATAATAATATAATTATAGTAAAAATTATTCAATAATGTAATCAAATCAAAATCACTGAAATTTGCTCAGTTGCAGAATTTTTGCTGTCATTATTTTTTTTTTTTTTATGACGAATTTCCCCATAAATCGCTATCGCTAAATTCTGCAAGTGATTCTGATTTTTTTATCGCTGTTTTTTAGCTGATCTAAAACAATTTTTGCCATAAAGGGACACTTTTGGTTGCTATGGGCAATCTACAGTTTGCAGGCAGAAAGAACAGTTTTTATTATATAAAAGGACATGCAGGGCACTGGGCAGACCACTAGGGACAGCGGGGGTGTGTATTTTTTACATACAGTACTGTAATCTATAAGATTAGAGTGTACTGTATGTATAGTGTTTGTTTACTTTTTTGAATTTGGCGCCGTTCCCCCCCCTACGTCGCGACGCTCGCAGGGAAGGGAATCGGCGGTACACACAGCATCAGGCGGACATCCGGCCGCCGTGTACTGCGGAGATTCATCGCTGGATCGCAGAGAAAAGGTAAGTAAACTTTTTTCTGCATCCAGCGAGGCAAGTCCGTGTGTGGCACGGAGTTACCGATCTTAGCTTAAAAATCTCACCCCGTGCCACACACGGGAAGACCGCCAGGGAGGTTAAAGTGGCACCGTTATATGTCCTTTGTTTATCTTGATTACCTGTGACTCACCTTGTGTACAATCCTATGTTGATTTTTTTTATTGATATTGCTGCCTACCTTAAAGGGGTTGTAAAGGTAATTTTTGTTCCCTAAATAGCTTCCTTTACCTTAGTGTAGTCCTCCTTCACTTACCTCATCCTTCGATTTTGCTTTTAAATGTCCTTATTTCTTCTGAGAAATCCTCACTTCCTGTTCTTCTGTCTGTAACTCCACACAGTAATGCAAGGCTTTCTCTCTGGTGTGAAGTGTCGTTCTCGCCCCTCCCTTGGACAACAGGAGAGTCAGGACGTTCTCTACATTGCAGATTGAGAATGGAGCTGTGTGTTAGTTTACCTTTCCAACCCCTTTAATCTTATATAAACCAAATATCCTTTTTCATAAAAAAGTGGTGTGTTATTCTTCATGTGATATCACAGGTTACAGTTTCACATGAGTGTCAGCAGGGATTATGCCTCGCTCAAGGCTCAGAAGTGTATATGGGGCCCATTATATGCAGCGACTCTTGAGGGACTAACACTACATGAAGAAGGTAGTTTATGTTGTATATGTAAAATAATGAGCATAATACACTGAGCCATGAGTGTTTCATTGCTAAATTTAGGTTAACAAATTTATTGTAGTCTTTGTATTACAATTGTTTCAGTGTATTTTAAACAGCATTAAGTTTAAACTGGTTAAAATAATGCAAACATCTAAATGGGATTCCATTACGTTTTCTGTATTGCTGTATGCCCAATAAACTACGTCAATATTGCACACACATGCTCTTACATGGCTGTATCAAAACATAGCTCTATTGAACCATGCAACCAGGATAATGTAACCTAAATAAGTGACCTATACAAACATGACGAGTAAAAATGAATCTTTTTTAATTTAAAATTCTAAAGCTACTGAGCTGAAGTATTAATTTGTAAAGTTTCATTTTTTTTGCATATTATTTTGAGCCAACATGTCTAAAATATGTTCTCTCTAGATGGAGGTGAGACAGTGATGGAATTTCCAATTCCACAGCAGAATAGAAGTACATATAAAAGGGGTCAGAAAGTTAGAAAATTATATTACAGAAAATATAATAAAGCTGAATAGTGTTACCCTGTATGACATTGTTCACACTTTCAAATAAAAGTATAGACAGTGGTTGAATTGATTTCCTATGGGAAACATAATTTGAAACATTTCTACCAGTGTACAAACACTTTATAGCATTATTATATTATATGCAGGAAGCGTTTAGCATTATTATTAAATTACTTTAAAACAGAGCTTCAGTGTACCCTTCAGTTATTTTATTTACAGCAAGTTAAATAGAGTAACAATATTTTAAAACAGATGTGCATCAGTATTAACCTTTTCTTTAATGCACCTACTGTGTATATAAAGACAATTTACTTCTTTCATAATACTGTGTTTTATCATTTATGTTTGTGGATCAAGCAAACAAAACATGGAACAAATGAAGAATGTCATTAAGTATAAGAGAGACAATCGTTATGAAAGATCTGTCTCTAATGGCCCTGATCTATGTTTTTCATGCCAGAATATTTTTCCATTTTATTTGTATTCGAGACATTGAGGTGTCCTCTCACTGAGCAGTTTTTTTTATACTGCTGCTCCACATTGAGACAAATGACAAAAGACTGTGATTCAACTGTATATTCAATCTACTAAACTTTTGTATGATGAGTGTTAATATCATTATTTTTTTATATGACATATTCTAGAAGGGCTTGGATGGAGATGATGGGTCTTTTCTACTATGTATATTTTCTGAGAAGAAGGGAGAAAATATGGTCAGGTTTTGCCATTGATGGGATGTTAGAATGCAGCAGTGATAGAGCAGATCATCTAGGCCAGGGGTCTCCATACTTTTCAAGCAAAGGGCCAGTTTATTGTCTTTCAGACTTCAGGGGGGCCAGATTCTGACCAGTGGGGGTAGAAAATCCCCCAAGGGCCGGGCATCAGTGAGAATAAACACGGCCCCAGTGCTGGTGGGCAGTAGGGTGAGGAATAGTGCTCCATCATTTGTATTAGTGGAAGAAATAGTGCCCCATGGTTGGTGTCATTATGAGGAATAGTGCCCCAAGGGCCGGATAAAGGCTCGCAAAGGGCCACATCCGGCCCTCAGGTCGCAGTTTGGAGACCCCTGATCTAGGCAGTGGACTAGTTAGCATATGCTCTGGCTGGAAGTAATGGAGGTGGGAAGAGTATGTTTTTTTCAGGTAGAGGGTTAAAAAATGTGTTTGTGATTTGCAAGAGTGTAACGGGGGAGAAGGGGGTACAGAAAGAGTAGAAATTAGGTGGTGTTGTTTGGAGCATAAGACATGTTCTTATGCTGCCTCTTGCTTTTCTCGTAGCCATCACACAGTCACTCTCTCTTTGCCTGCTTGAGTGGCCCTATGTTGCTGGGAATGTCCCCTCAACATCCTCATTGCTAGATGTCAGCTCTGCACTGTCTTCTCCACCTTCCCTGACCTGATTGGCTGGCTTGCTGGGCTGTGGCATCCTATTAGAACATAAAAAAATGTGATTTTGCAGCATTAGCTTCCTGGCTTAAGCCTTCTGGCTTCAGTGCCTTGCCAAATGCCTTGCCTCTGACTGTTCCTCTTTGCTTGACTGTTGATTGGATAATGGATAGGCTACTGATTGCCCCCTGTCCTGACCATTTTTCTGGAAAACAAACTAAGCTACTGATTTCCCCCTGTCTGACCCTCTTCTAGGTGATGGATATACTAAAAGTTGCCTTGCCTAACAAATATCATTACTGATTGACAATTGTCCTAAACCTTGCATGGATAATGTATTCTATCTGCCCTGACTCTTGAAAGCTTGTTTTCCATCGAGTCACTAGTCCTGGTCACTCCTGCATACTTGCTTGAACCACTCCTCATACTGAAGCAATCTGACATGGTATGTGAATCCTGTGATGGGAGTCACTTAACCACTTCAGCCCTTGGCTGCTCAATTACCAGGCCATTTTTTGTGATACAGCACTGTATCACTTTAACTGACTATTGCGCGGCCATGTGATGCTGTATATGTATTCTTCTACATATTTTTGGTTAAAAAAACGCAATAAGCATATATTGATTGGTTTGCGCAAAAGTTATAGCGTCTACAAAATAGGGAATAGATTTGTAGCATTTTTATTATTATAATTTTTTTTACTAGTAATGGCGGTGATCTGCGATTTTTATCAGGACTGCTATATTGCGGCAAACACATCGGACACTTTTGACACATTTTTGGTACCATTAACAATTATACAGCGATTAGTGATATAAAAATGCACTGATTACTGTATAAATGTCACTTGCAGGGAAGGGGTTAACACTAGGGGCAATCAAGGTGTTAACTGTGTTCCCTTACTGTGTTATAACTGTAGGGGGATGGGACTGACTAGGGGAAGAGAGAGATTGGTGTTCATACATTGTATAAACACACGATCAGTCTCCTTTTCCCTGAAAGAACTGGGATCTGTGTGTTTACACACACAGATCCCGGCTCTCGCTTTGTCATGGGCGATCGCGGGTGCCCAGCAGTCATTGTGCCCGCCAGGCACTTACATCAGCTCTGACGTCACACGTGCATGTCTCCTGTGGTGTATGCACCTTGGGCCAGATTCACAGAGCCATTACGCCGGCGTTACAGGAGATGCGCGGCGTAAGTCTAAATCTGCGCATGCGTATCGATGCGCCGCATCCCAAAAACGATATACGCATGAAATCTACTTTTTTTGGACCGGCGTAATTTTGTTAGACTGGCGTATCCGTCCGCGCAAAACTGCGCTAAACACACCATTGATTTGCTATTCAAATATGCAAATGAGGGAGTTACGGGGATCCACAAAAGTAAGTTGGTGCAGCGCAGGCTACGCGCTGTGTGCAACAGCTGCACTTTCCTGTCTAAAATTAGACCATATAAAAGGTGAAATAAAATTAGACAATCCGTCTACATGTCAGCTAAAGCAACACTGTTAGTAAGGAGCTGAGCAGTCACACTTGCTGCACAACAAACTGTATGCCAACATGCCAGGGGCATCCATGCTCATAGCTATACTACTGACTTTAGAGGAGCAAAGAAGGAGGAGGGCACGGAGGAGGGCACAGAGGAGGGCACGGGAGAGGATTTTTTTTTCTAAAAACGTTTTATTTGCTTTTATAAACATAAAAAAAAATATACATACATATATACATCAATACATAACATACATACAAATTACAAAAACTGTCTCACTATCTTTCAATAGCCCTTTAAAACCTTGATGGATATAATAATCTAATCTGATACAAGCCCCTCACTCTTCACTTGATATATCACACACGCATAGACATCTTTGGCATGAGTGATTCTGAGGTGTCTCGCATCTTCAGATTCACCCCTCATGCCATCCTGCAATTAACCACAACCCTGCAGGAGCCAACACCAGCCCAACACATGACACCACCCATGACACCCATGACAGCTACATATACAATCCTAGCCCCATCCCCACAGATTTCGAACAGAACATGTATGGGGACAGCTGGCTGGTTGGTGAGTGACATGGGTGGCAGGCATGACTGTTCCCCCCATGATGCTGAAATCACAAGGGGCACATGTACTACTAACATCCTCCTGTCTTATCCCTTCAGGGTGACTCTGCATATGCCCTGGGACCCCATCTCATGACTCATGACATTGGGAACCCCCAATGGTACCCTGTTGTATTCCCCAAACTTTGTAGGCCAGATCATCGGTGCATGTTGCATGCTGCACAACTTCGCAGTGAGAAAGGGCCTGGAGATTGACATACGTGATGACCTGACCCCTGAACCAGACAATCCCCCCCTTACCGAGGATACCCCATCTTCTGAGGGAAGAGCAGCCAGGAGACAGCTCACATTAGGCATCTTTGCACGTTAAACACACACATTAATCATGGCACAATGAGAATGCATGCATGCACACCACTGTGGTCCCTAGCACAGACACATCACATCCTCATCAAATTGGATTAGCACAAGCCCACCATGCAGGACTTGTGAGCAGCGACGCCACGGCTCCAATTATGTCACTGTACATTCATACACCATTCACACGGACCTGGGGATCACTTCTCCACCACAAATGAGGGTGACACCCCTTTTCCGGCAGAAATGTCACCCCCACATTCCAAAATCATTCACAAACACTTCTAATTTCACTGATTGCGCCATTCCCGAGTTGTGAGCATGCGCACAGAGGTGCTGACCATGGTCTGCTTCATGTGCGCATGCGCGATCCGGCCGGCCCTTAATTTGCATGGGGTCACGGCTCATTTCAATGTAACACGCCCACGTCCTTCCCAATTTGAATTACTCCGCCTTACGCCTCGGGAATTACGTTGCACCGGCGCAAATTTCTGTGCAAATACTACGAGGATACGGTGATTGCGCCTCTACATTGCGGTCTAACATAAAGGAGGTGCGCTACGCCGGTCAAAATATGCGCCAATGTACGTGAATCTGGCCCCTTGTTTCCAAAAGGCAAAGCGACATAAGGCTTTGCCCAGCCGTGCCATTCTGCTGCAGTGAAACTGCGGCGGCTGGTCGGCAACCAGTTAAGCATATGCTCAAATAACTTAAACTACCAAAAGGTAAAAATATAAACAAATACTTTACCAGAGATTTAAAGTGGAGGTCCGCCTAAAAAAAAAATAATTAAAAGCCAGCAGCTACAAATACTACAGCTGCTAACTTTTAATAAATGGACACTTACCTGTCCAGAGTGCCGCGATGTCGTCAGCCGAAGCAGATTAGTCGCTTGACTCTCGGCTGCCCCGGCCACCATCCTCGGTGAGGGAATCAGGAAGTGAAAAATAAAAACCACAGAGGTGATCAAATCCTTCCAAAAGAAAGCTTTATTTGTGGGAAAAAAGGACACATTTTTTTAGATACAGTTTTGCACAGCTGTGCAATTGTCAGTTAAAGTAACACAGTTCTGTATCACAAAAAATTGCCTGATCATGAAGGGGGAGTAAATCTTCTGGGGTCAAGTGGTTAAATAGGTAAAAGGTGGGGCCACCTAGCGACATAACCTGGTAGCACAACCCCCATGTGATGTTACAGACCCAGCATGCACCGATTGATGATTTCACATGCAGGCGGTGCCACTGAGTGATTTTTCCAGGTGGCTCCTCCCCTTATCTAATTAAGAACTGTCAGATGGTGGAGCAAGCACACGGCGGTTAGCCTTCAATGTGGAGGTTTTTTTTTTTCATGGTTTGTTGGCTTCAAGATTGACAATGGATCTACATCAGGGGTTATTGTTTTGTATTTTTAATAAAGAATTGATCAAAAACTGTGTTTTCTTTTTGACACCTTTTTGGTAAATGGATAAGGGTACAATATACCCCATAATCATTTACATGGGGGGACCAGGATATGGGGGCCCCTGTGTTAAAGGGGGCTTCCAGATTCCGATAAGCCCTCTGCCCACAGAGCCCCTTACCCTAAAGCACCCCTCCATGTTCAGGGCATGTGGCTTTGTATGGTTCAGCAGAGGAGAGCGCTCGCTCGTCCCTCCCCTTTCCTGACCTGCTGGGCTGCATGCTCTGATAAGGGTCTGGTATGGATTTTGGGGGGACCCCATGCTGTTTTTTTTCAATTTGGTGTGAGGTTCCCCTTTAAGTACATGTAGCACACCCCTGAGGGAGCTGCTTTTGTTTTTTCAGTCCATTACTCTGCCTTTCAACCCCAATGACCTGTCCCAGCCCCTCTGCCACACCTAGAAAAATAAAGTGTAATGAACATGAAAACTTATAATCCACATATATATATATATATATATATATATATATATATATATATATATAGGTGACTATATACTAAATAGAACAGGGAGAACAATTCTGTGTCCAGAAAATTTCAATCTCCAATGAACAAATATAAAGTGACATATCATAAAAAAGAAAAATACTATGATAAGCAGGGCTTTTTTTCTGGGGGAACTTGGGGGAACTCAGTTCCACCACCTTTGGCTCAGACCCTTTGGTGCCTGCTCACCATAATCACTTGTAAACACAGAAGTCTGGTTTCTGTGTTTACAAGTGCCAGCTCTTCACTCTGTGTGTAACCCCCCTGAACTCTGCACTCTGTATTAGTGCAATTCTGGTATTTAATGCCCCTTTAAGACCCTTCTACTGTTTGTGAAATCTGAATGGGGTCGTGGTTGAGTTCCTGCACCTATTTTCTGAGAAAAAAAGCTCTGATGATAAGACAGTGAATCCAACACAGCTATGCATATATAATATATGGTGAGAAGCGTATATATACATAAAAAATGCTTTATATGAATATCAAATCAAAAATAAGTCCTTGTAAATGCCGAAATCCAAAGTTGGTGAATGGTAAACAGTTCTTTCAACAAATAACCAATGAAGGTGATCTAGTCCACAGTGTGAATACTACTTGTGTGAGGTCTCAGCAGGTGTGGTGTGATACCAAGATGTCACCCGGGAGTGCCTTCACCAATGGATGGGGAGAGAATTAAACACTCTTACCATGACAAATGGATCCAGCTCACCATATGGTGGTGGATCAGCAATGCTTAATTACACCAATGGACTGCACACACAGGAACCAGGAGATGTCTCCTCCTCTAGCCGGCAGATTTGTGAGTGTTCCCACGACAGGATCCAATGTTGGTCCACCAACCAATCTTGATTCAGCAGGACTTATAATGGGGCATGTAAATGGAAATAGTGCAACGAGGAAGTGCAACGTCCATTTACATTGACACTATGGTTAGTTTTCTCTTTACGGATGCGTGTAATATGCTCACCTACCCTTGTGGAAAAAGACCTGATTGTGCGACCCACGTACTACTTCCCACAAGGGCAGGTGATCAAATACACAATGTATTTAGTGGCACAGGTGGTAAACTGTTTATTATGATATATCTCACCTGTGGAGGTAGAGGTGAATGTGTCCACCTTATCATATCCACATGAATTATTCAAACAAACCTTGCATCTTTTGCAAGGATAGTAAGGATAAGGATAGTAAGCATTCATATCAGTGTTCCTATTTAGCTGGCTTAGAGTGGATCATGTGATCATTACAGCACAGATCATTAAAAAAAAATATATCTTTAAAAAAGGGGGAACAAATTGCTCTCACGCCCACAAGATCTACTTGTCATACACAATTTATATATCAAATCGTAGGTATTTTTGTCTGGTTTCAGGCAATGTGGTCAGTTTTGTGATACGCATTTTACTTTTAGTTGCTGGAGCTTCTAAAGGACAAGAGTTCCAAAATTTCTCCCATTGACTGTCATTTTAAAAAGCCTTTAATATTTTCCAGCAAAACTCACAAAGACGCTCTTTTCTAAATCGCTGACATGGCCACATTTTTTAATTTATCAACATAAATCGCTGTCGCTGTATCGATTGCATGTACAGTTGTGGATTTATTAAGGTGTGTTTGAAGGGTTCGGTAACTCATTAGGTGTGTGGATTAAAGGGGTTTGTAATGGTATTTGTTTCCCTAAATAGCTTCCTTTACCTCAGTGCAATATATCTCCTCACTCACCTGGTGTGGAGAAAACCTCTTGAGGGGGGAGGGGCGACCAGGAAGTCAGGACGCTCTCTACTTTGCAGATAGAGAAAGGAGCTGTGTGTTAGTGGGCGTCCTGCTCACTCCCTCCCTCCTCAAGAGGCTTTCTTCACACCAGGGAAAAAGCCTTGCATTACTGTGTGGAGTTACAGACAGAAGAACAGGAAGTGAGGGTTTCTCAGAAGAAATAAGGACATTTAAAAGCAAAATCAAAGGATGAGGTAAGTGAAGGAGGACTGCACTAAGGTAAAGGAAGTTATTTAGGGAAAATGATTTTACCTTTACAACACCTTTAATGATTAAAGAGAGGCTTTATAAGTACTGAAGGAACACTGCTTTTATGTCCTAAAGATAGTGTAGTGGTTATGGTGAATGGCATTGGTGCGGGCTTAGCAATTCAGCTATTCAGCATTCCCACGCATTTTCCATAGGAAATGCATTTTCTAGTTGGAGATTGAAATTTTCTGGACACAGAATTGTTCTCCCTGTTCTATTTAGTATATGGTCACCCATATATGGATTATACGTTTTCATGTTCATTACATGTAAATAATTCACTTAAGCGCTACACTTTATTTTTCTTCGTTTGTTTACAAATTATGTCAGTTTGTGGTGTCTAGCAGCTCATTCACAGTTTTTACTTGGCGCAATTTCTCGTACCTTTATTCCTACCTCTGGCACACCTAGCAATGTGATTAATGGAATAACTCAGCAGGAATACACAACACAGTTCTTTTTGTAGTTTACTTGAAGAAAAGTAAAATTTGGGTTAACATTAGTCAGCCAGGACCTGTGTAAGTACCCAGTACTTGGTTGAAACAGTTTAAAGAAAACAGTCAGGGACACACTACAAACAACAAAAGCAATATGTACAGATTAAAGCGGATCTCCACCCTAAAGTAAAGATCCGCTGATCGGAACCCTCCCCCCTCCGGTGTCACATTTGACACCTTTCAGGGGGGAGGGGGGTGCAGATACCTGTATAAAGACAGGTATCCGCACCCACTTCCGGCCCGCAGTCTCGGGCAAAAGACGGGCTTTTTCCGTTGTATGCTGGGAACTCTCGGCTCCCAGCACACAGCGGGAGCCAATCGCGGGCGCAGCGCGACTCGCGCATGCGCCGTAGGGAACCGGGCAGTGAAGCCGGAGCGCTTCACTTCCTGGTTCCCTCGCCGTGGATGGAGGGGGGAGCAGCAGGGTGACGAGCGATCGCTCATCCTCTGCTGCGGACGCCGCTGGACTCCAGGACAGGTATGTGTCCTAATATTAAAAGTCAGCAGCTGCAGTATTTGTTGCTGCTGGCTTTTAATATTTGTTTTTGGTGAACCATCCGCTTTAAATAGACTCCCCAATATATTTTGGTGTGTGTGGGATGCTGTGGCTAAAAGGGAACCCCAGGCCGGCCTACGATACCTCTAGTACACACCCAGTGAAATATTAATACCCGTGGTGTGTCCCCTTTAAGAGCAACCGTGGTAATTTCCTGGAGGTAAAGCTTTGCATTTTATTATCTTCACCGGCAATATAGGAGCACTGTGGACAATAATTGTATGTGGTATTCTATGAAAAGCATTTAAGGTTCCTGGGCAAAGCCCCCTCACTAAATCCTGTACAGAGTCAGCAGTCCTCCCTTGAGCGTTCGATCGATCTCAGATGCAGGTGTGTCGCAGTGGCATTCAGTCCTTGAGCTGTTGCAGGATGTCCTTTTTCAACATGGACAGTCTGTTCCTCTGGGCTGAAGCTGCATGAACAATCTGTTCCTCTGGGGTGGAGCTGCATGAACAATCTGTTCCTCTGGGCTAGAGCTGCATGAACAATCTGTCCATGCTCCTATTTTGTGACCAGACATTGCGGCCACCAGGCACGTGCATTGGTTCCCGAGTGATGTGGCAGGTGCACGTGCATGCCGCTGGTGGTGCGCGGGCACCCCCTAGACCGCTAGGGAGCCGAGGACATCATATGATAGCCGCCCAGGATGGCAGAGCCACCTGGTGGCCGTGATATTACTATACGCAGGATTGGAAGTGGTTAAATAATTTTTCATTTTTAAGGTTTCACTTTAAGCATCATTAAAATCGCTGCCCCCTTTAAAATCAATCCTTTTTAAAAGTTTTTTTTCCATTGGTATGTGTCCCTGAGGGAAGTAGCCAGGCCCCCATACCCTTTTTTATGACCAATAGTTTGCATATAAACCTTCAGGCCTCGTACACACGAGGGGATATGTCCGCTGAAAACGGTCCGATGGACCGTTTCAGCAGACATCTCCGCTCGTGTGTATGGGCTAGCGGACATGCTTTGAAATCTATCCGGTGGAATCTGTCCGCCCGACATGTCTGCTGGTTAGTACACTTACCAGCAGACATGTCGTCCCCCACCACCGCCGCGCCGCCGCCGAATGGATTCGGCGCATGCGCGGAAGTGTTTAACTTCCTGGTGCAGTGACGTGGCGGTGACGTGGCGGCGTCAACGTCACCGCCGCGTCACCGCCACGTCACCGCGCCGTCCGGCGGCGGGGAATTTGATCCGATGGTGTGTACACGCCATCAGATCAAACTCCCGATCGGACATATCCGATGGAAATGGTCCGCGGACCGTTTTCATCGGATATGTCCGATCGTGTGTACGAGGCCTTAAAATTAGGGTTTTTCAAGTTCCTGTTACATCATCCTCCTCTGGATCTTGAGTGAACCCCTCCCCTGGACATCCAATAGAAAGTGTCTAGGTCATGGAGGGACGGATGTGGACACCCAAAGAAGGACCCTTCTAGGAAAGTAAACAGAAGAGGGAAAGAATGGGATGCATTATAATGTTTATTATTTCCAGTGATAAAATAGAGTGGGTGGGAGGAAGGGGTGAGTAGTGGGTAAAATCAATCCCAGCGTGGGGCTCTAACCTATTGGGCTAAATCAGAAGTAACAGCAAACCAGATACCCAGTCAGCTTTTCCAATTATAGAATAGGCTTGGGTTAGAATAATTGTGAACACTGAAGGCTATTAACAATACTAAAGCCCCGTACACACGCTCGGAATTTCCATCGGAAATTCTGAGCGTGTGTATGCCCCATCAGATTTTTTTCCATCGGAAATTCAGAGGAATTACATCAGAGTTTAGATAGAGAACATGTTCTCCTTAACTCCGATGGAATTCTGTCAGAATTCCGATGTGATTTTGGCAGTCAAAAGTGTGACCATGTATACGGGGCTTAAAGGAGTTGTAAACAATTTTTTTTTTGCTGAAATGACTGTTTACAGGGTATAGAGACATAATAGTTAACTGATTCCTTTTAAAAACGATAAAAAATATAATGTACCTGTAGTTTCTAGTTTAGTTTTTGCATGTTTCCTGCTTCTCTGCTGTACAGAGCCACAGAGCCAATACATGGCAGTGATGGTTTGGAAAACAAAACTGATTGGTGCTGAGGGGTTTTATAGTAGACACACAGTAATCACACCTCCTAGATTAGTGACCACCGAGAGAAAGCTCCCAGTACTGTGGTTATCAGGAAACAGACAACCAGGAAGTGTGGAGATCAGAGAAGAATTACAGAAATTGAGAGCAAAAACGAACAATGAGGACATGAAAACAGCACTGCATTAAGGTAAAGGAAGCTATTAAGATAAAAAAAAATCCTTTACAAACCCTTTAAATGCTGTTTGTAAGCTCTTCAGGGTTAAACAGTTTCCAAAAATATCACTTAAAAAAAAACTTGTTGATATCAGTGGTGATCTCAAGGGCATAAGAAAATCTGCTTTGTGTAATGTATTCATATATGTTATACTGGTCTTTAGTGAGTCTCTGCAATTTGTGATAGATTCAGATTGTAATTCACAATGTTTTCCATTGCAATATTGTTTAAGTCCTATGTTGCCAGAGGCCATATGTCTTCCAACACTATGCTGTTTCTTTCTGCTCTGAAGGGATTACAAATTTGCATATATGTTATCCATTTCTCAAAACAAGATAACCAAGGACATGTCAGTGTGTAATAGGATAGTGTAAAATATTGCTTTTTGGCAGCTATTCTTCAGTGAAATGAAGTGATGAATACAGTGTACCACCATCAGGGATGCTAATAAGAATGTGTGATATTCAGCTCAATCACTCACATTAAAAGACATATGTATGGAAAAGACAACAAATTTGCCTTGCAATGATGACACTCCATAACAAATGTTTAACATAAAAGTATGAACATTTGCAGTTCTTAGAAGTACTAAAACAAATGATACTCTTGAAAAAAAAATTTTTTTGCTAGAAAACTGATTTATTCTATTGGCAAACATTTCAATTTGTATTTCAACTCGTTTGAAGCAAGAGTCTCAAAGAATGTATAGTATGAATGTGTAGGGAAATATGTTCTGAACATTCCACAAAACTAAAAATATGAAAGACAATAGAAGTTATGGCTCGCAGATTTTTTTTTATTAAACTAGTTGAATTTGGGCCCCCCTCAAAACTCTGAATTGTTACCCCACGCATGTGTATGACTACTTTATGCTTAGAGAACACAATGAGGACAGTTTTAGTATTTTACAGTATGTACAATATATAAAGGCAAAACTATCACATCTTTGTTAAGAAGCTGTCTTGAGCTACATCATGGCACCGTAGGAGTGAGGGCGGCAGTAAGCTTCGTGCTCCATGCTCTTCCCCAGGTGAAATAGAGAGAAGATCCCCATGAAGGGGCTTACCCTAAGTCTGCCACTTCTGCTAATTCAGCTTTGTTGAGCTGTGATCCGGCTGGCCTTGCTTCTGGGGTGGCCGTCGTGTGTGTCTGGGTGCTTGGGCATCATCCCTATGGAGTTGGCTGTGCTGGTTGTGTGTTCCGGGGCGGACTGCTGCTGGACGTGACAGCTCTCGGTGTGTTCGTGAATGGTGTCTATTGTCGGTGTGGGACTCTGAGGATTGGGGGCTTTCGAAGCCGGCGAGTATCGCCGAGAGACGCCGACGGCTGTCAGAGCTGCCTATAACTGCTGAGAGACGCTGAAGATTGACGGGAGTTGCTGAGAACAGCCGAGAGACAGCCAAGGGACATCGAGAGCTGCCGAGAGTTGCCGAGGTCTGCTGGGGACCGCCAAAATCCGTCGGGAGATACCGGGTGCCGGGGAGGGCCTCTATGAGCTGCTGAGGTCACGCGACGGGAAACCCCTGGCTGTTTGGTACATAGGAGTTAAGGTGGTCTGATGGCGGCCGATTGTTTGCAGCCCTGGAGGAGCTGAAAAAGAATCCCTAAGTGGCTTACTTTGAAAGGAAGCAAAGCAGAGAACCGATAGAGACTGCCATTGAGGATGGGGTAAGATTAATAATAACTGTGTGCCCACCTATGTTTATGTGCCTCTCCTTCAACTGCTTTATCGGTAAGCCCTAAACGTGTAACATAAGGACAAGTACCACTATGCACCACCTATATCATCAAAGGACATAATGTGCTAGTATCTAGCTTTGGCTGTAAGCTCCTTTTTTTTGGTTTATAAAGGTGGTAAGTACCAGCAGGAACCCAAAGATTTGGCATCTTAGGTATATGTCCCGACTAAAAGTCCTGTTCTGTGCATATACTTACCCTCCTACCCTCTATACTTGGATATATTAATGAGAGTCTGTAAAGAAGTTTATACTCCAGCGAAGAAGGAGATAACTGGAAGGATTATTGCTCTGGCTTTATATGTCTTGTTTTTTTGTTTTTTTTTTCACCCGAACAATAACTCTAATTGTCTCCTAATTGTCAATTGACCAACATTGACCAATATTGACTTAATATAGCAGCATGAAAATTGAATTATAAGGTACAATCAGCCATCTGCCTTTTTAGGAGGATATATACGTATATTCTATTCCCTTTTTTTTTTTGCTCTCTATAGCAAAAAGATACAAGGGAGTGCACGTGGCCTACGTCACTACTTGGAAGATACAGTATATGATTGGTTAAAGACGCTTCTCTGTGTTTGTATTCTTCTTTCTCTATTGCCTTGTTTGAATATACTATGGATAGCTCTTCATAAAAAGAAAGGAGGGTCATATCGCAGTGAGGAGAATATTTAACGGGAAGGATTGTTGTATTGGTTTAATATTTTTGCTATTTTTTTGGGGGGGGTATAGTTTCAGTAATTAACCACTTCCCAACGGCCGTACGACTTTGTACGGCCGAAGGGACATCCTGAATCTCTAACAGGCCGTGTTTTTACGGCCTGTTCTTAGCCAGGCCACTGGGGGGCGCGCGAGCACCGCCGTCGGCGGCGCGCGCGTGCCCGCCGCATCGCTGACATGCCGATGCGCGTGCCTGGCGGCTGTGATGTCCGCCAGGAACTCGGGATCGGCGGCTGCAGGGACATGTCTGCAGGGTCATGTCAGGGGAGAGAGGAGACCGATCTGTGTCTCTTGTACATAGGGACACAGCATCGGTCACCTGCCCCAGTCACCCCCCCCTTCCCCCACAGTTAGAACACAATTTAGGGTACACATTAACCCTTTCCTCACCCCCTAGTGTTAACCCGTTCAATGCCAGTCACATTTATACAGTAATTAGTGCATATTTATAGCACTGATCGCTGTATAAATGTGAATGTCGCCAAAAATTTGTCAAAAGTGTCCGATGTCTCCGCCATAATGTCGCAGTCACGAAAAAAATGCTGATCGCCGCCATTAGTAGTAAAAAAATAAATAATAAAAAATAATAATAATTCTGTCCCCTATTTTGTAAGCGCAATAACTTTTAGGCAAACCAGACGCTTATTGCGATTTTTTTTTTTTTTACCAAAATATGTAGAAGAATACGTATCGCCTAGACTGAGAAAAAAAATGTTTTTTTTAAAAAAAATTGGGCTATTTATTATAGCAACAAGTAAAAAATATAGTTTTTTTTTCAAAATTGTCGCTCTATTTTTGTTTATAGCGCAAAAAATAAAAACCGCAGAGACGATCAAATACAACCAAAAGAAAGCTCTATTTGTGGGGAAAAAAGGACGCCAATTTTGTTATGTGCCCAGTAAGGAAGTGGTTAAGAATATCCAGTTTTTTAGCTCTCTCGATTCTGGATATTATATACAGACAGAGGGAGTTTGAAGACATATTCTTCTACCCCCAAAATATAAAGGTTTTTGGCCATCTAAATATTTTTTCTTGAGGGAAAATGGTGAAGAAGGCTCCTAAAATTAACCCGGGGGGAGGGAACTGGGCGTAATACAATTAAGTCTTACTTAGTGACTGAAAGCCCAGGCCAAACAGTTGAGAGCCCCCTAAAGCAAAATTGAGCCTTAAGCTCTCCTGTAAAAAACAAGGGGGGTGGTGGAGATGATCAGATTGAGGAGGGAACCCCAGGAAAAAGTAAAAGTAAAACAAAAAAGGTTCAATCTCCAGAGATAAATAGTCAGAGTAAGGATCAAAAAACACCTGAGAGACAACAACAATTTAGTCCTCCCCCTGACGTTCTAGAAAGCCCCTCCAACAAAGCAAGATATGACAGATATGATTAAAATGATATCCCGTTTAGAACGAACAATTAAAGGTGAAATGAGAGCAACAAGAAGAGATATTCAGGGTGTTTTACAGAGAGTAGAAGGAATAGAAGAACAACTAGACGAACAAAAAAGTGCAATAGTCGAATTAAGAGAAAGAGCTGGTATGGACTGGATAGAGATAAGAAATGCTCGGTATAGGCTGGAGGATCAGGAAAATCAAAGTAGAAGGAAGAATCTCAGGGTAAGGAGACTCACTGAAGAAGTGAAAAAAGTAGAACTAGCTGAAACGTTACAAGAGACATTTAATAAGGTCTTAAAGTGGGAGGTGATTGCACCGATGCACTTTGAAAGGATACATAGAATACAGAGATCATACAATAAGGATCTCCCAAGGGATACTATAGTAAGGTTTCAAGATTATGTACAAAAAGAGCAAATATCTCAAAGTACAAGGAATTTGGACTGCAAAGGTGTTAAGTTACTTATATTCTCAGATCTGTCCCCAGAGACATTAGCACGCAAAATTGCACTGAAACCATTAACTAACCATCTACAGGTAAACAATATTTCTTACAGATGGGGCTTCCCGGCTTGCCTATCTACAAGAAATTAAGGGGTCTCAGCATATGTCCAGTTCCCAGAAGATATAAAGGAATTTTGTAATAGATTGAACATTCAATATATACAAGTAGATAACTGGGAAAAGAGACCCCCGGTGTGAAGAAGATGGAAAGAACAAGATTGGCAAAGAGTCTAGGCTATTGGTGAAAGAGGGGGGTTTACTTTTGTTGTATGTGTGTTTTTTTCTCTCTCCCTCTACACCAAGTAATGTCTCTGGGGGCAGAAATAATAGAGGAAAAATGGGGGCGAGTCCCCGGTCCTGTGTTAAAAGATATGTAGAAGCTCCTTAGGATCACCCGGGGGAGAGGGGGGAAGTGTGGTGTAGATATGCCTGCCCTTAATCCGGGAGCCGCTCCCAATCTGAAAACCGGGAGACCGGAGAATAGGGGGGACATACAGATTCCCCAAAGAAAGGCCCGCTCGGCAGGACGCCTGGTTAGGCGCAGATCGGGGGAGTCTTAACATTGGTGTACAATTTGATAGGGGGGGTAAGAGGGGGGGAGGGGGGTATGTGTGGTCTCAAGTTACTCCTTAAAAGGCCTGGAAACTATGGCCCAGATTCAGGTACATCTGCGCATTATTGGACCGGCGTAGCGCACCGCCTTTATGTTAGACTTGCGCAATTTTGCCACATAATCCCCCTATTCTCGTAGCTTTTGCGCAGGAAATTGCGCATGCGTAACGTTTTTCTGAGGCGTAAGGAGGAGTAATACAAATTGGGAAGGATGTGGGCGTGTTACATTGAAATGAGCCGTGACCCCATGCAAATGAAGGGCCGGCCGGCTCGCGCATGCGCGCTTGAAGGAGACCATGTCAGCTCCGCTGTGCGCATGCTCACAACTCGGGAGCAGCGCAATCAGTGAAATAGGAAATGGACTAGGGCAACGTTGTGAACTACGCAAACAGCATAAATAGACACACACAAACGCACTTGCATTGCAAAAGTACATCCCTTTGTCCCTTCCCATTTAACCTAGTGCTTTTGTCCTGTTGTTCGTTGCGGTGTGTTTTGTAGTTGTCAGATTAGTGTTCTGTGTGATCAAGTGTTTGTTAGTAGATCTTTGAAAGTGTTTTTTGATAAGTGTTTGAGAGACTGTTTGTTTGATTAATATATTTCTGTTCGTTTGTTTTCCTGGTGTTTTTTTGTTTTGCTTTTTTTGTGACTGTTTCTTGCTGAGTAGTTTTCTCTTTGTGTGTGTTCTTGCTTGATTGGTTGTGCTTGTTTGTGTGAGTGAATTTTGTTGACTGGGAGTGAGTTTTTTGGGAAGTATGACAGAGAGAAAGAGAAAGCTCAATTTTACAGTTGGGGAAAAACAAATTCTTGCCCGGGCCATTAGCGAGTATGGGCGTTTCCTCCACGGCCCAGACAGTGCCAACACCAACCCGGCCAGGAGGAGGGAGATTTTGGATATGATCACTGAGCAGGTCAATTCAGCGGGGCAGGGGGAGACACGGACCCAGTCTGGGATTGACAAAAAATCAATGACCTCCGGCGTCTGGTCAAACAGAAGCTGGCCAGAATGCATGCCCATGCCAGGGGCACAGGAGGGGGCCCACCATGCCGTATTAGGCTGACAGCGGAGGAGCGTGCGGTGGCCCTGACCTTTCATCGGCATGAAGTTAAGGGCCTGCCCGGCTTTGACTCAAGTCTGGGAGCCCGTGGTGCCCGGTAAGTTATTTTTTTAATATCAGGTGTGTAGCATGTGTGGGGGAGGGGGTGAAAGGGAATATGTGGCAAGTGTGTGGATCCTCCAACCTGTGAATGTTTTGTGTCATCCACAGATGTGCAGGAGGGTGCAGGGCCATCTGGCCTGACCGCACCAACCCCAGGACAGCAGCCTAATGAGGCCCCCCCAACAAGGCCGGAGTCCGCGGAGGAGGTTCAAGAGGAGGAGGAGAATCATGAGGAGGAGGAGAATCATGAGGAGGAGGAGTCCATGTCAGGCACTGGACGTTTGTTTTTTGAGGACTCTTCCCCTCTGGCTGGCAGCAGGCAGCCCTCCCTAAGGGGGAGCCCCCCCCTCCTCCCCCAACATGGCTCCCCTCACAAGGGCCTCCCCTTCTCCCCGGCCACAAGCATCAGCTGGAGGCAGGATTTCATCCCAGAACACCAGGGGGGTGGCCGATCTACTGCCCGCCATTCTGAGAAGGGACCAGTTCCTCCAGACCCACCATCTGGGACAGGTCAGCCAGACATTGGTGCGGATGGAGGAGAGCCTGTCCTCCATCAAGGATACGCTGGGGAACCTGGACTCCCACTCCCGGGCTTTCACAACCTGCCTAAACGAACTGCAGACGACATCAGCAGGCATTGGGCAGGATGTGAGGGCCCTTACCCTGGCTATCCAGGCCAACACGGCAACACTTGGTGCTGCCCTGGACAGAATAGCCGTGGCCTTGGAGAGCAGGCCGCCAGGTGGGCAGAGATCAGGGGCTGCTCCTCCTTCCCCGGTTTTACCCCTCCCCCATGAGTCTCCCCTGAAAAGCCGGGGCCGTGGCCGGGGGCGCCCCAGGCGTGGCTCACGCAAAGGGCATTAATTTGTTTTTTCCCCTTTTTTTTTTTTTTTGCTGGAAAATTTTTGCTTTTGCAGGTAATTTTTTTTTTTTTTTTTTTGGGGGTTGTGAATGCTGTTTGAATGTGGGGGTGACATTCCTGCCGGAAAAGGGGTGTCATCCTCAATTTTGGTGGAGTAGGGTTCCCCAGGACCAGGGAGAAGTGATCCCCAGGTCCGTGTGAATGGTGTATGAATGTACAGTGACATAATTGGAGCCTTGGCGTGGCGTTGCTGCTCACAAGTCCTGCATGGTGGACTGGTGCCAATCCAATTTGATGTGGATGTGGGGTGTGTGTGCTAGGGACCACAGTGGTGTGCATGCATGCATTCTCATTGTGCCATGATTAATGTGTGTGTTTAACGTGCAAAGATGCCCAATGTGAGCTGTCTCCTGGCTGCTCTTCCCTCAGAAGACGGGGTAGCCTCGGTTCGGGGGGGATTGTCTGGTTCAGGGGTCAGGTCATCACGTAGGGCAATCTGCAGGCCCTTTCTTACTGCGAAGTTGTGCAGCATGCAACATGCACCGATGATCTGGCACACAAAGTTAGGGGAATACAAGAGGGTACCCCCAGACTTATCCAGGCATCGGAAACGTGACTTTAGTAGGCCAAAGGTGCGCTCCACCACTGCTCGTGTTTGGGCATGTGCTTGATTGTATCTTTCCTCTCCTGGGGTTTGGGGGTTCCGGATAGGAGTCATGAGATGGGGTCCCAGTGGATATGCAGAGTCACCTGTAAGGGAAAAGACAGGAGGATGTTAGTCATGCATGTGGCCCTTGTGATGTGTGCATCATGGGAGGGGATAGTCATGCCTGACTCCCATGTCACTCACCAACCAGCCAGGTGTCCCCATACACGTTCTGTTCCAATTCCATTCGGATGTGGCATTGATTGTATATGTAGCTGTCATGGCTGGACCCTGGGTGTTTGGCACGGACGTGCCATATGAGGCCTTGGGCATCGACTATCACCTGTACATTGATGGAATGCCAATGCTTCCGATTGCGGTACATGTGCTCTGTCTCCTGGGGGGCTGGAGTGCCACATGTGTGCAATCAATGGCCCCCACAGTGCGTGGGAATCTGGCAATTCTGTAGAAATCTGTCATTGCCTTCAGTCGCAGGTCCTCAGTGGTGGGTTTGATGATTTGGTTGGCCATGCGTCTGAGGATTGCTGGGACAACCTGGTGCACACATCTGCTCATGGAGGATTGTGACATCCCAGCCACCACTCCACTTGTTCTTTGAAAAGAGCCACTGGCAAGGACATGGAGTGTTGCCATGACCTTGACCAGTGGCTGCACCTTGACCCACCTTGACCAGTGGGCTGGTGATGTCCTCCTGCAGGGTTGTGGTTAATTCCAGGATGACATGAGGGATGAATCTGAAGATGCGAAACACCTCAGAATCACTCATGCCAAACAGGTCTATGCGGGTGCGGTATATCCTCTCCCGTGCCATCCTCCGTGCCATCCTCCGTGCCCTCATCCTTCTTTGTTCATCTAAAGTCAGTAGTATAGCTATGTGCGACGATGCCCCTGGCATGTTGGCATACAGATTGCTGTGCAACACGTGTGACTGCTGAGCTCCTCACTAACAGTGTTGCTTTATCTAACAAGTAGACTTTTTTTCTCTTTTTAGACCATCTTTTATATGGTCTAATTTTAGACAGGACATTTTGCTGTTGCGCACACTGCGTCGCCTGCGCTGCCCCAACGTTCTTTTGTGGATCCCCGTAAGTCCCTCATTAGCATATTTGACTAGCAAATCAATGGTCTGTCTAGCGCACTTTTGCGCGGACGGATGCGCCAGTCTAACGAAATTACGCGGGACAAAAAAAAGTAGATTTTTTGCGTATCTCGTTCTGGGGATGCCGTGCATCGAAACGCACGCGCACATTTCGACTTACGCACGCGCATCTCCTGTTGCGCAGGCGTAATCGCTCTGTGAATCTGGGCCTATGTCTTTTGTATAGGAATGTCAAAAAGCCTCATCTAATGCTCGCTAGAAAATGGAGTCTACTATTTAGGAAGAATAGGAAGCATTGGAGGTTTGGAAAGGAAACCTCTTGGAGTAGCCATAGGCCTGATATATGACTAAGATTGTTAAAAGCTTAAAAAATAGAGGATGGTAGCACGTAAAATAGTTACGTACAATGTACGAGGACTTAATAGCCAAAATAAGCGGTTTCAGATACTACAGGAAATGAAGAGACAATCAGCTAACATAGTGTTCATACAAGAGACCCATCTAAAAATGACATCTAAGACTAGTTTAAATTTAAAAAAAATACCCAATACGGTATCATAGCTACTCTCCTTATAAAAGATCAAAGGGAATCGCGATTGGGTTTGATAGAAATACAAGGTTTATATTAGAGACTATGGAAATAGACCCAGAGGGAAGATACCTGTTTATTAGAGGCTCCCTATGCAATATGAAGTATACATTAGTAAATGTTTATTGCCCAAATCTCCGCCCGGCAGCATATTTGAAAAGAGTTATGTCAAAGTTAGAGGGCTTTAGAGAGGGGAAGGTTGTAATAGCAGGTGACTTTAATTTGGTCTTTGACCCTAAGATGGATACTCAACCTGTATCACTGAGGTCCAAAGGCAAACACCTAAGAGCAATTAAACATAAACTACATCAAATGCATTCTCCATCCTGTTGTGCTTTCTTAAGGTTATATTTACCCGCACAGTAAAATTATATTGAATTCTTTGATAACGAAGACGTTTTTAAATACAAATCAATCTATATGACATAGTCTATATTATGAAACGTATTCACGGAGACGTATAATCATACAAAATAGCTAATTTATTGTTTGACACAAATGTGGATATTTACATGATATTAGAATACCAGTTGCGTTATATGAACACATTGCGCTTCAATAAACTACCCCCAAAATGGGCATGCAATACATTTGATCTGAGTGTCATGGCCAGTTCTCAAGATAACTTTATGCAAAAAACAATGAAACAAAAGCTTCTATTTCATATTTCAACCTGTTACTTTACTGCAGGTAAGTAAGCGGCCAAAATATGAAAATGTATTGGAAGGCTTTGTTCTGTCATTAATTTTGAAATTATGTAAAAAAATATTAAAATATTAAAAACCATGACTACACGATATACAACTTTAAATCCTACAGAACAACAATATTTCTGATAAAGTAAAATGGCATATTTACCAACTCCAAGATGGCTATGTGCAGATGACCAGAGTTAATATGCAGTGCTCTCTATGGCCCTTCATGGGATGACAAGATGCCTTCATGCATTGTCCTAGCGTGCCCCTCCCCCTATGGATGGGGTCTGCTTCCTTCATGGATCCATCTGCCTTCCTTGATCTTTTTCATTGAATGATCTTCATTGCCTGTCCTAATCCCATGGGCTATCTCTCTTATATTACTCAAAACAATAGGACTATTAAATTATCCTAACTCCTGCCCATCTGACAGCTGTCCTTCATTCATTGGCCTCTGGTCTCTATGGGAGTTCCTGGCAAGACATGTCGGGCTCCTATTGGCTGATGATTTTAATCATTTACTGGGTCTCTGAGTTTTGAGAACCTCAAGTAATATCACTTTCAGCCACTAGGTGTCTCACCTTTATTGTGAGATAATCTATTTGTTAATAATTGTATTTTTGGGGAAACTATCAATATATATGTATACATATATATATATATCTATATATACCTACACCATACTCATTCTGGCAATTCTAAATATCATAAAATACAATCAGTATACCTTTTCATCCCACATAAGATAAACGTATCTTCCCCACAAAATTTCTTCTAAGCATGCATAAGCTTATATCTCCTAATAAATGCAAAATGATTATCAATGTGGATACACGAATCATTTTGACATGTGTTTGATGAATTTGTGTAACAGGTACATTCACATTTTTATAATTGCGATTTGACATATTTGATAATGTGGGTTAGCTTCCGTAACACTTCTATAAAACTAATATCTTATATATCTTATTTCTTCTACAAAGATCTTCATTAATATTTGCGATGATCATCTTTTTCCTTTTTTCCTATGATGTCCCTGATAATTTAAATATTATTTTTTATGTCAACGTATATTTTTCTAATACCCCGTACATTCATAATATCAAGATAATTCTGAATAGTTTAAGTTCAGACTTTGTACATTGGTTTGTGAAGACCGTATTTAAAACTATCTCTTCCGTGGTAGCTCAATAGCCCAGCTGTGTAAATATCTTATTCTCAGGAAATCTTGTTGGCCAACACAAGCCATTGTTTTAGAACGGCTAAGTCAACGTTCCGTCTATCCCTACAATTGAGTTATCTCTTCACCTGAAACCAGTTCTTGACTTGCAAAGGTTGTTCTAGGATAAGGCTTGTTTCCTTAAACATCGCTTGTTTATTCACCAAGGTTTAGGACAACAATCATTTGTTCTGTGATGAGAACTGTCATTGTTCTAAGTTTCATCCGAGCTTGTAAAAGTTAGAGATAGCTGATGTATTGGGGACCTTGTACATCTGAGCCAAATGTATTCCTTCTCCACTGACTGAATGACTTCCTTTATATAATCGTTACGATCAAATTTAAGTTTTAATGGCCTTTTCATATTTTTGCTGAAATATTGAATATATCATTATTATTCGCGCCAAAATGTATAACAAATCCCCCCTTTTGAAGGATCCAAATGCCGTTCAGTCATTTGAAAGACTTCAAAATGCACAGTGGTGAAGAAATCAGGCTTCATTCGGCCTTGTATGGTATCCGGATTGTGGATGCTGAAAATAGCATTTAAGAAGTGTTGACACCTGCAGATGGGTGTAGTTCCTTGAGGAAAATAATCGGTTTTATGATTGATGCTTGCATCTCAGGGTTGGTTAGCCGTTGGTTTGCGGGAACTGGATCACCTGGGCGGCGCCTTTGGGCTTGGCTGTCCTGGTGGGTTCTGTCTGGGCAGACTAGCCATCAGTGGTATCTCTGATTCCCCCATACGGTTCCTCCTCTGGATGACTCACGCGTGTTGGACTCCTGGTTTTGTAGACCGGCCTATGGACCTTTTAGTCCTGTAAAGGAAAGTGGATTCCATGAGAAAAACAATATATGCGTTTTTTTTTACATGACCTGCATTTTGAGATCTTAGTGTCAGGCTGGTATCCTGGCTTCCTCAGATCCCCCCTTTTGGCCCATTGTGTCACCTGTCCTTTGACTAAGCACTTTGGCTTTCAAAACAAAGTCTGCTGGGAGATAAAGCTCTAGGGCTCATTAACATGAGGACATGTATTTATACCTGAGGATACCATATATTAATAACTGATATGCTTCAGAACCATTTTTTTTCCTTAGCTTAATTATAGCGGTTCTGGAATAGTAAAAATTAAAAAAAAAATCAAATTGATATGCGACACTTACTGTCAGCAATAAAGTATTTGATACAATAGTCAATCTACTGTCATTCTTCAGAACCATTTTTTTCTTTTAACTTAATTATAGTGGTTCTGGAATAATAAAATTTAAAAATAATTCAGTTTGACATGCGACACTTATGGTCAGCAACAAAGGCCCAGATTCAGAGAGAATTGGATTCTCGTAGCGTATCAGAAATATACTACGCCGCCGTTTCTTACCTGGCTCTACGTGGAATCCAGGTAGATTTTGTCCAGTAAACGACGGCGGCTTAGTGTATTTCTCCCGTCGCAATCCATATAGACGAGTAGGGGGCGTAAAGGATTTAAAATAGGCGCGTGCTCCGTTCGCAAATTTCCCGCCGTGCATTGCGCGAAATCACATCGTTACATCATTCGTTGTTTGAGTAGCGTCGTTTACGGACATTTCTATTCCCGAACGAGTTACGAGTTATTAAAATCGACGCAGGAACGACGGCCATACTTAACATGGGTTACGCACCGTTAGAACAGCAAAAAGCTGGTCTAACAGTACGTAAAAAAAAACAGACGTAAGCGATTGCGAAGACCGCTCGTATCTTCGTGGATCGCCGTAAAAACACATTTGCATATCCCGACGCATCAAAACGACGCGAACTCCTCCCAGCGGCCGCAAATATATCGCAGCGTAGATCCGAAGGTTTACGAAGACGTAAGCCTCTCGGATCGAAGCCCAAAGCCGCCGTATCATGGTTTGAGGATTCAAACTAGTGATACGGCGCGCAAAATTTGAAATTACTCCTGTCTAACACCAGTTAGACAGGCGTAATTGCTTTATGAATCTGGGCCAAAGTATCTGATATGATAGTCAACCTTCTACTGGGGAAAAACAAATAAAACCTTCCCCCCTGTGGGGAGTCAATACAATTTTTAATAGAGGCAATCAAACTACCTTAGGTGGCGACTCATCTGTTACCAAAATATCAAACCGTTTTAGGCCTTCTGATGTTAATATCTTTAGGATTCGGTCAACCTCCGTAATTATCGTCTTCTGCGACTTCTTGAAATTAAGCTGTTTGGAGTGACCTGTTTATGTCAGAGGAATGAAGTGACCACTGAAAGATAGGATAACAGTTAGTTTCTAACGACCAAGATCCCTGCTGGGGATTCCAGGATCCTTATTACTGTAACCTGGGGAAAAACATTATATGGTGTTGGAATCTATGTCTCCTATGCCTTTCCAGTGCATTCCTCTGATTTACTTTAACATAGGCGCTTCAAAGGCTCTGGGGCCCTTGGCTGGCCCCAGTATTTACCTCTTACAGAAATGTGATTCACACTTCGTACAGCAATGAAACCGTGTAACATATGCATAACTTGCTTTAATTTGGTTTCTGTATTGCTTACAGGCTGGTCAGAATAGGGTTCTGTGACCCAGTCTCTGTACTTTCTGGGGATTACTGGCTCAGTTCTATCAGACATCTCCCCTTCAGCAACACTGTCCTGTTTCTGGGATAGTTGTCTGGGCCTTAATTTCTCCCTATTCTTCAGGGGATTTTGGGGTGTCCTACCCTGCGGTTGCTCCCTATTTACCTGTGTTGGTCCCCGGGGAGAATTGGACCGGTAATAGTACGGGTTTCTACCTTTGGGTTTGAATTTGACCCGTTGGAGGTAGACCCTATAGTTTCTCTGAAACCTTGCGTCTGGTTCCCCAGGATGGTAATCCTGAGGTGGGCTTTGTGCTCTCCCTTTAAAGGGTGTTTTCTGTTCCCCCCTTCTAATTTGTGGGGTATGTGGTCTCCCGCTGGGAAGACTCTGTGGCATATCTCCTCTGGTTATATCAGCACATGTCATTTTCTGGGTATTAAACCGTAATAATTGGGGAGATACATTAGTTTCATCCACCATTTGAGTGATGGGTTGAGGCCTTCCGTTATATTTACCAGTTCGTTGGATAGAGTACACATTGTTACTCTCTTTTACCAAGGACTTAAGTGAACACCCCCTTTCGTAGTCTTTTGCTAAACGCACTTTTGTGTGGGTAGGTGGAGTCTCAACGAACGTGGATTTAAACTCACTTTTATTGCAATCTGTCTCATTTTCTGCTAAGTGGTAAGCATTTCTGAGTACAGACAACACTTCTGTGGGGCTTTGATTACTGGAACATCTCAGATTTTGTATAGCCGTACTAGATGCTGTAACATTTTTGTACTGGTCAAATTCCAGATGACAGCGGTGTTTAATTTCTTGCCATGAAGTACCAGACAGACCTTTTAAAGATTCGCAGAATATACGGTGTTTGGTTTCAAATACCCACGGTAAGAAATGAATCCTTGACTGGTCATCATCTAGGCCTAAAGCTGATAAGGTATTTTCATAGGCCTCAATGTGGTCATTGACGCACATGGATCCCTCTTGCTCAAAGATTGGTAAAGTATCATTTAAAGTTTTTATTATTTCTAAAGCGTCCTTTTTAGGGGTACCTATCTTTTCCTCTGATCCCAGGGGAAACTTATTAAACCTACTTTCATGTGGTGGTTCACTTTTTACCCCGTTTTGCTCAACAGATGGCTTGGGATAGGATGAGGGTTCTTTTTCTGATCCCTCACCATTGTCTAACTCCAATATTTTAGATTGAGAGTCGGGTATTAGATTTTGGTTACATTCTACACTTTCATGGTTAGGCATTTGAGCATTACCCTGGGGCACAAACTTTACTGAGGCGTCCTGTTTAGGGGTATCTATCTTTTGCTCTGATCCCAGGGGAAACTTATTAAACCTACTTTCATGTGGTGGTTCACTTTTTACCCCGTTTTGCTCAACAGATGGCTTAGGATAGGATGAGGGTTCTTTTTCTGGTCCCTCACCATTGTCTAACTCCAATATTTTAGATTGAGAGTCGGGTATTAGATTTTGGTTACATTCTACACTTTCATGGTTAGGCATTTGAGCATTACCCTGGGGCAGAAACTTCACTTTTAATTCTTTTGATTGCTTAGTTAGGGATTCCTGTTCTGACTTAAACTGCTTTGTTTCTTCTTTTAAATTTTCACTGCCTATTACTCGGCAACTTTCTAAATTTTCACTGCTCATTACTCTGCAACTTTTGTCAGGAGATTCATTTTCCTGCAGAAAACTCTCCATCTCTTCTATTAATTGTTCCCAGTCTTTATTTAATTTGTGACACTTGTCCTGAATTATTGTAGTGTTCTTTTGCAACTGTTCTATTCCATTTTGCACTGTCATTATAGACTCGTGCCTTGCCATTGTCTCTATTTTTAGTGAGCTCACATTAATTTTTTGTTAAATGTGGCTGGGATTCTAAGACATCAGAATCCTGTTGGGTATTTTGACATTTAATCTCAATATCAAGGTATAACAGGATCATGCATAATTCACCGAGCATGTGATCAAGCCTTTTTATTGCCTTTATTTCAGATGAGCTGTCTTGTTTCGCTATGATTTGACTTTCCGAGTTCCACACGTCTTTTACTGTTTGACGGGCACGGATTTTACAGTCTTTTATACATGCTTTTAAAACAGTCTTATTAGACAAACTTTTTCTGACATGATCTGCCATTTCAATTTTAGAAATCATTTCCAACATTTCCTGTACCCCTTCCAATTTTCTCTGAGTACTCATCTCACCACTAAGGGCTGACTCTTGATAATCCCTATCAACAAACAATTCACTTTGACCAGACATTTTTAGGCAGAGAAAAAAAATCTTTTATCAAAAATTAATAACTCATAATTTCAAAGATTAACAATTAATAATTTCATAATTTCATGCAAAATATCATTTTTGTCACCACCATAGCTGTGATTGAACATGTACAAAACATCGACATTATCTCAGCGAGTGCCTCCATTTATATGTTGTGCTTTCTTAAGGTTATATTTACCCGCACAGTAAAATTATATTGAATTCTTTGATAACGAAGAAGTTTTTAAATACAAGTCAATCTATATGACATAGTCTATATTATGAAACGTATTCACGGAGACGTATAATCATACTAAATAGCTAATTTATTGGTTGACACAAATGTGGATATTTACATGATATTAGAATACCAGTTGCGTTATATGAACACATTGCGCTTCAATAAACTACCCCCAAAATGGGCATGCAATACATTTGATCTGAGTGTCATGGCCAGTTCTCAAGATAACTTTATGCAAAAAACAATGAAACAAAAGCTTCTATTTCATATTTCAACCTGTTACTTTACTGCAGGTAAGTAAGCGGCCAAAATATGAAAATATATTGGAAGGCTTTGTTCTGTCATTAATTTTGAAATTATGTAAAAAAATATTAAAATATTAAAATATTAAAATTGTATGCTTTACAGAAAAATCTACCAGTTATTGATTATGAGACCAGACCATGACTACACGATATACAACTTTAAATCCTACAGAACAACAATATTTCTGATAAAGTAAAATGGCATATTTACCAATTCCAAGATGGCTATGTGCAGATGACCAGAGTTAATATGCAGTGCTCTCTATGGCCCTTCATGGGATGACAAGATGCCTTCATGCATTGTCCTAGCGTGCCCCTCCCCCTATGGATGGGGTCTGCTTCCTTCATGGATCCATCTGCCTTCCTTGATCTTTTTCATTGAATGATCTTCATTGCCTGTCCTAATCCCATGGGCTATCTCTCTTATATTACTCAAAACAATAGGACTATTAAATTATCCTACCTCCTGCCCATCTGACAGCTGTCCTTCATTCATTGGCCTCTGGTCTCTATGGGAGTTCCTGGCAAGACATGTCGGGCTCCTATTGGCTGATGATTTTAATCATTTACTGGGTCTCTGAGTTTTGAGAACCTCAAGTAATATCACTTTCAGCCACTAGGTGTCTCACCTTTATTGTGAGATAATCTATTTGTTAATAATTGTATTTTTGGGGAAACTATCAATATATATGTATACATATATATATATATATATATCTATATATACCTACACCATACTCATTCTGGCAATTCTAAATATCATAAAATACAATCAGTATACCTTTGCATCCCACATAAGATAAACTTATCTTCCCCACAAAATTTCTTCTAAGCATGCATAAGCTTATATCTCCTAATAAATGCAAAATGATTATCAATGTGGATACACGAATCATTTTGACATGTGTTTGATGAATTTGTGTAACAGGTACATTCACATTTTTATAATTGCGATTTGACATATTTGATAATGTGGGTTAGCTTCCGTAACACTTCTATAAAACTAATATCTTATATATCTTATTTCTTCTACAAAGATCTTCATTAATATTTGCGATGATCATCTTTTTCCTTTTTTCCTATGATGTCCCTGATAATTTAAATAATATTTTTCATGTCAACGTATATTTTTCTAATACCACGTACATTCATAATATCAAGATAATTCTGAATAGTTTAAGTTCAGACTTTGTACATTGGTTTGTGAAGACCGTATTTAAAACTATCTCTTCCGTGGTAGCTCAATAGCCCAGCTGTGTAAATATCTTATTCTCAGGAAATCTTGTTGGCCAACACAAGCCATTGTTTTAGAACGGCTAAGTCAACGTTCCGTCTATCCCTACAATTGAGTTATCTCTTCACCTGAAACCAGTTCTTGACTTGCAAAGGTTGTTCTAGGATAAGGCTTGTTTCCTTAAACATCGCTTGTTTATTCACCAAGGTTTAGGACAACAATCATTTGTTCTGTGATGAGAACTGTCATTGTTCTAAGTTTCATCCGAGCTTGTAAAAGTTAGAGATAGCTGATGTATTGGGGACCTTGTACATCTGAGCCAAATGTATTCCTTCTCCACTGACTGAATGACTTCCTTTATATAATCGTTACGATCAAATTTAAGTTTTAATGGCCTTTTCATATTTTTGCTGAAATATTGAATATATCATTATTATTCGCGCCAAAATGTATAACAATCCAATGGATAGGGATTTTACATACTATTTGTCAGTTCATAAGTCATACTCCAGAATAGACCATATTTTGCTGGACCATCGGCTGTTGGAGGGATTAAGAGGCATAGAAATTAAAACAATAATGCTCTTCGACCATGCTCCAGTGGAAATGTCGTTAGACATAGGGGGGATGCTGGAGGGCCGCAGAGCATGGAGAATGGATGAAAAACTCCTGTATGACATCAGGACAGCCGATGACCTGGAAAAGGATATGCATCTCTTCTTTAAAGAAAATAATAAAGAAAATATTGTCCCATCAATTTTATGGGAAACACATAAGGTCTATATGAGAGGTAGGATGATAGCAGAAAAGGTCAAGAGGAGGAAAATTAGAGAAGCCCAGAGAAATGTATTACTAGAAGAAATCCAGGTTCAGAAGCATAAAGAAATTCAGGAAGAGCAAACTTTGACATTATTACCTAGCAAAAGAGAAAAGCTCCGGGACCTAATGGAACTGGAGACTAAATAGGTATTCGACAACATGAATAAGAAATTCTATGCTATGGGGAACAAATCAGGAAAATTCTTAGCAAGGACTATAAAACCAAGAAATGCACAGAATTTCATCTCCAAAATGAAAGATAATAAGGGGGTTATGAATCACTCTACTAAAGATATAACTAACATCTTTCAAGAGTACTATCAAAATGTATATAAAGTTAATGAAGAACAAGGTCCAATAGGCATCCAGAGCAAAAATAGAAAAATTAGACAGTACATAGAAAGAGCTGAAATTCCTGAACTAGCAGAAGAAATAACTAATAATCTTGATAAGGAAATATCAAAAGAGGAAAATCAAACAATTAAAAGTATTAAAATGGGGAAGAGCCCGGGCCCAGATGGGTACACTTCTCTTTACTATAAAAGATATTGGGAAACCTTTATACCTTTTTTTCAGAGATATATGAACTCCATAGGGAGAGGAATGGTAATGCGGGAGGAAGCATTAGGAGCTCATATAACCCTGATAGCAAAGGAAGATAAAGACCCGTCAATATGTGCCAGCTATAGGCCTATCTCCCTGATCAACGTCGACATAAAGATCTATGCGAAAATCTTAGCAGAAAGATTAAGACCGTTTTTGTCAGGGTTTATCGATAGTGATCAGGCAGGATTTATCCCAGGGAGGGAAACGACGGATAATGTCCTAAGGGCGCTATTCCTGATACAAAAAGCTAAAAAGAGTAAGGAACCAGTGGTCATTCTGTCATTAGATGCCAAAAAGGCGTTTGACAGGCTGGATTGGGAATTTATGATAGCAACATTGAAACATATAGGACTCGGACCCAATATTCTTAGATGGATAGGAGCACTGTACTCGAAACCTTTGGCTCAGGTATGGGTAAATGGCACCCTTTCAGAGAATTTCCCACTTTTTAATGGGACACGACAGGGATGCCCCCTCTCGCCCCTTCTCTTTGTTCTATCCCTAGAGCTATTATTGTCAACAATACGAAATAATCAGGAAATAGAGTGGATGAAGGTGGGGGGGGGAGGGAACACAAGATCTCTGCGTTCGCGGATGACATGATGCTTTATGTATCAAATCCTAGACGGACATTTCCAAAGATTATAATTGAATATGAAAAATATGCAGAGATCTCAAATTTAAAGATTAATAAAGAAAAAACTGAGGTATTGAATGTATCGATGGGTCCAGAAGAACACAGGGAGCCTGAGGCCCTCTACCCCTTCACATGGAAACAGAGGAGGATAAAATATCTGGGGATATTCTTGTCCAACACGGAAAGATATCTGTATGAAGACAACTATATCCCCTTATTGAATAAAATAAAATCAGACCTTAAGGGGTACCTAATAGATAAAATATCCTGGTGGGGGTAGAATAAATACAATTAAGATGATGATATTACCTAAAGTCCTGTATATTTTTCAATACAGTCACGATAAAAATGTCAGATATATATTTTGGAGTTCTGGGGAAGATAGGAGGTTTATATGGAAGGAAAAAAAACACGAATATCAGTTGAGACTCTGACTAGACCTAAATGTGAGGGGGGGTTATCTTTCCCAGATTTTAAGAGATATCATAAGGCAGCGGTATTAAAGAGGATAACTGACTGGATACAGGAAGATGGTCAAAGGAAAAAATGGGTAGAAGTTGAGGAAAGTCTAAGCAAAAAGGATCTGGGAAAGAGAATATGGATTACAAAGCAATATAGAAATCTACCCCAGGTTCCATCAATAACAAAAGAAACCTTTAGAATTTGGGATGCAATATGTAAAAGGAAAAATTGGTCTTATAACAGTCCGCTGCTGCCCCTTACGGGTACAGATTTATTTCCGCCGGGAAAAAGAGGTGGGATGTACCTGTGATGGACAACCTCAGACACACTAAGACTAAAGGACTTATTGAAAGATAATATACTATGTTCTCTTCGGGAAGTACGAAGAAAATATGGACCAACCCCAGGGGATGAATGGAGGTACAGACAAGTTCAACATTTCGTAGGTACACTACAGAAACCCCTACAAGACATGAAGGAATTAAATACTTGGGAAAAATGTATAGTGCGTGGAGGAATGGGAGGGCAGGGGATTTCAAATATCTATAAAATATTGATATCTAATGGAGAGACTGGCACATTGAAAACATTAGAGGGACAGGAACAACAATTGAATCAAAACATTTCAGAAGATAAAAAAGACAGGTATTAGATCTTGTCCATTCCACATCAACAGATTCAACAGATTCAAAAATAAGAGATGAACTATAAACTTCTTACTAAATGGTACTATGAAACATCATCTTTTTGTTGGAGAGGGTGCGGAATGGAGGGAACACGTGCCCATATCTGGTGGCAATGCCCCATAATACAGGTATAATGGGTAGAGATTTTAAAAATGATTAAAAGGATAAGCAGTCTGGAGGTGAAACAAGACCCCTGGCATTGTCTGTTCCATGGTATGGGGATGGCTAGGAAAAAGTACAGAATATGTTTGGTCCCTTACCTATTGAATGGAGCTAAATCATTAATTCCAAAGAAGTGGAGGGAAAAGAAAGCTCCTTCAATAGGAGAATGGATAAAAGAAATAGATAGGATTAGTAGGATGGAGGAATTAATTTCAATCCATAATGACTGTAGGCCAGAATATGATGAGATATGGAATACATGGAGAGAATTTAAGGAGCTGGATGTTTAAGTAGATACAGAAGAACACAGGAAAATGGAGTTCTCCTAGATCTGGACATAGAGATAGAGGGAGATGAAACTTGGGGACTTTCCTCTCAAATATAGAGGAATGGCCCCTTTCCCTTTTCTCTCTTCCCCCTTTTTTTTTTTCTTTCTTATCCATGGGTATTTTTAGGCTTGGGTGGGAGCCTTCCTAGAGGTATTACACACTATTTTAAAAATGGGTCTCCTCTCCATCCCCTCCCTCGTCCCAACATTTACAGTAAATTAACTTTAATGGAAATATATATAGGCGGCAATATGATTCCCTTCTTATTTTGTACACTTATATACATATTCTTAAATTTTTAAGAGTAATGTTTTTTTTTTTTTGTATTAAGGCACTTTTTGTATTAAGGCACACGAGGAGACATGTCCGATGAAAATGGTCCGCTGACCGTTTTCATCGGACATGTCTCCTGGGATAATTTGGTCTGATGTGTGTACACACCATCAGACCAAAATCCCCGCGGACAGAGAACGCGGTGACGTGGCAGTGACGGTGACGCCGCGACGTGTACAAACAAGGGGTACTAACCAGTGGACATGTCCGATGGACAGGTTTCCAGCGGACAAGTTTCTAAGCATGTTTAGAAACTTTTGTCCGCTGGAAACCTGTCCGCTAGGCCATATACACGATCGGACATGTCCCCCCCCCCAATAAATACATATAAATTCCCCCCTTTTTTTTTGTTTGTATTAAGGCACTTAGATTAAATACACACAAATTTCCCTTTTTTTATTAATACTGTATATATATATATATATATATATATATATATATAAACACACACACATTCTGGTATTATGACACTTAGATGGAGTTTTTTTTTTTTTTACATTTATATAGGGCTGGAAGGGAAATCCCTGCCAAGAAATACACACTCTCTCCCCCCCCCCTTTTTCCTTTTTTTTTTTGTTTGTATTAAGGCACTTTTTTTTTTATTATTATATATATATATATATACACACACACACACACATTTTTTTTTTAAAAGGGTAAATTTTATTGTACATATCAGCAACATTACGCAAAGGAGTAGTACAGTACACATTAGTATACACTATAACCAAGCCACATTAGCAGTTAAGATCAGTATGAAACAGTCACAGTACGTACAACCAATCACATGAACATAGTCAAATAACAAGAAACAGTCATATTGAAACAGATCCTCCATTTACAGTCACCATGGTTCAATATCCGAAAGCTATCCACCACCCAACATATCAACCAGTAAAACCCATTCCTCTCATTACACATTGCTCCCATCACACCGCCACCTCACCCGACACCTTCTCCAGCCACTCCGCCCACACCTTCTCAAATTTATTAGGACATCCTCTAGCTATATAGGTCAATTTGTATAGCGGTAAAGCATTATTCACTAACTTCAACCAACCCTGCAGAGTCGGGGGCGATGGATTCCGCCATTTGAGAGCCAAGGCCTTCTTAGCATAACAGAACAGGATCCTAAGTAGTGTCTTCTGTGAATTGGATATATCTATTTGTGAGGTCCAGCGTGTTTTCAAGAAATGTCAAAATCTCTCTCCAAAAGCCCTCTACCCGGGACACTGCCACACCATATTAAAAAAGTTAGCTTCAATAGCGTAGCAGCGAGGGCATTCTGCCGAGTTCCCTCTGCCCATTCTATGTAATCTCAAGGGAGTATAGTATATTCTGTGCAGGAAATTAAATTGAGTAAGTTTATCCCTAGCTGAAATCACCGATGGTACTAACGTGTCTAAAGCCTCCGACCAAGTTTCTTCCAATAGAGACGGTATGTCAGTCCGCCACTGCATCGCCACCTTCTCCATTCTGGGGGAGGAGGATGACAATATCATGAAGTAATATCTAGATATCAGTTTTGAATGATCGCCATCAGTAATTACTACCTCCATATTGGAAGGGGAGAGCGCCACCACTCCCCCACCATACTGAGCCATCACTGCATGGCACAGCTGGGGTAACGAAAGAAAAACGTATTGGGGACTCCAAACTCACTCTGGAAGTCCAAAAAGGTCTTAAATATCCCGTCCCTGAACAATTGACGGGCGTACCTGAGCCCATAAGCCGCCCAGCATGATCCCTCCGGGACTTTCACAATTTCGTGCAACTGGGGGTTGTGCCACAGTGGGGTGTTGGGGGAGTTTATTAGTCTGGACCCTCCCCCCTGGCATTACAGATATGGAATATTTTATAGGACAGTTTCAGCAGCCCTGCTCCCTGGTCAGGGTAAGGTCCATTCCTATACAAGACATTGAGCAGTCCTTCATAAGATCCCATCTGAGCTGCCTGGGTTTCTACTGATGCAATGTTCAGATTTGGAAAGCCCCACCAGTGCACATGTGTTAATTGGGCTGCCAGATAATAATACCACAGGTTCGGTAGTGCTAAACCTCCCAACCTGACTGGTAGATGGAGTGTGTCCAGGGACACCCTAGCAGGTCTAGGTCCCCAGAAAAATGCCGAAAGCAGTGTATTGATGCTCGCGAACCAACTCTTAGGGATATAGACCGGTGCGTGCCACAGCAAGTACAAAAACCTGGGCAAATAAACCATTTTGAATATATTAATCCTACCAAGAAGGCCTAGTGGTAGTTTTGCCCAGGTCTGGAGACTGTCCCGTAATCTTACCTTCATAGGAGTTAAGTTGTTGACCACATAGTTACTGATTGGCAGTTGGACTTCAACCCCCAAGTACCGGAATCTAGAGACCACCTTCAGGGGGACCCCCGGGGGCAGATTCAGGGTATAGGTAGAATCGAATGGGAAAATAATGGATTTGTTCCAGTTGACTTTGAATCCCGAGAAGTTGCCAAATATGGCAATTGTGTCCAAGGACGAGGTCAGTGAGCCCCCCGCCTCTGCCAAATACAGGAGCATGTCATCAGCGTATAGGGATGTTTTTTCCTCCAGCTCATTGACCATGCATCCCCTAACAGTGCCATCAGCCCTTAACAGGGCCGCTAGTGGCTCTATGGCTAGGGCAAACAAGAGGGGTGACAACGGGCACCCCTGTCGCGTGCCCCGTGCTATCCGAAAGGAATCCGTAATGGTGTTGTTGACTCTAATTCGTGCGCAAGGCTCAGCATACAGTATCTGAACCCACCGTATGAATCTGGGGCTGAACCTCAGCCGCCCAAGGACCGCCAGAAGATAAGGCCATTCAATAGAATCAAACGCTTTATGCGTATCAAGGGAGAGGACCACCCGAGTATCCGGAGTGGGCCCCTTGGATTGCAGGATAGTAAATAACACACACACATTTTACACTTATATAGGGCTGGGAGAGAAATCCGTGCCAAGAAATACACACCCTCCCCCCCCCTTTTTTTTCCTCTCCCCCTTCTCTCTCTTTAGGTGTATTCCGTCATCCAGCTCCATCTCTCCAGTATATCCTCTCTGTTTTTGCCTTCTTCTTGCATTCCTCTTTAGTTTATTATCCCTTGCCAGGCCGGTTAGGCTGGAGAGGGAAGATGGAAGGTATAGGATTGGGAAGGAAATATCTGAGATAAGGGAAAATTAAAATATAACTTATAGTTAATATAGACATTAGCTTGATCGTATAATAGGAGAATATATTGAGACTATGGGCCAGATTCAGGAAAGGTTACGCTGGCGGATCGAGTGATCCGCCAGCCTAACTGTGGCTTTGAGCCGGCGTTTCTGTTTTCTGTAACCAGAAAACAAGAAACGCCGGGTTGAAGTTCTGATGCGAGCAGCGTAACTGAGTTTCGCCATCGCATCGTTACTTCAACTTAAAAATGGCGCCGGGGGCGTTCCCGCCGATTTACGCTCAAAAAATATGTTAATGAGCGGAAATCGGCAATTCACGATCGAAATCCGGCGCGACGCAATGACGATACGACGTTTCCGGACGGGATACGCGGCGCATAGATATACCTACATGGGGTTGGAGTATCCTATGTTAGGTATAGGCGTCGTCATCGCGTCGGGAAAAAAAAAAAAAACATCGCTTGCGTAAAACGGTCATGAATGGGAATGTGACGTCATTGACGTTCATTCACAGATTTTGGAGCATGCACACGGGGATGTTTTGACACTCGACGCATGCGCAGTACGTTGGCGGCGGGATCGCGCGTAGTTAGCATACTACACGCCCCGTACCCGCTACATTTGAATTCCGCCGGCTCATTTGTGATGCGCTGCCGCAACTTTAGGAGCAAGTGCTTCGTGAATGACAGCACTTGCTCCTAAAATTTCGGCAGCGCAACGCAAATCAGAAGCGTTACTCCAGAGCAAAGATGCTCTGGAATACGTGAATCTGGCCCCATGTATGTTTGTATAATGTGTATTTATGTATTTATTTGTTTGTAAAGTTGAAAAATCTTTTAACCACTTAAGACCCGGACCAATACGCTGGTAAATGACCCAAGGTGTTTTTGCGATTCGGCACTGCGTCGCTTTAACAGACAATTGCGCGGTCGTGCGACGTGGCTCCCCAACAAAATTTGCGTCCTTTTCTTCCCACAAATAGAGCTTTCTTTCGGTGGTATTTGATCGCCTCTGCGATTTTTATTTTTTGCGCTATAAACTAAAATAGAGCCACAATTTTGAAAAAAAACACAATTTTTTTACTCTTTGTTATAAAAAAAATCAAATAAACTAAATTTTAGTAAAACATTTAGGCCAAAATTAATTCAGCCACATGTCTTTAGTAAAAAAAAAAATCACAATAAAAAAAAATAGCTACCTAGCGGGAACAGCGACACTAATACAGCGATCAGAAAAATTATCGCTTAGTGATGCTGGCAATAGGGAGTGAAAGGGTTAACTAGGGCGGTGATCAGGGGGTTAAAACTTTATTAGGGGGAGTGGGGGGGCTATCCTGAACCTAACACTAACTGTTTTTTACACTGCCTGTCACACTGACACTAAATGCAGTGATTAGATCACTGCATTCAGTGACACTGTGACAGGGGGGTGGGGGGGGCGATCACAAGGGGTTAATTTGCCTATGTGAGTGTGTGTCAGTGTTGTGTTGGTGCACACTTACTTGTGATGTCTTCTCTCATCAGCAGCGCTGGGAAACACTGCTGCGATGAGAGGTGACATCATTTCCTCCTTCCTGTGTAAACACAGGAGGAGGAACTGACACGATGTGAGCGCGCTCCCATTGGCTGGGAGCGATCGCGGGGGGGGTGGAAATCACGGACATCCGCCCGCTCGTCGGCGATCGCTCCCAGAGGCAGGGGGACCCCCGCACGCCGCGGAGGGGGTCCCGATGGGACCCCCGAACCGCACAAAGGCGGGGACGTAAATTTACGCCCTTGTGCCTGTAAGAGCCATTCTGTGGCCGTATATGTGCGTGCGGGGGTCCTTAAGTGGTTAATAAACAAATTTATAAATAAAGGCAAAACTATTTATTATTTATTTCGGAGGAAGGGTTGGAAACTTTGTCAAGTTTTTATTGCTGTCTGTGTCCCCAAGGGTAGATTCAATTTTATTTTTGTCCTGGTGAACATTGTCACAGAAAAATAAAGTAAAAAAAGGCAAAAAAAGTTAATGTGGTTTGCTATTGTACATTTCTTGCTGCAATGTTCATTTGATACTCCTGAAGAAGGGGTATCTCACACTATAAATCAATATGCTCCTTGCCTGGACAAATAAATATGCCACTGGCTGTTCGAATTTTGTGCGTCGCCTTGGTTGTAGGCTTTTCACATACACATGGTGGGGGGCGCATGACTGATTTGAAGAAAAAAAACTTTGGATGGAATAAAGCCCTTATTACTAGGCCGACATCTTACCTGATCCCCAGATGTCATTATTAGTCTTAGCTATCAATAGACCCTTATACAAATGAGCCGACTGATGCTCAGGCCTGTGTCTCTCACCCTGTCTGGTTTAGGAGCCTGCTGCTATGTGATAAGGCTGAGTGCTGATAGAAAAAGTACAAGAGCTGTCTGTTTGTTTTGGTGAACCTATTAGGGAGGCAAATGCAAAATCTGGTGCAGCTGTGCATTTTAGGCAATCAGCTTCTAACTTCAGCTTGTTCAAATAAGCTTTGACAAAAAAATCTGCAAACTGATTGGTTCCTATGCAGAGCTGTAAATTAATTTGTAAATAAAAAAATCTCTACATAATTTGCAGCTGCAATAGAAATAACTTGCTAAATTATTTCATGTCTCAGCATAAACAGTTTAAAAATTAACAGTAGTAAACCCCTAAACACTTTATTGGCTAATCAAGCAAAAAAAGTATTGTGCTGGTCTGAAGAAAAAAACATTATTATGTGGGCATAATTATAGCAAAACAATGTGCTTAAAATAACGAAGTTCAATGCTTCCAAGCATGCGTCGAGTTGATTCTGAGCATGCGCGCGTTTTTGATCCGATGCTTTTGTGTACTAACCATCGTTTTGATCCGACGGATAGGCGTCCATCGGACAGATTTTAAAGCAAGTTTTAAAACTTTGGTCCGATGGACAACGGTCCGATGGGCCGTACACACGATCAATCTGGTCCGATCGCGTGTACGTGTGTAAGGCTTTACAATACTGGTTAAAACTGGGTTCACACTGCCGCGACTTCTAATCTGACATTCCTGCGCTACTTCATCGCGGATTGCATATGACTTCTTTAATAGAAGTCAATGCAAGTCGTGTTGAAGTCGCACCAAAAGCAGTGTAGGAACCTTTTTTTAAGTCGGGGCAACTTGAGTTGCACTGATTAGAACGGTTCCATTGCAGGTAATATGGCACAATTTGTCACGCCACTTGTCACATTACGCAAGTCTCGGCAGTGTGACCCGGGGCTTAATCCACCTCCCATGCCTAATCATTTCCTGGAAAACTGGATACTCAAAACACCCAATGTTCTGCTTCTAATATTTAGGCAGCAGTATACCAGCAAAATGCTTGCTTGGGCCTGACAGTTGCATAGTTACTAGAAAAGTTTCATTTTTTTTTTATCTCAGACTTGCAAAATTGTTAAGTGAATTCTACACATTAGCCAATGCCCTGGTGAAATGACACTGGCAAACATGTCATTAATTCAAAATCCAGATAAAGATAAGTCTATGGACATCAAATATTAAAAAGCGGTAAAGGTTTTAAAACTAGCCATACCTACTAGACATCTAGCTGCTTGTACTGTGAGGTAATTTATTCTCAAAGATCCTTAGGGATAACATAAAGTACTAGCCGAGTTCCACCCAAAAGTGGAAGTTCCACTTTAAGCACTCCTCATCCCCTTTCTATGCCACATTTGGCATGTCATTTTTTGGAGGAGGAGCAGGTACCTAGTTTTGACAGGTACCAGCTCCCGCTTGCACTCAGGGCGCCTAGACAACTCGAGTGGAAGTTCTCCTTTCCCTATCCATCCCTGCAAACTTCTTGGACACGTCACAAGTGCCAGAAGATTGCCCGGCCATTAAGGAAGTGCAGAGCAACTTGCGCATGCCCAGTGCGCATCCTGCTGTGAACCTGCAAGCTGTCACAGTCGGGTACCCACACTTGTAATGCCGGTGCCAGGGAGAGGCAAGGCAGAGAACCGAGGATTCGAGCAGCTGCATCACTGGATCATGGGACAGTTGAGTGTGTGTTTATTAAAAGTCAGCAGCTACAATTTTTGTAGCGGATGACTTTTAATAAACACAAAAAACACTCAAACTCCACTTTAAAGTTATCTTTTAATCAGTGTTTAATAATTTAGAAACACCTGCTGTGTGTTTTTATTGGACAGTTTGCAGGCTGGCAAGATTCTGTGCTCCATAGAAAGCAATAGAAAAGGAGCTAAGATTTTACTGCTTCTGTTGTGAACATTTAATGATGAATTACAGAGGTGAGTGAGGACTTGTTTTAAAGAGTTTATACAGATTGAGCAGAATATGTTAATACCATAGGGTACATAGTCGGGGTACAGGTTTACTTTTGCATACATCATTACATCCTTAATAGCCCTAGACCAGTACTCTAAAACACCAGTGTAATGTTATCCAATGTACCTTTGTTTTTTTGTATTGCTCAAAGAACAGAACATTTAAACATATATTTTTAACAGTCTTTAGTCAAATTATGATGTTTTAGGTTCACAAAATACAAAGGGTTATGTGAATGGACAAGGGGAAAGGAGGGCTAGATAGACAACTGTAATGCCGCGTACACACAACTGTTTTTCGGGTTCTAAAAAAATGAAGGTTTTTTTATGTCATCAAAAACGATCGTGTGTGGGCTCCAGAGCATTTTTCACGATCTAAAAAATGGCCATTAAAAATTTCGTACATGCTCTATTTTTTCACAACGTTTTTAAAGGGGAGTTCCACCCACAATTTCACTTTTTAAATATAAATACCCCTGTAATACACAAGCTTAATGTATTCTAGTAAAGTTAGTCTGTAAACTAAAGTCTGTTTTGTTAGGTTGTTACAGCATTTAGATTATTATAATCTAGAAATAGTCCGTGGCCATCTTAAGTGTGGGCATCATGAAGCCAGACTGTATGACTTCCTGGATTTCAGCTTTGCATATCTCGCACATGCTCAGTGCTGCACAAGCAATGTAATAGGTTTCAGTCAGGCTTGCAAGGACTACTGGGAAACATGATGCCTATCCCAGAAACCCTTGCAAATAGCCATGTGACTTAATAGCCTAAACCAGGGGTAGGGAACCTTGGCTCTCCAGCTGTTTTGCAACTACAAGTCCCATGAGACATTGCAAGACCCTGACAATCACAGACATGACTCCTAGAGGCAGAGGCATGATGGGATTTGTAGTTTCACCACAGCTGGAAAGCCAAGGTTGCCTACCCCTGGCCTAGGCTAATAAGGAGGAGGAAGTAATGAAGGACTACAAAATAAAGGTATTTACAAGCAACAAAATAAATAAAAATTGTCCATTCTGAACACTTTGAGATTAGGGCATGCAGCACAGACAAACATAAAAAAATGGGTGGAACTCCACTTTAACATTGTAGTTTTTTAAGGTTGTAAAAAATGATCGTGTGTGGGCTTTAACGACGTGAAAAAAACACACATGCTCAGAAGCAAGTTATGAGGCGGGAGCGCTCGTTCTGGTAAAACTAGCGTTCGTAATGGAGATAGCACATTCATCACACTGTAACAGACTGAAAAGCGAGAAGTGTCTTTTACTAACACGCAATCAGCAAAAGCAGCCCCAAGGTGTGACATCACCCAAATTGAAATTCCTCTTTATAGTGCCGTCGTACGTGTTGTACCTCACCGTGCTTTGCTAGAGCTTTTTTTTTCACGATCGTGTGTAGGCAAGGCCGTTTTAATGATCGGGATCATTAAGACCATTAAAAACATAAATTTTTAGAACCCGAAAAACGGTCGTGTGTACGGGGCATAAGGCTTGTGTGTAAATGAGCTACAGCGAGTAAATATCATATCCAACACGTCATGCTTTAAAATTATGTGTGGTTTGAACGGCATTTACATATGTGGACTTATGTGTGTGTTCACTTCTAAAAGGGAGCTATCGGGGACAGGGGCGTTTTAAATGTATTTTATTTATTTTTTTACTTTATTTTCATTTTTTTACACTTTATTTAAAAAAAATTTTTTTTATCACTTTTATTCCTATTACAAGGAATGTAAACATCCCTTGTAATTGGAATCTATCGTGACAGGTCCTCTTTATGGAGAGATGCATGGTCAATAAGACCCCACATCTCTCCTCCAGGCTGGGAAGCATGAGATAGAATAAAAAAAATCCACTGATCTCATGCTTACCATCCGCGGTCCCAGCTTTGTTTACATCCATGGCCCAGGCGTGACGTCAAAACATCACTCCCGGGCCTCCGATGGTGATAGAGATGACTGGTGACGATCTGGTCACCGGAAATCTCTATGGTCGTCATTCGGCGGTGGACAATTCTTTCTCCGGATCCCCGATGGCACGGGAGAGCCCAGAGAAGCACCGGATGGCAGTGGGAGGGGGGATGTCACATTCTGCCACCTGTAAGAGCGTTCCAGTGGTGGAACTGCTGCTCAATCTCGCTGTGTACAGAATCGCCGGCAGAAAATAATGGACACGGGCGACAACAGAAGCCCCATAGTAAGTCTATGGGTGACATCACTTCCCATTCATTTCGCAGCAGTTGTCCTTTTTTCTGCAGAGCTTCTGACGCTGGAGATCGGGTCGGAGTGGGTGAGATCGCTTTCCAAAAAGGTATATATACTCATATTTTCTTTACAGGGATAGAAAGGTTAGTGCTAGATCCCTAGAGTCTATAAATACAGGGATTTTAGATTTTGCATGGACTTCCACCTTAATGATTATTTTGTATGATGTTTATCATTTGTCCTTCCTAAATTTTACCTAACTGATCATGAAAAAACTCAGCAGCATAAATAAACAAATTACAGTGCGATATAACACATCTCTGAATATGAATGAGTAATTCAGCAAACGCACACAAAAGCCCATTCGTAGGTGTTAATTATGTATCAAATTATATGAGACAAAGCTTATAGAAATGAAGAACATTTCTGAATTACTTAATATTTCCTGTAATAAACAGTGGGAAGGACTTTTAATTTAGTTGAATATGTTGATGGTTTGTGCAATAAACAAGGAATTACCTTATGTCAAAATAACAATACCATTTTAATTTGATATGTACTGCAGTGAATTTTTTCACTCTAAAGCTGTTTTTCACATGCAGATGATCCAATACAATTAAAATTACTGTTTGCCAATAGAAGTACAGTTAATATTTAGTATTTTCAAGCACTAATGAAATTCTACGTAGTCTGGCACTGGCTTGGAAAAGATAAAAGAAAATGTAAGTGTTATGAATATGAAAGAATTAGAGCTGTAAACTTAATTCTTTTTCCTGACGCCAACATGGCAGCATACTAGTGATAGAGCTCCGCCTCTTGACCACTCCCTCAGGACCAGTGAATAGCATAAATTAAGGCATGGTTAGCCGCCACCCCATTCTTCTTTTTTTCCTCATACCTCACGCACCAGTGAAGAATAAGCAGTACTATGTCCCCCCTCTGCCTCAGTGCAGTAGCCGTCTGGGTTAAGCCTCTCCCAGTGCGAAGTCCCAGCGCTCAGGCTGCTAAATGCGCTATAGTCTGGGAGCCCCTTCTGTGGGTCTTATTGGGGCCCCTGCAGTGTTTCCTCTTTAGGAACGAAATCTGCTTTTAAAATTGATAACTGCAGCGCTTGTGGAATATGGAGAGGCCAGCTATGCTTTATCTCTCTTGGCCCCTTGTGCCATACAGGGTCACCTGTACCTTTTACCTATATCACCCTTTTTTGTCTTTCATTACCTTTCTTATTCACTGCTTCAGCAAAACAAACAGAAGAAACTACAGGCTTGTCTTCTAACACAGGTACAGAGATAGGAAACAATGGATCCTCTCACACATCATGCTGCTGTCTGTGTCTGTCTCTCTCTCTCTCCATACACACAACTCATCTCTGACATGTTCAGCTCAGCTGACAATCAGGTTTGAAAGGGAAATTCTTACCCTATTCAGTTAACCCCTTCTTAACACGCCCAGACTCACCCTGTGCAGGTAGATATGTCTGTGTGTATGTATGTATGTGTATGTGTGTGTATATATATATATATGTATATATATGTATATGTGTATGTATGTGTATATATGTATATGTATATGTATGTATGTGTGTGTATAGGTGTATGTAGATAAATCAGGAAAAAAAGTGGAATCCTTTCTCCTATGTCTACTCCTATTGCTTTTCAGCTATCCTTACCTCAGCTGGCCGTCCCATTTCTCCACAGATCAAGAGTCAGTTACTGCTCATAATACAAAAACCCTCAACAACTAGGATAGGGACCACCATATAGGTACGTTTTCAGAAAAGAGTGCCCTCTTGTGCGGATTGCTTTGATTTTCTTCAGCCCCGCATGCCCACGCTCTCAAAAGAGCCAGGCCAAGGAAACACAGACGTTCTTCAGGGGAGCATAGCCTGGATGGCGCCCCCACTCAGGAGAAATTTCCAAGGAAGACGTCTTTGCTCCTCTTCCCCAGAGCCGGTGCCCCAGCAAGAGTCCTGCAGGGCCTATGGCACAGTACCTATGCCCAGGAAGCTGGTGAGTAGACACTGCCTGGAGGAGTATGCAGCTAACAGGTAATGCCAAATGTCTTTATTATTTATTATTAAGAGTGGCACAAGATTCTGTTTTGAACTCACCTTAATTACCTGAAGCTACTGTTACACTTGTATTGTAAACTGTTGTAGACTGTTGCCATAGGAGAGAGCGTTCCTATCAGTGCAGATGTGGCATCTTGCTGGATGTTTTTACTGCGTGGCTGTCATTCTGTAGAAGTCTGAGGCCTCGTACACACGAGGGGATATGTCCGCTGAAAACGGTCCGATGGACCGTTTCAGCAGACATCTCCGCTCGTGTGTATGGGCTAGCGGACAGAGTTCTCCACCCGACAGATTTCAAAGCAAGCTTTGAAATCTATCCGGTGGGAATCTGTCCGCCCGACATGTCTGCTGGTTAGTACACTTACCAGCAGACATGTCGTCCCGCGCCGCCGCCGAATGTATTCGGCGCATGCGCGGAAGTGTTTTACTTTCTGGTGCGGTGACGTAACGGTGACGTGGCGGCGTCAACGTCACCGCCGCGTCACCGCCACGTCACCGCGCCGTCCGGCGGCGGGGAATTTGATCTGATGGTGTGTACACGCCATCGGATCAAACTCCCGATCGGACATATCCGATGGAAATAGTCCGCGGACCGTTTTCATCGGATAAGTCCGATGGTGTGTACGAGGCCTTAGAGTCTGCCGGGTTGGTGTTGCGGCTTCCTAAGGGTGTCCTGGCCCTAATCCTCTCTACCAGAGTTCTGTTGAGGAGAGATGGAATCGCTTTGCAGACTGAGGCCCTGACATGTGATTCAAAGCCCAAATTGTCCTGGTGAATCCTGGACAGGTGGCACACCCTAGGTGTCTGACGCCCATAAAACTACTTTGCACTGCACCCATTATACCTTACGACCCACTCTATGTGAAGGGATGTCAGCGACTCGTGGTTCTCGTTAGACTGAAGGTGGCCTGGGTCCTTGCTACATATATTACAGATACAGCAGTCTGCTACTCAGGATATGGAGGCTTCACAGGAAGTCCCACATAGGGCCAGATTCACGAACACTTGCGCTGGAGTATTTGGATATGCGCCGCGTAACTGTGATGATGCGCCGTCTTTTCTATGTGCCCGTACCCACCAAACTAGATGCGCCCAATAACGGATCATTTGCGACCGGCGGAACGTTCCGACGCCAGAGTATCGTCAGCGCTTATTTTCGCTGGGCGCATCAGTCGCGCCCATTGATTTCCCCTGCAAATATGCAAATGAGGGAGATTTCCCAATTCGCGAACGGATTAGCACCATACGCTGGCTACATGCGCCGCGCGTATCTGGTCCGTCCGGCGCAAAGTTATTTCTACAAAAGGCTGCTTTATCTTTACTCCAGACGGTCACAGGTCAGCAGGAGAGCAGCTACAGCAGCGTTACCGACGAAACTAGCAAGCTGAACAACAACACTAGCAAGGACAACACCTCTGTGTGCCAACATGCCAGGGGCACTCGTGGTCCTAAGACTAGTACTGGGTCCCTCGCTACGGAGGAGGCGGGCACGTGAGAGGATATACCGCACACGTATGAACCTCTTTGGCATGGGGGATGAGGAGGTGTATCGCCTCTTCAGATTCAGCCCAGATGTAATACTTGAACTAACCACAACCCTGCAGGGTGACATCACCAGCAAGACACACCGCTCACAAGCAGTGCAGCCACTGGTGAAGGTCCTGGCAACACTTCATTTCCTTGCAAGTGGATCATTCCAGCGTACAAGTGGAGTGGTGGCTGGGATGTCACAGTCCTCCATAAGCAGATGTGTGCACCAGGTTGTCCCTGCAATCCTCAGACGCATGTCCAACCAGTTCATCAGACCCACCACTGAGGAGCTGCGGCTGAAGGCAATGACAGATTTCTACAACATTGCCAGATTCCCACGCACCATCGGGGCCATTGATTGCACACATGTGGCCCTACAGCCCCCCAGTGCCACAGAGCACATATACCGCAATCGGAAGCATTGGCATTCCATCAACGTACAGGTGATAGCCGATGCCCAACGCCTCATATGGCACGTGCGTGCCAAACACCCCGGGTCCAGCCATGACAGCTTCATATACCGTCAGAGTCCCATCCCAGCAGAATTCGAACAGAACATGTATGGGGACAGCTGGCTGGTTGGTGAGTGACAAGGGAGTCAGGCATGACTATCCCCTCCCGTGATGCACAACAGAAGTCGCACATGCATGACTAACATTCTCCTTTCTTTTACCTTACAGGTGACTCTGCATATGCACTGGGACCCCATCTAATGACTCCTTTCCGGAACCCCCAAACCAGAGGAGAGAGAAAATACAATGAAGCACACATCAAAACCCGTGGAGTGGTGGAGCAAACATTTGGGCTCCTGAAGTCCCGTTTCCGCTGCCTGGATAAGTCTGGGGGGACCCTATTGTATTCCCCTACCTTCGTGTGTCAGATCATCGCTGCATGTTGTATTCTGCACAACTTTGCTATGAGAAAAGGCCTGCAGATTGACATACGTGATGACCTGACCCCCGACCCACACAGTCCCCACCTGCCAGAGGAGAACCAGTCTGCTGATGGAAGAGCAGTCAGGAGGGTCCTCGCCGTAGGCATCTTTGGACACTAAACCAAAACATTACTAACACAGACAGTGCACGCGTGTACACCACTGATGTCCCTAGATCACACACATCACATGCACATCGCATTGGATTAGCCCAAGTCCAGCATGTAGGAGTTGGGAGCAGCAACGCCAGCGTCAAGGCCCCAATGATGTCACTGTCCATTCACACACCTTTCACACGTCATTCATTCAGCCGTGGGGTTAACTTCACCACCACGGCCGAGGGTGACACCCCTTACTTTCAGGAGTGCCACCCTCTCACATTCACACACCATTCACACTGCAACGTGTGCAGTATCAAAAAAAAAAAAAAAAATCTCATAACCTGAGAACCAAAAAAATTAACAAAAACTCATGTCCTGAGTATAAACAATAATAATAAATAAAATAAATAAACTCATGTCCTGAGTATAAACAAAAATATATAACAACCAAAAAAACAAAAAACCCTCATCTGGGATGACGGGGGCTCCTCCTTGGGGGCACTCTCGGGCTCCTCATCTGCCTGGAGGGAGTGGGTGGTGGTGGGGGTGGGGGGGCATCAGGAGGAGGCTGATCCCCGGGTGGGCCACTCCTGGGAGCTGTTGGCTGCATGCCCTCCAATGCCACAGCGATACGGCTCAAATACAGATTTGTTTGGGCCTGCATCCTCAGCTGGCGGGTGATCTGATGCCGCTGGTCACGTTGCCGCTGCCTCCCCTCTTCCCGAATGGCAGCAGTGTTGTCTCGAACAGCTGCTGTCAAGTGCCGGATATCAGCCTGCACCTCCCCCAGGCTGGTCACAACGCCCTGCACGCGACTGGGCAGCTGTGACATAGAGCCCAGGCTGTCTGCGACCCTGTCTAGGTGGCCAGCCATCTCCCCCATTTGCTGGGTCTGTTTCGCGTGGTCCAAAAGCACCTGGTCTTCGACCAAATCACACACCCCCCTGGTCTTCCGGGTGGCCTTCCTGGGGGCAGAGGAAGGTTGTCCCCGTGGGGATGGAGTCGCCCTTGAGGGGCTACCTAGGATGGGGGAGGGGATCACAGAGGGCCCTGCAGAGGAGGAGGACTCCTCCAACATTAAAATGAACTCCTGTTCAGGGACAGGCTCCTCCACAACCACCTCTGCTGAAGTGGTGTGGGCACTCTCCTCCTCCACCTCGGTGTCTCCAGCACCCAGGGCCTCGTCAGCAGCATCCCGTTGGGGGGTTGGGGTGGACTGGCCGGCACGAGATGGCCCAGCACCGTCATCTGTGGATGACACAAAGCAGACACATGTTGGTGGTCCCACACACTTGGCACATGTACCCACCCCCGCCCCACATGCAACACACCAAAAAGGGGGTAAAAATCACTTACCTGTCCTGGAGCCTTCCTCTACGGAATCATAGCCTGGGACCCCCTCCAACTGCTCCCTGTCCAGGCAGCGGGCGACCACCTCCTCCTCCGCGGTCAGGGTGACAGGACATGGGGGACCACCACCTGTGCCCCTCTCATGGCTCCTAATGGTGGACACCTTGCCCCTCACCTTGCGCCGCAGGTCATTTTTTTTTTTTTGAATGTCTGAAGCACTCCGGGTGGAGTACCCCAGCACATTGACCCTGGCAGATATGGTGTCCAGGATGGCCTGCTTTCTCTCCCGGCTGGTCTTCCTGCTTTTTTTACCATGGAGAAAATCATTAAATGCCTCCATAGCCGATATTATCACTGTGACCTCCTGGGCATTATAATTTAGGTTCCTCCTCTCTTTGGGGGCAGCGGGAGCAGCCATTACAGGGCAAAAGTATCTTCCCTGGGGTGGGGGGAAATGGAACTACTTTTGCGCCGGAATGGCGTTTCCGCCAGCGCTTTTAAGCGCCCAGCGGAACGCATTGCGCTGACGTTTCCCAGGAAGTGGTGCCGACGGAAGTTGTGAGCATGCGCACAAGGGGGCGAGTGGAGCCGTACTCACTGCGCATGCTCCGTGGATGATGCGCTGAACGTAAGCCTCTGCGCTGGGCTCCGCCCATCATTTACATATGATCACACCCAGTTTCACTTGCGTCGGGTTACGCCAGCGCATTATCGTTACTCTGGCGCAAGTTTACGCGCAACTGCTATGTGAATTACAGGACTTGCGCTGAAAGGGTCTTCAGAGTAACGTAAATGAGAAGCGTTACTCCAGAGGAAAGATACTCTCATCTACCTGAATCTGGCCCATAGTTGCTTTTTAAACCACTGGAAAAGCATCCTGGCACCTTGGTGGCTAGGGAGGCCATACGGTTGAGACCCTGGGCTGAGTATTGCTTCCTAGAAACAAAAGTGGGAAAGAATGAAAAGATGTTGGAGAAAAATGCCCATATAAACGGGCTGTCAAAACTGTATACCCTGAACAAGCTGAGGGTCAACCTGCTCCTACATACTGTAGCATCTGCAGGTGCCAGCAGACCAGCAATAACCAGCCCATGTGTTGGGCGAGTCTAATGGGGATGGTTTAATAATTATCAACCAGCTGCTGCACCTGCAGGACCCTGAGGAGAGTGGCAGGATCTGCATCCCTTTAGGCATGATTTCCTTTTGGGAGTATCTTGTCAAAAATGAAATTTTTGTAGCAGTGGGTGCAAAAAAACAAACAAACAAACAAAAAAAAAAAAAAGTCTGACTTGTACCTTAGTGCAGACTTCTGGGAAAAAATCAGTCACACAAGTGCATGCCCAAACTCTAGGGCTCAGTTTCCTTTAGTGCAACATGAGACTGGAAGGTCGCATGACCGACTTCTGGGAAAAATCAATCACACAAGTGCATGCCCAGACTCTAGGGCTCAGTTTCCTTTAGTGCGACTTGAGACTGGAAAGTCACATGACAGGCCATTCCCCATAATTTCCAATGAGTATCGTTTATATCTGTGCGACTTTAAGTGGCATCGACTTCAAAATAGTCCCTGAACTACTTTGGTTCCACTTTGATGCGACTTATACAGGCATTGTTTCCAGTCACATCAAAATTGCAGCAAAAAAAAATAAAAAAAATGCAAAAATGGCAGCAAGATCACACGACTTTTGGGATTGCAATAGTGAAGCCTTGAGGTAAGACCTAGAGAATACACTTTATGTGTTTCTGGAGAGCATGTGGTACAGGTCCTTGGATGAAGGTATCAGGCACTCATGGTCACTTCAGGAAATTCCTCACTGCTCCTCCTCCAGACCATTTCTCTCCCACGCATATGCCAAGTCCACCACAACAGGTGTGCTGCTACAATGCTTACAATACTACAATACACTTCAGACTCAAGGGATTGCAGGTTTTCTATACAATCCTGTTTGGAGTTTGTAGGGGATGTTGTCTGGTGTCCAGTAGCAGATCGGAAGAGGTCGAACCCTTCTGGGTCCTCTTTGAGATCTTTTAAGCTGAAGTCCTTTAAACAGTACAACCACATGGCTGGATGCTGTTGCTGGATTGTCAGGATGCCTATCCTATCCTCACACCTTAGAGGGAAAGCAAAACCAACGGTCTCCATCCTAATGGTTAGTGTACCCTGGGGGTGCTCTAGTTCCTCTTATTTCTATCAGTGGAAATGGTGACAGTCAGGAACAGGATTCTGGAGAAGTATACTTCCGCTTGTTTGATGGTTTCTCAGTGCCTCAGTTATCTGGGTACAACGTCATCATGCATACAGATGATTCCTGGAGTGCATGGGCACCTGCGCAAATTTAAATTTCAAGAATTTTACAAGGGAGGAAACAGGATCAAACACTGTTAATAACCGTGTTACTCAGTATGAGTAGCGGTCCGCCACGATGGAAAGACCTTCAGCAAGTCTCGGTCCGTTAGGACCTTTACACTGGAGAATTGCTACGAATCATGTCTACAAAACACTCGGGAAGATGCACTGTGAGGGACTTTAGGTCAAGGCAGGCGGAGATTCCCAGCCAAGGAGGGTAATCTTGAACGCGCTGGGGTTCAAACAGCCCCTTTTATCACTTCGGCCTTACTACAGAGTCAAGGAAGACCAGTCTCCTTGCAGTTGAGCAACAGGGCAGTAGTTGCCTATATTCAGCTCCTGTGTGAAACTCACGGCAATATGCTAGTGAGAGAGGTAAAACCCATAACGCCTGGGATGGAAGATCCCCAGCAAAATTCCAGATGCAGTTTACCTCCCAGCAGATTTTTTGAACAAGGACAAGCTTCCCAGAGCACAATGAGGGTCTATGTCCCAGGTCTTCTCTGACCTGGTCCACAAGTGGGGCCTACCACAGACAGACCTCCTCGTTTCCCAGAGTAATCGCAAACTTTGGGTATGTCTGACTTTGTTTCCGCACCACAAGGCGCAGGGGGCAGATGCTCTGATCTCTCCATGGGACTGCAATGAGTGAGGGAGTGAGTGAAAAACTTGTATAACGCTACACCTGCGAACTAAATCACCTCAAGGCGCTTCTTGTATCCATTGTCTTCCTTATCCCTCAGAAGAGGTGGGTCTTAAGTTTTTTCCTGAAGGCCCGATGGTTTTCTCCCATGCGGATGTCCGTTAGCAGAGCGTTCCATAGCCGTGGTCCTTGGACATAGTTGTCATAGCCAGTCCTCCATATTCACCAGGAAGCCCTCGGTTTTCCCTGGCCATTCATTTCAGAATACAGAAGACATTGCTCCTCCATAACCTATGCAGACTGGGGCTGCAAGCAGGGGTACTAAAGGGGGAGGGTGGGCAACTCGGTTGCTCCAGTTTCACTACAGAGTGATCTCTACTTTGTTGTGTGCGAGAAGACATTCTACTTACAACATCTAGGCCTAATTCTGGAACAAGTTTGCTTTTTCTTGGTAGAGCGAGACATTCATCCTACTGCCCTTTCAGTGCCAGCTGTTCTATACTTCCTCCACGCCTTAACCTATCCTTACATAGCTCACGAGCATCGGCTATATCGGCAAAAACACATTTAAATAGGCCATGAATCCTTCAGTTTGTACAACTTTTAAGTTTTTGGAGAGTAGGTCTCCAAGGAAAAGATATATTGGAGTTGCTGGTTCTCCTATCAGTTTAACCGTTCGTTCCAACAGAGCAGTGTCCAGTTCAGGCCATCACTTATAAGGCAGTATCAATTGCAAGACCTTTAGGCAGGAGGTTATCGGATATTCAAGCTCTTGGAGCTTCAGAGTAAAAAAAAAAAAAATATATATATATATATACAGTATATATATATATATATATATATATATATGTATGTATGTATGTATATTCTTTTCTTTCCAAAAGGAGTAGAGTTGGTCTTGTAGATCATCTTGCCACAAACATGGCAACAGACTGCTATTTAACACATGGCCTAGCTTTCCAGAACATCACACAGGAAAGTCTCACAAACTGATAATTTTCATAACTTTAAAGTAGTATCGGTCCACAATTGTCCCTTTCAGGTCATCTAAACCTTTTGTCATTCCAGCTGGGAATCAAGGGAAAGAAGTTTCTGCCTGGACCCTAGCAGGCTTGGTTGTACATATATTTTGATCCTCCGTCAGCGGTGACGGAGCACTCTACCAGAGCAGTTGAAGTCTCATAGGCAACACATTCAAAAGAATCTATGGTGCCTGTAGCGGAGTACAATATTAAACTCCATGATCTCCACTGGTAACCAGGGTAAATCCACAGTCGGCATTGAAAAGTAAGGCAATGTCCCAAATCTCCCCAGTAACCGGACAACACACAGCTCTGAGAGTCAACTGACTTTTTATTCACAGGCTTCCATATTTATAGAATTCCCCATGCAAGGGGTTTCCAAACAGCCAAATAGATTTAACAGGGGAAATACAGGGAGGACCAGATGGGGAACTTAACATTTTGGATAATTCTCCCATCAGGCATTGCTGCATGAGGGAAAAGTCGGTTGATAGCTGGGGTCTGGGGTTATGTGTTGTGAGAGTTCGGTTTAAAACTGCCGAACACCGATTGGGCAACATAAAATGAAGTACTTGAATGCTAGTGGCTTACGGCTGCCAGCATACCAATTACTATGCCCACATAAGACCCAGCAGAATACATAGCCTATAATACAGACAACCTTTTAACATGTAACGTCCAGCGTTCTAGAAGTGGCTAGGTTTGCCACAATGCTCCCCCAGAACCAAGCCGGCATACACAGTCTGATCCCAACGGATCGGCTTGGGGATGTCCGGGGGTGTACTTTCACAGATCACTTTTCAAGTTCAGTTTGTCTAGATAGCCCATCGGCGTTACCGTTTTGCTTCCCTGGTCGGTAGTGGATTGTAAAGTCAAACGGCTGCAGCGCCAAACTCCAGCGCAGCAGCCGGGCATTGTCTCCCGCCACACGGTTTAGCCACACCAACGGGTTGTGATCTGTGAGTAGCGAAAAAGGTTGTCCATACAAATACGGCTTCAACTTTTTGAGGGCCCACACCACGGCCAGGCATTCCTTCTCAATGGCGGCGTAGCTTACTTCTCGTGGCAATAACTTTTGGCTCAGGTAAGCTACGGGGTGTTCTCCGCCATCGGCTCCCACTTGGCTCAGCACTGCTCCCAATCCAAACATTGAAGCGTCCGTGTGGACAAGAAATCTTTTAGTTGGATCAGGAGCAGCAAGTACAGGGGCATTAGTTAGAGCAGTCTTTAGTTGTTGGAATGCCTGATCACACTCTGGGGCCCAGACAACCTGTCGGGGCAGGTTCTTGCGTGTCAAGTCAGTTAAGGGTTTGGCCAGGGCACTATAATTGGGTACAAATTTTCTATAGTACCCTGCGGTACCTAGAAACGCTAGCACTTGGGTTTTCATCCTGGGGGTGGGCCATTTAGCTACGGCTTCAACTTTAGCTGGTTCGGGTCTCTGTCGCCCGCTCCCCACCCGGTGGCCCAAGTACTGCACTTCGGCCATCCCTATATGACACTTGCTGGGTTTCAGTGTTAACCCTGCCTCTCCAATACGATCTAGAATGGCCCCTATGTGTTGTAGGTGCTCTGCCCGGGTCTGGCTAAATATGGCGATGTCGTCTAAATAGGCACATGCGTATTCCTGGAATCCGTCCAATAACCGATCGACCATCCGCTGAAAAGTTGCCGGAGCGTTCTTCATCCCGAATGGCATGACCCGAAATTGATACAGGCCAAACGGGGTGACAAACGCTGACTTGGGGATGGCCTCCTCAGCCAGTGGAATCTGCCAGTATCCCTTACATAAGTCTATGGTAGTGAGATACTGGCCCCCGTGCCATCTTATCCAGCAGCTCGTCTATCCGGGGCATCGGATAGGCATCAGACACCGTTTTGTCATTCAGCCTCCGGTAGTCGACACAGAAACGTGTCGTGCCGTCCTTCTTTGGTACCAGCACTACTGGCGATGCCCAGGGGCTATCGGAAGGTTCAATAACCCCCAGCTGCAACATCTCGTCAATCTCAGTCTTCATATGCGTCCTGACTGCTTCAGGGACACGATATGGGGTTTGCCGCATGGGTAGCTGTCCCGGGGTCTCGACTCGGTGAGTGGCCAGCGAAGTGTACCCAGGTAAATTGGAGAAGGTAGCTTTCTTAGCTACAATCAGCTCTTGTACCTGGGCACGCTCCTGAGGGCTTAGCTGCTCCCCCAGCTGAACCCCCTTGGAGGGCTCCATCTGTCCCTCCTGTTCTAAGAGGTCAGGTAGTGGCAGATTCTCCTGATCCTCCGAGGTGGTAGCGCATATGGCGGCCACATCCTCTATCCTCTCATGGTATGGTTTGAGCATATTCACATGGAGCATGCGTCTCTCCCCTACCCCTGAGCAGGGGCCAATCACATAGGTGGTGTCACATCTCTGTTCCACCACCTGGTATGGGCCTTGCCAGATGGCCTGCAGCTTGTCTGTGTGGACCGGTTTTAAAATCAAAACCTTTTGTCCCACCTGAAAGCTGCGGTCTCTGGCTCCCCTATCGTACCAGCGGCGCTGACGTTGTTGGGCCGCCCGGAGGTTGGTGTGCACAGCCTGGGTTAGGGCACCAGACGGTCCCTGAACTCCAGTACGTAGGATACAATAGGGGTTACGTCTGGGCTACTCTCCCCCTCCCAATGCTCTCTAATTAGGTCTAGTGGCCCTCGCACCCTTCTCCCAAACAGTAATTCAAAAGGGGAAAACCCTGTTGACTCTTGGGGTACCTCTCTATAAGCGAAGAGCAGATGGGGTAGAAAGCGCTCCCAGTCTTTATGAGCCTCTCCAAATGTACGGAGCATCTGCTTCAGCGTACCATTAAACCTTTCGCATAGACCATTGGACTGGGGGTGGTACGCCGAATTTACTATTGGCTTAATGCCACATATCTTCCATAGTTGTTGGGTTACCTCGGCGGTGAACTGGGTGCCTCTATCGGATATGATTTCTTGGGGAAACCCCACCCTGGAAAATATTTTCATTAAGGCCTCTGCCACAGTTTCGGCATGAATGTTGGTGAGGGCTATAGCCTCGGGGTACCGGGTGGCATAGTCCACTACAGTTAAAATATATCTTTTTCCGGAAGGACTGGCTTTTGGTAAGGGCCCCACTATATCTACGGCCACCCTACTGAAGGGTTCTTCAATAATGGGAAGAGGACATAACTTGGCTTTGTGGCGGTCACCTCGCTTGCCTACTCGCTGGCAAATGTCACAGGAGGTGCAGTATTGCCTCACATCCTTGGAGATCCCTGGCCAGAAGAAAGCGTGGGTTAACCTGTATCGGGTACGTGTGATCCCCAGATGCCCAGACAGGGGAATGTCGTGGGCAATCCGAAGCAGTTCTTGCCTATACTTCTGGGGAACCACTAACTGTTTAGTCGTTACTGTGGCCGACCCTCCCACTCCTCTTTCAGCAATGCCGTAAAGTAGCCCTTTCTCCCAGGTGTACCGCTCCCCCTCTAGCCCAGCCTGGTCAGCGTGTACCCTGTCCCTGTATACCTGTAGCGTGGGGTCTGACCGCACCTCGGCCTCAAACTTAGTCGGGGTATCCCAGGACATAAGTGTCGTGTGGGGGTCATGGTCTCTTAAGGGAGCCTCAGAGTGTGTCGGTGGAACCGTGGTGCGAGCCTGTTGCCGTGTGGTCACTGGATGGGCTTCCTGGTATGGGGCCTGGGGTACAAAAGCAGAGGTCATCTGGCCCAAGTCATTTCCCAGCATAACATCTGCTGGTAAATTTTGCATGAGGCCCACTTCTACCGTCCCCCCTCCCACATCCCAATCCAAATGTACTTTGGCAATGGGTAGTCGGTACACTGCTCCCCCTGCCACTCGTACTGCCACGGATCCGCCAGTGTGTGCCGAGTCAGGGACCAAATGGGGTGCTATCAAGGTTAAAGTAGCTCCTGAATCCCGAAGCCCCTGGACTTCTTTCCCCTCCAAGGTCACTGGCTGTCGATGATGCTGCCGGTTATCCGTGGCTCGGACTGTCATCACCTCATGCAAGATTCCCAGGGGTACTTCCGCTGGAATGCTCAACATCTCTTGAGTGGCCGGCTCCCGTTGATAATGATGGGCAGCAGCCCTTGGTGCCGGGTTCGGTCGGCCTTGGTTCCAGGCGGGTCTGCCCCGGTTTTGGGTGCACTCGCGTGCCATATGTCCCCACTGTTTGCAGGTGTGGCATTGGATGTTGGCACGTCCGTTATATCTGGAGGGTGGTGGTAAAGTCCCTTGGGATTGACGAAAAGGGGAGGCTGTGAGAGCGGGGGGTGGTAGAGTACTGGGTGGTCCCGTGGGTCGAGGATAACTCTTGGTTAGGGGCCCATGATGTCTCCTCGCATCAAAATGTTGATCCGCTAATCGAGCCGCTTCGGTTAGGGTGAGAGGTTTCCTGTCTCGCACCCATTCTTGTGCCTCTGGGGACAAACCATTGAAGAATTGCTCCAACAGCATTAACTGTCTCAGTTCCTCCATAGTAGTGGCTTGGCTGGCTTGTATCCACCCTTGGGAAGCTTGGTCCAGCTTGTGTGCCCATTCAGCATGTGAATCCTTCTCTGGTTTGCGCAGGTTTCTAAACTTGCGCCGGTATGCCTCTGGAGTAATGGCGTATCTCTCTAATATCGCTCGCTTCACTTTATCATAATCCTTGCTGTCCTCACTGGGTACAGCGCGATATGCTTCTGCTGCCCGACCTGCCAGCTTGCCTGCTAGCAATGGGACCCATACTGTCCGTTCCAAGTCATGTAAATCACACAGCCTCTCAAAATCCTGTAAATACCCATCAATCTCATCCTTCTCCTCGCAAAACATTTTAAAGGCATGATAGGGAATTTTGGGTTTTACCTGGTTGTAGAGTGACCCAGTAGTGGATTCTGCTCGAGACTGTGTATACTGCGGACTGTGTGCCATCACGTACTCCTGCACATTCGCCATTACCATGTGCAGCATGGCATCTGATATAGGCTGTGGCAAAAATTCCAGCCTGGTCCTCATTTCTCTCTGGTAGAGGGTTTCTTCCATGGCTGCTGGTGGATTAGCGATGCGGGCTCTGTCTCCCTCCATCAGCTCGGCAGTTAGTACAGCTTTGGATTTGTTGCTGGCTACCTTACCCCTGGCTTCTAGCAGTTCCTTTAATGTCTGCCGCTTTAGCGTAGAATAATCCGTCTCCATTTACATCGGTAGTTCACATTGCACGAATTGCGCTTATCGGCTGTAAGGTTGGATCCCGTCGCTTGCCACCAATTGTAGCGGAGTACAATATTAAACTCCACAATCTCCACTGGTAACCAGGGTAAATCCACAGTCAGCATTGAAAAGTAAGGCAATGTCCCAAATCTCCCAGTAACCGGACAACATACAGCTCTGAGAGTCAACTGACTTTTTATTCACAGGCTTCCATATTTATAGAATTCCCCATGCAAGGGGTTTCCAAACAGCCAAATAGATTTAACAGGGGTAATACAGGGAGGACCAGATGGGGAACTTAACATTTTGGATAATTCTCCCATCAGGCATTGCTGCATGAGGGAAAAGTCGGTTGATAGCTGGGGTCTGGAGTTATGTGTTGTGGGAGTTCGGTTTAAAACTGCCGAACACCGATTGGGCAACATAAAACAAAGTACTTGAATGCTAGTGGCTTACGGCTGCCAGCATACCAATTACTATGCCCACATAAGACCCAGCAGAATACATAGCCTATAATACAGACAACCTTTTAACATGTAACGTCCAGCGTTCTAGAAGTGGCTAGGTTTACCACAGTGCCCATCTGTAGAGGGGTATCGTGGTCTTCCCAACATTCCTTCTCAAACTTGACAGAATAGACCCGGGGGTCCTGTCATCAGGGAACTTTGTAGGAAGAACTATTCAGTCCTCTGTCTCATCCTAATTAGAGGATTGGTTGGACAAGTAGATCCCACCCTGTCAGCTAGTTATTTATCACTAGTATGCTGCCATGTTGGCGTCAGGAAAATGGAAAATTGTATCAAATACTTACCGTAATTTTCCTTTCCTGACGCCAAACCATGGCAGCATATGAGCCCACCCATGTGCGTTCGGTATGTGGCTTGTTACAAAGAATGGGGTGGCGGCTAACCATGCCTTAATTTATGCTATTCACTGGTCCTGAGGGAGTGGTCAAGAGGCGGAGCTCTATCACTAGTATGCTGCCATGGTTTTGCATCAGGAAAGGAAAATTACGGTAAGTATTTGATACAATTTTCCATTTTAGGTATTTCAACTAATGTCTGTTATATGTGATGGTGACGCCTCACTAAGGAATATATATCTACATGCATATATAAAGCCACACTCAGTGAGTGGCCAACATCCAGTTTGTCTCTGTTTGTAGCAGAACAACTGATGCACATTATATTATATAGGGAGTGCGTAAGTGCATTACAACTGTATTCTCTTGCATTATCATAGTCTATTACATAGGATAAGTTAAAAACGTGATTTGGTGTAGCATGCACCAGAAAATGCAAGAGCATGACTTCTGTGTCATTGCAAACCTGTAAAAAGTACAGCAAATTGTGGGGGCAGGGCATGCAGTAGGACGTGTTTCCTGTCAGCTCTGCCATAGATATTTTAAAATCCTCCTGCTCGCACCTACCTTGTAACTGCTCAGGGGAAACCTATACTGCTGCCACCACACATCGCAGATTTTTACACCTGGAGCCATTTCATTGCTGGAATGTCCAGAAGATGACAAAAGTACGGTAAATTAGACAATATCTCTAGCGCTAGGGTACTACAGATGCAGTAGCTATATATCAACACCCCTCGGGATGTATGTACATACACGTATTTTACTATAGAACACTATTATGTTAGTTGTAAACAAATCAAACAAATACCAGTAAATAAAATAACCATATATCAATTTAGTGCATTTGTGATCTAAAAGTGCAATTGTTAGGATAATTCTTCCCCTGTGATCAGTCAAACTTCAAGTGTTTCAGAAGCAAGATACTTTATTTCAGTTGCACCGGTACAACTGGATGAGATCTACATGCTAAGAGAAAAAGCAAAAGTCCCATACAGACACGAGGTGTGTGACGACCTTTATAGTGTCAACAGGAAGAATACTATTGGCTAAAAGACCACCGGTGGCTCATGACGCAAACAAGCTTTATTGCCAGTCACAGTGTCTTTTTACAATTCTTAGCAAAGGTTGATTTTAAAGAAGTAACACAAACAATAGAATTAGGCTAGGTAAAGCCACGTGTCCTTAGAATCCATTACAGAGGCAACATTAAGCAATGTGTCCTTAGAATCCATTTTACATTTCTACAAATAGTCACACAATACACATAAAAAATCTTTTCCAACATTCCCTCCTCTTGTGTGGCTATTTTATCTCAACACATTTCGATGATAGTCCCTGTGTTTTATGCACTTTCGGATTATATGTCATTAAGTTGAGCTTCAACGTCCACGCAGGTCTCCTCGGAGGTAGGAAGTGCTTGATACATTGTTCTCGAGATTGCAGTTTCGATCACTTTTTGTGAAAGTCCTCGAACACAGGGAATGCAACAACATCCGCAAGTGACCAGAACGGCCAAAGCCACAGCAATTGAGATCATACATGATGCGATAAGTCCAGTCCATTTACCAAACCATCCTTCAAGCCAGTTTGTGAATGGGTCATTAATACCTGAATTCTCTAATTCATTCGATAGAGCAGTTAGTCCTTCCAGGGCTTTGGTCACAGTCCCCCCAGGGGCTGTATTGTTTGGGATAAAGGTACAACACATGCTACCAAACATTTTGCCTACCCCTCCTCTTTCAGCTAAGATCATATCTAAAGCCATTCGGTTCTGCCATGCCATTAGAGAGGTGGGGCCCAGCTGTTCTGCTAGACCTTTTACAGCGTCCCTGGTATAGTTTACAAATCGTTGTTGGTTGTAATATATATATATATATATATATATATATTTAATCCAGTCAACATTTTTATCTATAGTCACCCACCAGAAAAGAGACTCAAACCCAGCTGTTACCTGACTCCTGGCCTTAAACTCATTCGGCACCCCTCGAGGAATTCCAATCTCATCTATGTAGATCTGGGAGTCAAATGACCCTTTGGGAGAGGTGTCCCTTCCATACCGTTGGTAACCCTTAGTCCACGTGTGTTCTGACAGGATTCTCAGGGGCATAACCAGCTGGACCATAGCACAATCCCCTCAGGCATTGGCCGGGATCCTAGCTCGCAGTTTCTTATCCCCACACATCTACCAGACATCAGCTCTCTGAATGTCATGTTCCACCCAGTCACCATTTTCCTTGTTAATCCTCTCCGCACAGCAATCATCAGGTAGTGACCCAAGATCCACTGCGCTACTGTTCCCTGGGAGTGTAAAACAAGCAAAATTGGCCTGTTACGTAGCAACTGCTGGAGGTATCTGAGGTCTCTGCACTGGGGGAAACAACAAACTCAATGTGTGACAGGTAGAATTTGTTTCTGGTTTATAACTCTTATTATACAACCGCAGCATACATTTTAAACCTTCTGGATCTGTATTTTTAATCTAGAGGAAAAGGGACTGTTGCTAAATGTGGTCTAGCTCCAGCACAAACTAAACAGTTTTCCCTTTTTAGAGTTTTAACCGTGTATCTTAACGATTCTAACCACTAATTTTTTTCTTGGTAACCCGTCTCCAAAGCTATGGCATCTTCTACTGTTAGGTTAGTAAATCTTACAGTGTTTACTCAGAACTTCTATCTTACTTGGAATATAACAAACATATTTATCTGCCCATTGGAGCCTTCTTGCTTCAGTTAAGTCTCCACAGTCCTCCATTTGGCAAAAATCAACCAAAATGTTACTAGTTACTCCTTCTACGAAGGTTAAGTTCAAGGCCTTCCCCGTACTTGCCCAGTCTAGAGGTTCCTTCTCTTTCCAGTTTCTGCCTCCACGTATAGACGTCTCACCTAGAGTCACCAGTAGACCCAAGATAATAACTGTCCCTTTCATCCTAACCAGCTACAGAGCCCCGGGGGTAAGGTAATGGAGTTCTTCACCGGTTTGAGATAAGCCCCGCCTTGTGCAGAACCTCCCTTTGTAGCCGGACTTTTTACCAGAGCTCTGCCGCCAACTGACCCTGCTCTGCCTGTAAAACCTTTTTGTAATGGGACTGGTGAGTCCAGGTAGACCTCTCTGCAATCCTTATTGCCGTGGGAGTGGTGAGAAGAACCTGATATGGCCCCTCCCACTTAGGCAAGTGCCAATGTTTCCTTTTGTATTATTTTTATCAGGACCCAGTCTCCTAAATGGATTTTCTCTTCTCCTTTGGATTGGACCTTCTGGAATAGAACAGACCTCATTAATTTGTTTCTGTTTCAACAAGTTAGACATATATTCTGCTAAGGTACGTTCAGATTCTTCAACTGGTGTTTCATTTAGTAGTAAGGGTATTCTATATGGCCTCCCATGTATCATTTCGAATGGACTCAAATCTTATTGGGATCCATTATCGCTGTAGATCTTTTCAGGGATTCCAAACCTAGGAATTATATTTCTTAGTAATGCTTTGGCTACAGTCTGTGCATCCGCACTTCCTGTCGGGAATACCTCCACCCATTTGGTCAAAGCATCTATTATTACCAGACAATATTCTTTCCTTTCACATTTGTCCAATTCAATAAAATCCATGCAAATGTGTTGGAATGTATATTGTGGTGTGGGGAACTTTCCTTTTCGTGGTCTTATGCCTCCCTGAGCATTGTGTTTTGCACATATAATGCATTGAGAACAAAACGTTTTTGAGTAGTTTGTGAAGCCATAGGCTGTACATACCTTATTTAACATCTCAGTCATCCCCCTGTTTGACACATGAGGTACTCCATGTGTCAACACTTCTGCATACCTAAATAGGGATTTTGGCAATACCGGTTTTCCTTCAGGTGATATGTAAATGTTATCTATTTCCAATATTGTTTCTCCCCGGGGGGTGCACTATGCTGCATATCAGTAAGGACTGTATGATCTATCTCTATGATCTCCAGTTCTGTCATTAATTGATGTGTTTCTTGTGCCGCTATTTTAGCCCCTTCATCTGCTCTTTTATTTCCCTCCAAGATTTCATCCTGTGTCACTACTGCATATCCGGTTACATTTGTGCCATCTGGATTTTTTCTACTGGAGCCATCAAGAAAAAGTTACATGTCAGGATTAGATAATGGTACATCTTTCAAATCACTTTGTGACAGTACCTTTTCAGCGATGGCAGCAGTACAGTTATGTTTATGGCCATCAGTAGGGAGTGGTAGTAGTGTGAATGAGTTTAATGTAGTACACCTCTGTTTCGTTAAGTGAGGTTGTGTCAAGAGTATTGTCATACAGTAAGGTGTCGTGCTGGGCTCAAATGTGATATCTTTTGCTGTAAAAGAATAACAGATACTGCATGAGGTACTTTGAGTGTCAACGGGTAATATAGCACTATAGATGCTGAGGCCTTTACTGCTTCGGCTGCAGCTACCACTGCCTGTACACAGGGTGGAAGTGTTCTAGTTACACTGTCTAGTTTTGTAAAATAGTAAGCAATTGGCCTCTGGTGCTCACCATGTGACTGTGTAAGTACTGATGTCTTGTGACCTTCCCTTAAATCTACTGTTTGTTCAAAAAAAAGTTTTGTCATATTTCGTTAAGGCTAGCACTGATAAACTCGAAAGGACTTGTTTTAGGTCAGTAAAGGCTATCTCTGTTTCCTCACTAAATCTTATAGCATCCTGTGGGGCCATGGGGTTACCATGTAAGGCATGGACCAACAGGGCAGTCAATATTGAATACCCAGGGATCCAAACCCTACAAAAATTCCTCATGCCCAAAAAATACATCTTTTTTTTTGTCTCTACACCTGTAGGAGGATTCGAATTCTCGCTCCATCCAGGTGCCGACCTTCTTTTGAGATATTATACCCCAAGTATTTGACCTGCTGTTGCCACAACTAGAATTTTAGTGTTATTTACCTTATGTCCTTGATCATGGAGAAAATACAACAGAGCCATTGTATCAGTCCTACAAACCTCCTCTGAGGGAGACGCCACTAGAATGTGTCTTCATAGAGGAGTTGGCTTCCCCCTAGGGGCACAAATTGAGCCAAGTTTGAGGACATTACCTGTGAAAAGATGGTGGGAGACTCACAATAGCTCTGGGCAACCTGGTGAAGGTATACCTTTTCCCCCGGTAAGTGAAGGCAAACCAAAATTGATGGTCGGGGTCCACTGAAATGCTAAAAAAACATTACTAATTTCAATCACAGAGAAGAATTCATTCCCTAGATCCAAATCATTCAACAGTGTGTGTGTGGATCTGGTACCACAGGAGCTCTTGGTATAACTGCGTGGTTAACAACTTGTACTTCTATGGGACTCCTCTGTTTCCGCCTCGGCAGTGTACATCCGCTACATCCTCATCTCCTTCAACACTTTGCACAAAAACCTTTACTTTCAAATTTGTTTCCCATTGTTTTCAGATACTTCTCTGAATGTTTAGCATATTGTAAAACATCTAGAACTGATGCAGTTCAGTAGATAACCATATTTTTAACAATGTAATCTTTATGATCCTGTGTTAATCCAATTACAAAAGCTATTTTTAGCCGTTGCTGATATGCACTATTCACATCTTCAGCTTTGGGGATCCCAGAGAACACTTTAAAAACCTCTCGTAGTTTATTTTGGTAGTCATTGATACTCTCCTTGTCTTCTTGTACTGTCATATTTATTTTCTGCCAATCAGTCCTTTGAATCTATCTAAGCTGACATCTATTCAGTAATGCAGTCAACCTGTTTCCTAAGTCTGGGCTATCTGAAGGTAATGGATCTCTTCGCCCCTGTCCGTCTGCTAGGCCGCAATGGTCCCAATCCCCCTTTACGGAAGACCAATCTGATCCCAGTACTCTCCTCAGGGCTCTCTCTACCTCCACCCCATTCAACTTATTACTGTTCCATAATCCCTCTATGTTTTCAATAAATTCTGCTTAACCTAATTTTGGATGTTTTATGTGTTCTGTAGCCTTGTGTATGTCCTTCTCAGTCCATGGCCTGAAAACAGTCATTGTTAGGGGATGCTGTCCTCCAAACCCATCCGCCTGTCCTCCCCTGGCATTTGGGACTTCTATCAAGGGGTATTGTTCACCATCATCTACACCATACCTAATAGGAGGTTTACTTAATCTCTTGGCTCCTGCTGAGGCACCTAGTGCATAGGTTATGGCATCAGTTAAAGTTTCAATGATTGATCTGTTCAGCTCCGAGATCATGCTGCTCTCTGGAGAGATTAAGGAAGTAGGGTCAGGGTCTTGTTCAGAGGCGGTTCCTCTGACAGGGGTGGATGTCACAGGGAGGGTGGTACTCTGGGCAGTGGCTTGCACCTGAGGGGGAGGACCATTATAAGGAGGTGGTCTCTGGGTTCTACAAATTAAATCATCCTCTTTGTCCACTAGGGGAAGTTGGGCTTGGCATTTTTCTTTTGTTCTTCTAGCATGTTCAAGCCAGCATGCCGCCATTTCTAACTTACACCTTCTCTGATCTTAACAATTTAAGCATTTTCACCAAATTCTAGCAACCTTTTACAGTTAAATTATTCTAAAAAACACATTTTCTTTCCCTTTTAGCACATTATATCACAATTTTAGGGTCTTTGTTATGCATACATTTCTTATCTCTTTCTAATGGTGCATTAGGAATACAACAGCAGCACAGACAATACATCCCTTTACAGAAATTATTCCCCATGGTGCACGTTTGCTTCAGTGTTGAGTTTAGAATACAAGACCGGTAATTCTACTCTTAAACCCCACCAAAATCTATAATACAACAGCAAAGTCTAAATTACCCAAACAGGAAACCTATGCACACATATATTTTACCATTACCCCCCCTCTTTTTTTCTTTTTTTTTTTAGAAGCACAGTGTGTTTAAAACAAACACAGACAAAAAAACAAACAAACAAAACAAACAACTAAAAAAAAGGTGACCTGGTCTGTATTCACGCGCGCGCACACACAAAAGAGCAAGTGTACTTAGCTTAGATAGGAGGACAAGTCATTAACAATACATATGTCCGAAAGGGGGGGGGTGGGAGGTTAAAGTCCGGTGTCTAAACACAAGATTGCAGACACGTTAAAACATAACTGCCTGAACAGAAAAATGGCATTAATTGGGCTTTCTAGAAACTTGTATAACACTGGGGTAGCGATCCTTGGGCCATGATAACAATAAGAATACAGGAAAATCAAAACAAAACAAAAATGTTAAAAAGTGTGTGCAGCAGTACTGTAAAAAAAATAATTGTAAAGTTGGCCATTAGAAAAAAAAGAAGATGGTACTACACTACCTATTACAGAAAAAGTGATCACCAAGAAAACAGTAGGCCTCGCAATCTGTGTAGATCACTCAGCTACTTTTAGCGCTTAAATTGTCGGGTCCGCAACCTACGACATTCGGTATACCCTTCAAATCTTTTTTTTATCTGTCCCGGACAGCAGGCGACATCCATTTTTACCTCAGGCAACGCCCCAAATGCCTGTTTTACAGTGGACTATTAAGATGTCATACAATCAGTCTCAATGTCTGTTATTACAACTCATCAGCGGACTATTAAGATGTCATACAATCAATCCCAGTCTGTTCTATAACTCATAACCAGAATCAAGCAGAGAAAAAGAAAAAAAAAAAGAATAGACTTAGAGAGAGAGAAAAAAAATGTAATTTAAAGTATCTTACCTCCCAAACACACTAGAAGGACTGGATCATGGCAGGTTCGGAACCAGATGGTTGAACCCGGGTCCCGGTAGCAATCGGCCCCTATTTGACCACAAATGTTATGTGGGAGGACTTATTTTGTCAGTGAGTTTTGAGATCCGATACTCACTGATTTCTGATCGACCATTGGACCCGGGCTTCACACATTGGTAGCGGCTAGAAGGACCAAATGTTAGGATAATTCTTCCCCTGTGATCAGTCAAACTTCAAGTGTTTCAGAAGCAAGATACTTTATTTCAGTTGCACCGGTACAACTGGATGAGATCTACATGCTAAGAGAAAAAGCAAAAGTCCCATACAGACACGAGGTGTGTGACGACCTTTATAGTGTCAACAGGAAGAATACTATTGGCTAAAAGACCACCGGTGGCTCATGACGCAAACAAGCTTTATTGCCAGTCACAGTGTCTTTTTACAATTCTTAGCAAAGGTTGATTTTAAAGAAGTAACACAAACAATAGAATTAGGCTAGGTAAAGCCACGTGTCCTTAGAATCCATTACAGAGGCAAGATTAAGCAATGTGTCCTTAGAATCCATTTTACATTTCTACAAATAGTCACACAATACACATAAAAAATCTTTTCCAACAGCAATAAATTGTCCATGAGTCAATACAAAAGTCACTAAAAGTAGTCCTTAAAAGTAAAATACATGAGTCTGACTTCAATGAACAGGGATCCGACTTCGATACCCGACAATGCCAGGCACTGTGTTTGGTATGAAAATTGAGGCGGAACTCCACGCCAAATTTTAAATAATAAAACAGCATGGGTTCCCCCTCCAAGAGCATACTAGGCCCTTCGGTCTGGTACGTATTTTAAGGGGAAACCCAGATGCCCGAAAAAACGGCATGAGGTCCCCCCTAAATCCATACCAAACCCTTATCTGAGCACGCAGCCCGGCCGGTCAGGAAAGGGGGTGTGGACGAGTGAGCACGCACGCTCCTGAATCGTACCAGGCCGCATTCCCTCAACATGGGGGTTGGGTGCTTTGGGGCAGGGGGCGCCCTGTGGCCCCCCATCCCAAAGCACCTTGTCCCCATGTTGATAGGGACAAGGGCCTCTTCCCGACAACCCTGGCCGTTGGTTGTCGAGGTCTGCGGGCGGGGGCTTATTGGAAACAGGGAGCCCCATTTAATAAGGGGGACCCCAGATCCCGGGCCCCCCACCCTATGTGAATGAGTATGGGGTACTTCGTACCCCTACCCATTAACCTGGGGAAAAAAGTGTCAATAAAAAAACACACTACAAAGGTTTTTAACCACTTCAATACAGTGCACTTAAATCCCCTTCTTACCCAGACCAATTTTCAGCTTTCGTTGCTCTCACACTTTGAATGACAATTACTCAGTCATGCAACACTGTACCCAAATAAAAATTTCGTCCTTTTTTTCACACAAATAGAGCTTTCTTTTGGTGGTATTTAATCACTCGTGGGTTTTTTATTTTTTTGCGCTATAAATAAAAAAAGACGGTAGATTTTGTGAAAAAATTGCATTTTTCTTTGTTTCTGTCATAAAATTTGCAAATTAGTATTTTTTCTTCATAAACGGGTGACAGGGCAGGTCACTGGTGGGTGACGAGTGACAGTGCAGGTCACTGGTGGGTGACGGTGACAGGGTACGGTCACTGGTGGGTGACGGTTGCACCGCTGATGGCAGGTGCACTTTATGGGTGACTGTTGGGTGACTGGTGACAATTGGGGGGGGGCAAAGGGACAGATGTGGTGTTTGTGCAGACACTACAGTAACACAGAGCTGTAACTCGCTGCTTCTAGCTCTTCTCTCCTCACACTGGAAACCATGTGTGAGGGGAGAAGAGCTGGTAACAGTTAGTTACAGCTCTTTGTTTACACTAGTGATCAGAGCTGATCACGTGGTACACAGCCCTGACCAATGGCTGTGTACCATTGTCGGTGACGAGCAGTGTTCCCGGGAACATGCTGCCACCGACGGGCACACGTGGCGCGATCGCGAACACGCGCCGTACCCTATGGGGGTGTTGCCATGCGTGATCAGCCGTGACTTCATCACGGCCGATCACGTGGTTAGCAGCGCATCCGCCCCGCTGTTTACCCGTGTCGGTAACGAGTGGTGTCTTCGTGACACGCCGCTACGATAGTACAGGGATGCGCTCACGCGATCGCGCGCATTCCCTGTTTGAATGACTGGACGTCATATGACGTGCAGTCAGGAGATTGGAGTCCTCTGCCCGCCGTCATTTGACGGTGGGCGGTGGACAAGTGGTTAAAGTAATTTATTATGCAGCTTCCGACTTCAGGGGTCTCTTACGACTTCTCTGGCATCTTCTCTGTGCTCTCCGGTTCTTCTCCCGCTGTCCGGTGTCTTCTGCCCGCACCTCTGCTATCTTCTGCTCTTTTGCCAGCTCTTTTGCTAGCGATTTCCCGATCTTCCCTTTCTCTTCTTCCAATTTTGACACTATGCTCTCTTTCACTGTAATGCTGTGTGTGTCCTGGTACAGTCGTCCCCACCCTCTTTCCTGATGGCCGGGCTAGCGTGCTAAGATAAGTGTCTGGTATGGATTTTGGGGGGACCCCCACAGCATTTTTGTCATTTTTAGCGGGGTTCCACTTCATCCTTAGCACACAAGTCACACACAAGTCGGATCATGATGATCCGACTTGCAGTGCGACTTCTATTTAAATCTATGGATTCCCATAGGGAACCATTGATTTTGAATAGAGGCAGAGAAACACCAAATGAGGCTTAACGCTCTTTTTACAGTCCATAAACTCCACTGCTGATAAAAATGTCCATGTGTGCATGGACACAAAGGATAACATAGAGTGGAGTTTATGGGCTTTTAAAAGAAAAACGCCCATACTCCAAAAAACATCCGTTTATGAGCTCCAGTGTGCATCTGTATTCACATTTAATTACCTGATTGTGCTGGAGACACTTATGCCATAAGAGTGTTCCTTGTCATTTACAGTTATTTTTTAACCACTTGCCCACTGCGCCATAGACATTTTACTGCTACAGCGCGGTGGGGTAACTGTGACACGACGTCCCTGGGACGTTCTCGTGCACTTCTGGGATTGCGCGTCCCCTGGGATGCGCTCGCGGAAGTGTCCATGCTCACCCGGCGCAACATGGATCACGGTAAATTGCCGCTTACAGCGGTCGTTTACCACGTGATCGCTCCGTCAAATGACGGAGCGATCACTTGTAAACAAACCAGCGTCATTTGATGACGCCGGTTCCTCCCTCTCCTCTCTGTACCGTTCGGTACAGTGTGAGAGGAGAGGGGGGGGAGCGGGTGGCAGCAGCAGCGCTGTGGCTGGATCTGTGACATGTTTTTTTTTTAAACACGCGTTCAAAATATTTCTGCGAAAATACCATGCAAGATAAAAAGTTGTAAAGGCATATATAATGTTTTGGGGTTCTATGTAATTTTCTAGCGAATAAATTATGATTTTTACATGTAGGAGAGAAATGTCAGAATTGGTCTGGGTGTTCCAGAACGCCTGATGGTGCTCCCTGCAGGTTGGGCCTCTGTATGTGGCCATGCGGTGTAAAAGTCTCACACATGTGGTATCGCCATACTCGGGAGGAATAGCAGAATGTGTTTTGGGGTGTAATTTGTGGTATGCATATGCTGTGTGTGAGAAATAACCTGCTAATATGACAGAAACAAGATTTATTTTATTTTTTTTACAGAATTTTCAGTCGTTTTTCTTTTATAGCGCAAAAAATAAAAAACCCAGAGGTGATCAAATATCACCAAAAGAAAGCTCTATTTGTGTGAAAAAAAGGACAAAAATTTCAAATTGGTACAATGTTGTATGACTGAGTAACTGTCATTCAAATTGTGAGAGCACCGAAAGCTGAAAATTGGTCTGGTCAGGAAGGGGGTTTAAGTGCACAGTGGTCAAGTGGTTAATAAACATTTTACACTATGAGAAGCCTCTTTCCTATTTCCTCAGCATTGCATACCTACACAATGGAAAAATAACATGCTTATTTGTCAGTAGAATATTCATCTATATAGAGTACAAGACCATATAGGGGAGCAAGTTTGATTCAACATAGAGGAGATTACCTAAAATAATAGATTTTATATTATTTATAATAATATCCATAGTACCTATGTTACATAGCAGATTGCCTATAAACACGTGGTCCTTCTGAAGTACTGAATTCCAGTCTTGTAAGAGGTGGGATAGCACCTGAAATACTAAGTTGTACACATTAGTGAATGTATTTACTATTTTGGAATGCACATATGTGTATGGACTATTGTTATTTTTTTAAATGTATATGTTTAATTTCTTACTAATAGGAAACTTTATCTTAGGCCGCGCACACACGATCAAACATATGCTTACATACAGACCAGTTTCAGCGGACATATCCGATCGTCTGTATGGGCTAGCAGACAGGTTTCCAGCAGACAAAAGTTTTAAAGCATGCTTTAAAACTTGTCGGCTGGAAAGCTGTCTGTCGGATATGTCCGCTGGTTAGGCGTACGAATGGATTCGACGCATGCGTGGAAGTATTTTACTTCCTGGTTTGGTGACGTGGCGGCGTCAACGTCACCGCCACGTCACCGCGCTGTCTGTCCGTGGGGATTTTGGTTTGATCGTGTGTACACACATCAGACCAATATCTCCCAGGAGACATGTCCGATGAAAACGGTCCATCGGACCATTTTCATCGGATATATCTCTTTGTGTGTACGCAGCCTAATAGTTTCACTTAATACAAAAGTAGGGATATCGTTGTGGTTAGGCTTAAAAATGAAACCTTTATGCCGTGTACACACGATCGGATTTCCGATGGAATAAAATCCGATGGAATTTTCCATCGGAATTCCGATAAGAAGAGGTTGGCAACATGCAGGCAGCGGGGTACAAACTCAATAGGCAAAATCTTGGTCAAGAGTCCAACCTGAGGTTGGTAAAAAAAGTAGGCCTCAAACATACAAAGCAAGGATTATCCAGAAGCAGGTTAGATAAAGTGGGGTCAATAACAAGGTCAAGCAGGTTCACGATCAGGAAAAACAGGAATTTAAAGGGATTGTAAACCCTTGAGGTTTTTCACCTTATTGCATTCTATGTATTAAGATGAAAACCCTTCTACAGTGCAGCAGCCACCCAGAGCCCCCTTTTTACTTACCTGAACCTGATCGTTCCAGCTACAGGGACAAGCACAGCAGCTCCAGCTGCTGTCTCATTCTGTTTATTCCGATGGAAAAAAATCTGATGGAATTTTCTGTCGGAATTCTGATGAAGCTGACTATCAAACTAAATTCTGACCGTCCAAAAGGTGGTGACGTAAAACACTACGGCGAGCCGAGAAAAATGAAGTTCAATGCTTCCAAGCATGAGTCGACTTGATTCTGAGCATGCGTGATTTTTTTTCCGACGGAATTCCACACAGACGATTGGAATTTCCCATCAGATTTTTTTCCATCGGAAGAATTTAAAACATATTCAATTTTTTTTTACACCGATGGAAAAAAGTCCGATGGAGCCCACACACGATCGGAAAAAACGATTGTGTGTACACGGCATTAGAGTTTACAGCATTATACTTTTTGGGGAATATGTTTTAATTTCAAACATTCTGTTTTTTAGCTAATTAGATTGTTTTTGTATTTTTTAATTACATTCCTTATGTTAAATGATTGTATTTTTAGTATCCTCAAACTTCATGCATTGCTTAAACTTTATTATTTAGCAATATAAGTATGCCCCTATTCCCCAGAAATGTTGTTTCTGTGGATAATGTACTTGCTGCAGTATTTATTAATGTTATTCTCATTCTCATTTTTTTCTCATTTGATTTCATTGTGTTAATAAATTAAAAGTGTATGTGCTTCTCTGAATTCTTTAAAAAAAAAAAAAAAAAAATCTAAAGCCACATCTACCATCATAGGGCCAGATTCAGGTAGATGGGAGCATCTTTAATCTGGAGTAACGTTTCTCATTTGGGCGGGTACGGGGCGTGTATTATTTAAACTAAGCGCGATCCCGCGGCGAACGTACTGCGCATGCGTCGACTGTCAATGCATCCCAGTGCGCATGCTCCAAATTCTGTCAGTGAACGTCAATGACGTCAAATCCCCATTCATGGACGTTTTACGCAAGCGACGCAATTTTTTTTTTTTCGACGCGATGACGATGGCTATACTTAACATAGGATACTCCACTAGGGGGCTGCTTTATCTTTACGCCGCGTATCTCTTACGGAAACGTCGGAAAGACACTGCGTCGCGCCCGAATACGATCGTGAATTGCCGATTCCCGCTGATTAACATATTTTTTTGGCGTAAATCAGCGGGAACGCCCCCCCAGCGCCATTTTTAAATTAAAGTTGCGATGCGATGGCGAAATTCAATTACGCCGCTCACATCGGAACTCCAACCCGGCGTTTCTTGTTTTCTGGTTACAGAAAACAAAAACGCCAGCTTAAAGTGAGAGTTAGGCTGGAGTATCACAGATACTCCAGCCTAACTCTACCTGAATCTGGCCCATAGTATCCAATGGCTTATGGTGGAGGATAGTATTCTTTCACAACCATCCCATCCATGTATTAAATCTAGAAAAGCATTTTGTTAACAGAGTATATGTAAGAATTATTAAAAACGTTTTAGAATACTTTTCTATGAGAAATATATACATTTTTATTAGCAACTTAACTCATTACAGCTTTAAATGAAAACATTGGGCCAGATTCACACAGAAATGGATTATCGTAGCGTATCAGAAATACACTACGCCGCCGTATTTTACCTGGCTCTACGTGGAATTCAGGTAGATTTTGTCCATTAAACGACGGCGGCGTAGTGTATTTCTCCCGTCGCAATCCATATAGACGAGTAGGTGGCGTGAATCATTTAAATTAGGCGCGTTCCCGCGGCGATCGATCTGCGCATGCTCCGTTCCCAAATTTCCCGCCGTGCATTGCGCGAAATCACGTCGTGACGTCATTCGTTGTTTAGGTAGCGTCGTTTACGGGCGATCCTAGTCCCGAACGAGTTACGTAAACAAAAAAAAAATTAAATAAATTCGAAGCGGGAACGACGGCCATACTTAACATGGGCTACGTAACGTTAGAGCAGCAAAAAGCTGCTCTAACATTACGTACAAAAAAATAGACGAAAGTGATTGCGACGACCACTCGTATCTTCGGGAATCGCCGTAAAAAAACATTTGCATATCCCGACGCATCAAAACGACGCAAACTCCTCCCAGCGGCCGCAAATAGATGGCAGCGTAGATCCGAAGGCTTACGAAGACGTAAGCCTCTCGGATCGAAGCCCGAAGCCGCCGTATCATGGTTTGAGGATTCAAACTAGTGATACGGCGCGCAAAATTTGAAATTACTCCTGTCTAACACCAGTTAGACAGGCGTAATTGCTTTCTGAATCTGGGCCATTGTATCAGTGTTTAGATTTAAATCGTGAAAAAGATCTTTTAATTTAAAACAGATTTAATTAATGATAATAGTGGCATAAATAGTCAAGTTCCATTTTAAAAACATATGGCAGCTTTGAAATTATTCTTTTTTACTTCATCAGGCTATTAATCCTGCGTGTCTGTGGTGATAAACCCACAAAATCCTGGATAATCCTATAAGAATTTAGATGGAGCTGGCAATATCTATAAATACATTTAAACCTGTCAAAAGACATTATCATCTGGACACAATTGTAGCCCTTTTGTAAATTATTTTTTAATATAATATGCAAACTGGGAAATTATTTTTCTTTTTTTTAGGGGGATGCACTTTTATCATTTTTTTAACACTAGCTGTGAATAGAAAATTCATTGAAATTTACACAGGAATCCATACACTTTAAAATTTACTCAGATATAGATTCACCTTATTTGAGTGTAATCCATTTAGTAGCATAACAAAATGCTGCAAATTGCAAATGATCCCATTATGGATATTTAGTGATTTAAAATAATGTGACAGGAGTAAATTCTCTCTTTCTGAGTTCCCACATACATCTTCATGACCTGAAACATAAAAAATAGTTGAAAATGTTGAAATGTCTGGTTGAAAATATTTTAGGGGAAAATTTGTGTTTTGTTAAAATAGGTAGGGGTCATCACTAATTTGCTTTGTTTTATACTGGTGTGGTGGTAAGGGAACAGGTCAAATGTGGTGCAGACTCTAATGTTGGTAAGGCATTTGTTAACAGGGAGCTTGAACCGCCATCTCCTAATGGGATATAGGTATATGTGGCGCTCACTCAATGAGCAATAACATCAAATTAATCTTCAATTGATCATAAAGTGCAAAATACAAAAGTGACAGTGTAGTAAATAAACATCCAATAACATGATCTTGACACACCATAAAGGTGCCACAGTATTTAAAGTGACAATGCAATATATAAATAAAGGGCCAGATTCACATACACTTAATATTGCGCTGCGTAATCGAAATACTCTACGCTGCCGTATTTTACCAGGCTCTACACCGAATCCTGGTAGATTTTTGCCCGTACGCTACGGCGACGTAGTCTATTTCTCGCCGCGTAATCGAAATACGCGATTAGGGGGCGTGAAGCATTTAAATTAAGCGCGTCCCCGCGGCGATCGAACTGCGCATGCTCCGTACAGAAATTTCCCGCCATGCATTGCGCAAAATCACGTCGTTACGTCATTCGTTGTTTGAGTAGCGGCGTTTACGAACATTCCTATTCCCGGACGACTTACGTAAAAAATAATAAAAGACTTCGGAAAACGTAGAAATTCGACGCGGGAACGACGGCCATACTTAACATGGGCTGTCTAATATTAGAGCAGCAAAAAGCTGGTATAGTGTTACGCAAATAAAAGATGACTAAAGGTGCCGTAAGAGATTGCGATAGAAGATCGTAATTTCGGGGATCGCCGGCAAAAGCTCATTTGCATACCCCGACGCGGAAAACGACGGGAAGTCTACCCAGTGGCCGCAATTTTATTGCAGCGTAGATCCGAAGGCGTACTAACACATAATCCAGTCAAATTGAAGCCCGCAGCCATCTATTCATGGTTTGAGGTTTTCGACTAGCTAGAAAACGCGCGTAATTTGAAATTACTCCAGTCTAACACCAGTTAGACAGGCGTAATGGCTCTGTGAATCTGGCCCCATGTGTCAGAGTATATTTCTGTGCAATGACACCAGGTAACTATCCCTGCGATGGAAGAGAAAAAACGCATAGTAGGAGTCCATGGGCCGCGCACCCTGAAGTGCAAAAACAGAAATGGAAGGGTCCCCCAGTGGGGTTTTTTAGCGGCATGATGTACAAAGTATAGGAAATGGTATAACAATTTTGAAGATAAAGGGCCAGATTCACAGAGCGATTACGGCGGTGTTACAGGAGATGCGCGGCGTAAGTCTAAATTTGCGCATGGGTTTCGATGAGCCGCATCCCCAAAACGAGATACGCAAGAAATCTACTTTTTTTTGACCGGCGTAATTTCGATAGACCAGCGTATCCGTCCGCGCAAAACTGAGCTAGACACACCATTGATTTGCTATTCAAATATGCAAATGAGGGAGTTACGGGGATCCACAAAAGAATGTTGGTGCAGCACAGGCTACGTGCTGTGTGCAACAGCTGCACGTCCTGTCTAAAATTAGACCATATAAAAGTTGGTATAAAATTAGACAATCCGTCTACATGTCAGCTAAAGCAACACTGTTAGTGAGGAGCTGAGCAGTCACACTTGCTGCCCAACAAACTGTATGCCAACATGCCAGTGGCATCCATGCTCATAGCTATACTACTGACTTTAGATGAGCAAAGAAGGAGGAGAGCATGGAGGAGGGCACGGAGGAGGGCACGGGAGAGGATTTTTTTTTTTTTTCAAAAAAAAATTCTTTGCTTTTATAAACATTTTTACAAAAAATATACATACATATATACATCAATACATAACATACATACAAATTACAAACACGGTCTCACTATCTTTCAATAGCCCTTTAAAAACCTTGATGGATATAATAATCTAATCTGATACAAGCCCCTCACTCTTCACTTGATATATCACACACGCATAGACATCTTTGGCATGAGAGATTCTGAGGTGTCTCGCATCTTCAGATTCACCCCTCATGCCATCCTGGAATTAACCACAACCCTGCAGGAGGACATCACCAGCCCAACACATGACACCACCCATGACAGCTACATATACAATCCTAGCCCCATCCCCACAGATTTCGAACAGAACATGTATGGGGACAGCTGGCTGGTTGGTGAGTGACATGGGTGGCAGGCATGACTGTCCCCCCCCCCCATGATGCTGAAATCACAAGGGGCACATGCACTACTAACATCCTCCTGTCTTATCCCTTCAGGGTGACTCTGCATATGCACTGGGACCCCATCTCATGACTCTTATACGGAACCCCCCATGGTACCCTGTTGTATTCCCCAAACTTTGTATGCCAAATCATCGGTGCATGTTGCATGCTGCACAACTTTGCAGTGAGAAAGGGCCTGGAGATTGACATAAGTGATGACCTGACCCCTGAACCAGACAATCCCCTCCTAACCGAGGCGACCTCGTCTTCTGAGGGAAGAACGGCCAGGAGCCAGCTCACATTAGGCATCTTTGCACGTTAAACACACACATTAATCATGGCACAATGAGAATGCATGCATGCACACCACTGTGGTCCCTAGATCACACACACCACATTCTCATCACATTGGATTGGCACAAGCCCACCATGCAGGACTTGTGAGCAGCAACGCCACGCCACGGCTCCAATTATGTCACTGTACATTCATACACCATTCACACAGACCTGGGGATCACTTCTCCACCACAAATGAGGGTGACACCCCTTTTCCGGCAGGAATGTCACCCCCACATTTCAAAATCATTCACAAACAGAACCCCCCAAAAAAAAATTGACCAGCAAAAATTAAAAATTCCCAGCAAAAATATAATTTTAAAAAAAATAACAACAAAGAAAACACATAAAAGACACAAATCACTCTGCAAAACAGTCCCCAAATATCTCAAAGACACGTCACAAACAAACAAACAAATGCTACAAACAACAGAACAAAAGCACCTTGCTGTATAGGAAGGGATACAAAGGGATGTACTTTTGCAAAGGAAGGGCGTTTTTTTTTTTTTTTAGAAGGGCGTTTTTTGTCTGTCTATTTATGCTGTCTGCGTAGTTCCCGAGGTGTGAGCATGCGCACAGAGGTGCTGACCATGGTCTGCTTCATGCGCGCATGCGCGAGCCGGCCGGCCCTTCATTTGCATGGGGTCACGGCTCATTTCAATGTAACACGCCCACGTCCTTCCCAATTTGAATTACTCCGCCTTACGCCTCTGAAATTACGTTGCACCGGTGCTAATTTCTGCGCAAATCAAACGAGAATCCGGTGATTGCGCCGCTACATTGCGGCAGTCTAACGTAAAGGAGGTGCGCTACGCCAGTCAAAAAATGCGCCGATTTACGTGAATCTGGCCCAAAATCTTTACTTGGTAATGTACAGTAAAAATACAACATGGTAGGAGCATTTAAAAATAGTAAACATAGTACACTCTGGTTAGACATGATTGAAAGGATTATACCAACAGTGGCAAAAATAAACAACAATGCAATACATGATGGACCATAGTTCAATTAATTTCCATATGAGTACCCCGACGCGTTTCGACCAATTACTGTTACGGTCTTCTTCAGGGTTATTGTACTCTGATGAAACATGTTAGAAAAGGTATATTATTAGAGTTCTATCCCTCTAAAAAAATGCAAACATCCGTTAATGGGATAGTGTTGGAATTATATTTACCACTCAAAAGGTTTCTTGATGGATTCTGTCGAGGAAAACAGTCGTGTGTACGAGGCCTCAGAGCATGTTTTTGTGCAATGTCACAAGGTAACTATCCCTATGATTTCTTCTCTATCACCAAGACTCCACACCTCTTTGTTTTTCTTCGCCCTTTCCCCTTTGGAGTATTTAATGATGTTCATGCGATTTTTCAATTTTTTCCTTTTTTTCTCTCTTTGTGATATAGCATTCCCTTCACTTTGTATCTACTGCGCTTTTCACTTTTTTAGGCAATAATGGGTGTTGGTTTATAGTTCATGAATACTGTATGTATATACTGGTACTATTTACACATATTGGTCCATTATCATTTACTCTACAGACATATCTGAATTTTATCACCTTTGTCTATTACAATTGGAGGGTGCTACTGGGGTGTGTCGGTGCGCTCGCTTCCTCCTTGGGTTCATTTTCATAAACTTGCCTCACAGATCCTGACTTGCAACACTGCTTATTTAGGAACTATGTATACGTAAGTATTCCAGGGAGATACACATCTTGTTTCCCCTTGCCCCTAACTTCTTTCTCACTATCTGGGCAAAACAGTAGATCCTATTTGGTTCCTTTTAAAAAAAAAATCACGGTAAGGCCCGGATTCACGTAGGCGTAGCGCATCTTAAATACGCTACGCCAACATAACTTAGAGAGGCAAGTGCAGTATTCACAAAGCACTTGCTCCGTAAGTTGCGGCGGCATAGCGTAAATTGGCCGGTGTAAGCCCGCCTAATTCAAAGTAGGAAGGAGGTGGGCGTCATCTATTTAAATTAAGCGTGACCCCATGCAAATGAATGCCCGATTAAACGGCACATGCATGCGCATGCTCAGAATCACGTCGCATATACTCCCTAAGATACATTGGCTCAATGCCTACGACGTGAACGTAACCTACGCCATGCCCTATTGACGTAGTACTAGGTGAACAACGTAAAAGACGCCGGCTGTTCCGACGTCCCTACCTTTGAATGGGTTGCGCCACCTATATGGTGGAATAACTTTACGCCGGACGTAACCCTTACGCAAACCGCGTATCTTTTCCGCCTGGCGCATCTACGTTCGTGAATCGGCTGTTTTATTCACCTCCGTCACTCCTGAATCATTATTCTCACTGACTTCCTGGTTTGCGGTGCACAATTTCATTCTTGCTACATCACAGCCTAATGGGAGCTACAGTTCCCATTAGGCTTAGCCTCCATGCCTGTGAGGGTTAAGAGAGCATCTTCACGCAGGGCTGTAGTCATAGGGAGGGGGTGAGCACATTCTGCTTTCCACCATGCAAAACGGCTTAGATGCTGGTGGAAAGCAAGAAGAGGAGAGACAGGAAATGGCATTTTCAAACCTGGATTACTGTATTTTGGGAGTCAAAAGGAAAAACGAGGTAAGTGATATTTAAATGCTCTAGCTTACAGCAATCAATTGATCTAATAAAAAACGAACCTTTAGTGTTCCTTTAAGTTCCTTAGTAAAACTTTTGTATTTTTTCTTCTTTTTTTTTGTCTTCTTTGGTGCTATATTTAACTGCTTGCCAACCTGCCGCGGTCATTTTACTGCGGCAGGTCGGCTCTCCTGGGCGAGAGCCGTAGCTATACATCCGCTTTTAAGCGGCCCCTATGGGGGGCACGATCGCCGCCGGGCACGCGCGCTCGTTCGTTACAGAGCGGGGACCGGGAGCTTTGTGTGTAAACACAAAGCTCCCGGTCCTGTCAGCGGGGAAACGCTGATCTTCCGTTCATACAATGTATGAACGGAAGATCAGTGATTTCCCCTAGTGAGTCCACCCCCCATACAGTTAGAACACACCCAGGAACATACTCAACCCCTTCACTGCCCCCTAGTGTTAACCCCTTCACTGCCAATGGCATTTTTATAGTAATCCAATACATTTTTATAGCACTGATCGCTAAAAAAATGGCAATGGTTCCAAAAATGTGTCAAAAGTGTCCGAAGTGCCCGCCATAACGTCGCAGTACTGAAAAAAAATGCTGATCGCTGCCATTACTAGTAAAAAAATGTTTTTAATAAAAATGCCATAAAACTACCCCCTATTTTGTAAACGCTATAACTTTTGCGCAAACCAATCAATAAACGCTTATTATGATTTTTTTTTACGAAAAATATGTAGAAGAATACGTATTGGCCTAAACTGAGGAAAAAAATGTTTTTTTATATATTTTTGGGGGATATTTATTATAGCAAAAAGTAAAAAATATTGCATTTTTTTCAAAATTGTCGCTCTATTTTTGTTTATAGCGCAAAAAATAAAAACTGCAGAGATGATCAAATACCACCAAAATAAAGCTCTATTTGTGGAAAAAAAAGGACGCCAATTTTGTTTGGGAGCCACGTCGTACGACCGCGCAATTGTCAGTTAAAGCGACGCAGTGCCGAATCACAAAAAGTGCTCTGGTCATTGGGCAGCAATATGGTTAAAATCCCACTCTAAACATTATTACTAGTTACATTTTTTTATATAGTGATAATAATGTATATCATGGCTGTACATTACTAACATACACATCTGTCTTTTTCCTTGTCAAATATATCTTTATTGGAATATGAAATAGGCGGTATACAAAAAATATAAGGAATATTAAACAAAAGAAAAACAAAGAGAGTACAAATATGCAATTGTAGAAATAAAGAAACTTAGCAGTGTTGAGAGGAGTTCTAACATGAAATAACATTCCTCTTGTGAAAATCGTTAGGGCGCACTTTACGGTTTTGCCATATAAGATTGGTACAGTGTAATAATGAACGGATCAAAGGAGATGTTTCCTTTTATGTTCAGTTCGTACCTTAATGTCTAGTAGATTATACGATAAAGTTAACTGAGGCATCTATATAAAATATCTGCCCATGAGTTACTAACAGTTCATACCAACTTACAAGAAAAAGAAAAACTCCTTAATAGAGTAAAAATTGTAACATCAAGAATAAAAAGAAAAAAAAAAAGAAAAGAGAAATAAAGCATGAAGGGAGGGGATTGGGGGAGGGGTGTCTGCAGGACCGGACCGGGAAATCCCATCAACCGCCAAGATGGTTCAATTGCCGTTTCGATGGGTGGGCTACCATGGCAACAATACATCTTTATTAAAAGCTTTCAGTGTTGTGTATGTAATCCAGGGCGTCCAAATTTGTTCAAACCTGGTGATCATGTCATTTTCTATTGCCGTCATTTTGGCATATAACATCGCGTTACTCATTCTGTTGATTGTTTCATTCACTGGAATGCTCGAGGTTTTCCATGCCTTCGCTATGGTCTGCTTTGCTGCCGTAAGAAGCTGCTTAATCAGGTTAAATTGTATATGCGACAAGATACTGGGTTTTAGGTTGAGCAATGCCAGTTTGGGGTCTAATGGTATTTTTTTATTAGTTAAAGTATGTGCTATTTGAAAAATTTCGGACCAAAATGATTGGGCTTTTGGACATGACCACCAAGTGTGAAAGTATGTTCCGCTCTCTGTGCAGCCTCTGAAACACAGGTCTGAATGATTTTGTGAAAATTTAGCTATTTTTGCCGGCACCAAGTACCATCTTGAAAGCACTTTATAGTTTGTCTCAGAGGCTGATACATTAATTAAAGCAGTTTTGGTATTGAGCCAAATTTGATTCAATTCTGCGGGGCTCAATTCTGCACCAAGGTCCTCCTCCCATTTACTAATATATGGTAGTTTCCAAGAGTCAGATTGTGTTTGCAGCTGGGCGTATAGGGTGGAAATCACACTTCTGGCGTGTGGATTGTCCTTACATATGTTTTCAAAACCGGAGTATATGATGGATGAAATTGGTGTATTTACTGGTGGGAGAAAGAAATTTTTTATTTGCAGGTATCTAAAAAGTTCACCATGTGGTATACCATGTGAATCACAGAGTGACGGGAAGGGGACAATGGAGTTGGAGTTAAAAAACTGGAACTTTTGAGTACAGTCTCTCTTTACCCATTCTTTGAATGTGTTAGGGAAGACCCAGGCGGGGTAGAAATCTGGGTTTTTAATAAAAGACAGCAGAGGGCAATGTGGAGATTGTAGGTTTTTCTTTACCTTGATCTTGTCCCAGAGGGTAAGTGAGTGTTTGGTGATATGGTTGCTAATATTTTTACGAGATTTGGGGGGGATCCACAGTAAGTTGGATATCGAGATGGGATCACAATCTAAAGCTTCAATTGAAACCCAAAGGGGAATTTCACATTTAGCGTGATATTTTGTAAGAGTCGCCAATTGGGCCGCTTGGTAATATTTTGTGAAGTTGGGGTACCCAATCCCGCCGTTGGTTTTGGGGAGTTCCAAGACTTGTGGTTTGATTCTGGGTCGGGAGGGACCCCAAATAAAGGAAGAGATCCGTTTTTGGATTATTCTCATGTAGTATGCCGGAATTGGTATAGGGAGTACTCTAAAAAGGTATAGGAGCTTCGGCAATATTGTCATTTTTACTGCGTTTAATTTCCCAAACCACGACAGGGGAAGTTGCGTCCAAGATTTCAGTAGACTTGATATATGTTTTAACAGTATGGGGTAATTATACGAGAATAGGTCTGCTATTTCTGCTGTTAGGTGGATTCCTAAATAGGGGATGCTTTTCCCGGGCCAGTTAAAGGGGAGTCCAGATTTGGTAGCTGTTAATTCTGTGTCTGATAATGAAATGTTTAGGGCAAGACATTTTTTAGGATTAATTGCTAAACCTGATATAGTTGCGAAATGATTCAGAATTGGGATGAGGTTAGGGCCGGACACTTGGGGGGAGGATAAGAAAAGTACAATGTCATCCGCGTAGAGGCATAATTTATGTTTAAACCCACCCAATTCATGCCTAATATCTTAGGGTCCAATCTAATTCTTTGGGCTAGGGGTTCTATCAGGAGGGCGAACAGCAAAGGAGATAGGGGACAGCCTTGTCTTGTTCCTCTCTGGACTGCAAACGTATCAGATTTGTAACCTGCGTATTTGACGTAAGCTTTTGGATTGTTGTACAGTGCCATAACCCAATTTCTAAAATTTGGACCGAAGCCCCAATTCTGCAAGATATATTCCATGTAGGACCACGAGACGGAATCAAAAGCCTGTTTGATGTCCAGAGATATGAAGCAGGCTGGGATTTTCCTCTCCTTGGCTGAATGAGCAAGCAAGCATGCCGTCCGAATGTTATCCCCTGCCTGTCTAGTGGGCATGAAACCCACCTGGTCCCGGTGAATCAATGATCCTATAATCTTGTTTAGGCGGCTGGCTAGAATTTTACCTAAGAGTTTAATATCCGTGTTCAACATGGATATAGGGCGGAAATTTTCGCTAAGGGTGGAGTCAGAGTGTGGTTTTGGGATCATGCAGATCGTGGCTGTTAGTGATTCCTGCCTGAAGGAGTTTGATTTTAAGAGGTCGTTGTATGCATCTGCTAAAGTGGGGGAGATTATGCTAGTGAAGGTTTTGTAGTATCTGGCTGAAAACCCGTCGGGACCTGGTCTTTTATTTAACTTAAGTTCTTTTATAGCTCCCATGACGTCATCGTGTGTTATTGGTTTCTCTAATTCTGTTCTTTGGGCTCCTGTCACTTGCGGGAGTTGTAATTGTGAAAAAAAGGAGTCAGTTTCCGATTTATTAAAGGTATTTGATTCCGAAAGTAATTTTTTGAGGTGGGCGCTAAATTTCTGCACTATTTTGATGGGGTTGCTGGTGAGGTTTTGTTTCGCAATTTTCAGTTTTACTGGGTTATGGGACTTGTTTATCGAGTTTAAAGCTCTTGCCAAGAGTGTTCCCGGTTTGTTGGAGTTCTTATAGTAGGAGTGTTTGGACCTGGTTAGAGTTTTTATAGCAGAGTTCGTAAGGAAAAGGTCATATTCCAGGCGGGTCTCGTCTAAGCGTGCTTTGGTGCTGGGGGAGTGATTCTGCTGAAAGGCTAGGAATGCTAAGTTGTAATCTGTTTCCAATTTTCTCCCTAACTGCAAGCGTTCTCTTTTATGAATTCCCAGTTGTCTTTGAAGAAAACCTCTAAGCACAGGCTTGTGGGCTTCCCAGAGTGTGAGGGGAGATGTTTCTGGGTGAGTGTTGAATTCTAAATATTCTTTTAAGTTTTGCTCAATTGCGGAACAGTGGACGGGATGTTTAAGAAGAACTTCTGGGAGATACCAGGTAGGGTCATGATTCTTAGGAATTGTGGATGAGAAAGTTGTGAAGACTGCATTGTGATCTGACCAGGGAATGGGAATGATGCTAGAATCAAGTACTTCTGGCAACATTCCAATGGTAGTAAAAATATGGTCAATACGGCTAGAAGATCTATGAGGGTTCGAGTAGTATGTATATATACGTTTCGTTGGGTTGGATTCTCTCCAAGTGTCCACCAATTTATGTTTAGATAATAGGTTGGGGAGGGACCCCTTAGTATTCTGTTTTGGGGGGGCGTAAGGGGTTCTATCCAAGAAAGGGAGGATAACCTGGTTAGAATCACCACACATGAAGAGAGCTCCCATCTTGTGCGTGTTAACGATTTGGAGGAGATGTGACATGAACGGTAATGGGTTCTGATTAGGCGCATAGTATGACACTACCGTCGCTACCGTGTCCATTATGTGCCCTGTTAGGATTAGGTAGCGTCCCTCTGGGTCTTTTATTTCTGACTTCAAGGTAAAGGGTGTTGATCTGTGGAATGCAATAAGGGTGCCTCTCTTTTTGGTAGAGGCGGATGCTGTGTATACTTGTGGGTAGGATGCATTATAGTATTTAGGAGTGGATTGAGGGGTAAAGTGGGTTTCTTGCAAAAAAACTATATGTGCTTTCTTAGCCTGAAAGTGTCTAAATGCCTTGGAACGTTTCTGAGGAACATTGAGGCCCTGTACGTTGAGCGATAACAAGTTTAACGGAGCCATGGCAGCCAAACCATCATGAAAATCTTACCTTGGCCGTTCGCGGTGCGATGTCCCGGTCCAGCCCATGCAGACAGGAAGGGAGAAGAAAGGGGGGGGGGTGTCAAAAATATTATCCTTGAAAAAAAGATAGAAAACATTACAAGACATAGAATTCTTAAACAACTTTATATTAACTGAGTGTCCAAGTCTGGCCCGTGAAGGGGAGAACAAGTTCCCTTCAGGGGAAAAAATGCCCACGTCTAGGTCCGGCATAATATTGCCGGGTCCAGAGGAGGGTCTAAGGTGGCGCATGTTGTTTCCGTGCATCGGAGACCCGCATACTGAAAAAAAAAGAAACAAAAAGGCAAAAGATAAAACTTTCAGGCTCCCCTCAGGGTGCCTGAAGTTGCGTTGCTGAAGAGTGTCAGCTTGATGAGGGTAGGGTGTTTGATTAGCAGTGCCCTAAGGAGAGCATTTCTAAATAAATGGAGCATAGCTTAGATGGGGGCCTGAGGTGTGCAGGCGGGGTTGCTTTGCTTCCAATCTATGGGCAGGAATAAGTGGTACTAGGGAGAGCATCTATGTGAAAGTGCTGCAAGGGGATGTGTCAAGACAGCGGGTTTCTGCCCCATTCCAAATAAAGTGGGTAGATGCTAAGTAATTGGAGTTGGGAGTTCTAGAACGTGAAAAAAAAAAAAAAGGAGGGGGGGGAGCTGCTATAGGTTAGATAGAAAAGTGAGGTCAAATTTGGTGGGGTGTTGCGGCCTCCTGTGCAGAGGTAGAGTCAGATTGGGGTGCCAGATTAATCCGATTATTGGGTAAAGGGAGAAGTGCATTGTTAGAATGCTCTTGTATGGAAAGTTCAGTCCATAGTATCTGTTTCTTGTTCCTGGGGCTGGTCCATGAATCTGCCACGTTTACTTGATTGTTGCACGCCGTTATTTTGTTCCTGGTATGGTGAATCATTGCGTGGAGAGGAGGATGCTGTTCTCCTGCGTGTTGTACTTGTTGAAGTTGGCCTGTCGATTAACTTGAAGTCTAAAAGAGCTTGGTGAAGCTGGTCTGGTGTTCTGCATACAATTTTTGTCCCCTGATAGGTGAATCGCAGTGAGAAGGGGAAACCCCACTGGTATTTTATATTGCGGTTTTGTAGCTCCATTAGGAGAGGCTTCATAGCCCTCCTTTTAGTTATAGTCAGTTGCGATATATCTGCAAAGATCTGGTATTTGTGGCCCTGAAATGAAAGACATTCTTTTCCTCTGGCGGCTTCCAGTATTTGTTCTTTTGTCTTGTAGAAGTGAAATTTTGCTATTATGTCCCTAGGGGGACCGTCAGCTTTTTTAGAGGTGAGTGCCCTATGTACTCTGTCCATTTCTAGCCTTTCTACCGGTATCCCAGGGAGAAGCTCTTGGCACAATGCCAGAGTAGTGGCTTGCAGGTCTGTGACTGACTCAGGGATACCTCTAAACCTTAGGTTAGACCTCCTGGCCCTGTTCTCGAAGTCCTCCAATCTGCTTTGCAGTATTAAATTTTCTTCTTTGAGAGTGTCTATTTCTGACAGGCATTCTTGGGTGTATATTTCTATTTCTTCTACTCTAGTTTCCAGGGCTTCCGTGCGGCTACCCAGCTCCCTGATTTCCTTGGTAAGGTTGGCTGTAATCTGGTCTGAGGTGACTTGCAGGGCTTTATGGAGCATTCTTTCAAATTGTTTTAAAATACCTGAGGGGATTGTGGCGTCCTGTGATGTAGATAGTTTTCCCACATTTCTGTCTTCCTCCTCACTGTCTGAGTCCAAGTCTCTGAGGGATGCCATAAGTGCAGCAGTTTTAGCAGCTTTGGCTGTGCTTTGGTGTGCCTTCACTGAGGTGTGGCTCTCTGAGGGGACAGGTGCTTTCTTTGCAGCGTTCTTAGCCAGCTGAGCACCACTGACAGGATTTGTTTTGTCCCTGTTTCTTGCTCTTCCCAGCACCATTTTTCGAATAAAAAGTGTCCCTCACCTCTGTGGAAGTTGTACCGAATCCCTGTTAGTTTTCGCCTTGATTTTCGGTACTATATCGGCGGGAATTCTCCTTCACGGAGTGGAGCTCTAGCCCGGCATGTCTGTCCCGCTAGGCTTCACGCATGCCCCTCACATCTGTCTTTTTCAATCACTTATAGGTCTAAAAAATTATTTAAAAGTTCACAAGAGTTACAATATTAACTATTCCTTTAGCCTGGCATTCATGTGATCAGTAAGTCTGCTTATTATTGGCTAAAAAAGGCTTTAGGCTTTCAGCATAATGTTATACAATAGCAGCAATCAAAACAAAAATTACATTTTGAATAGCAGAGCTTGTCAGAGCTTTATACCTGTATAAGGAGTTCAAAATGTTGAGGGCAGCCTCTTGCACAGTTCCTATCTGAGAACCCCTAAACATTGGGACAGGGACTGCAGGGTGCAGTGGAAGGTGCTAGGAAGCTGGAACCGAAGACTTGAACTTGGAAGCACTGCTGTCAAGTAAGAAGAATCACAGTGGTTGAGGGAACCCAGAATACACCAAGTCCAGTAGAGATCAGAGCCAGGTCACAAGCCAAGTTTGGTAACAGTTCAGCAGGAAGCAAATTGTGAGCAGGATCAGGGTCAGGGAGGTTGGTAAAAAGGTTGGTAAAAAAAGGTAGGCAGCAAACATACAAAGCAAGCATTATCCAGAAGCAGGTTAGATAAAGTGGGGTCAATAACAAGCTCAAGCAGGTTCGCAATCAGTAAAAATAGGAATTTAAAGGGATTGTAAACCCTTGAGATTTTTCACCTTAAATCATTCTATGTATTAAGATGAAAACCCTTCTACAGTGCAACAGTGCACTAAGTTGTACACATTGGTGAATGTATTTACTATTTTGGAATGCACTTATGTGTATGGACTATTGTTATTTAAACATTTTTTTATTTATATGTTTAATTTCTTACTAATAGAAAACTTTATCTAATACTTTCACTTAATACAAAAGTAGGGATATCGTTGTGGTTAGGCTTAAAAATGAAACCCTTAAATTTAAATGGATTGTAAACCCTTGAGGTTTTTCACCTTAATGCATTCTATGTATTAAGATGAAAACCCTTCTACAGTGCAGCAGCCACCCAGAGTGCCCCATTTACTTACCTGAACCTGATCGTTCCAGCAACAGGGACAAGCACAGCAGCTCCAGCTGCTGTCTCAGGTCCTCATTAGATAGATTGATAGCAGCAGGAACCATTAACTCCCACTGCTGTTAATAAAATCCAGTAATACGGGAGCCAGGGGTGGGCATGAGTCCTGCTGTTTGTGTCAATGGATGCACGAGTGGCCCCAGGTTCACTTGAGGATAGGATATCCACCTCATTCACTGTGCTGAGGGAAAATCCCCTTGCAAAGTAAAAAGTTCCTTTGCAAAGTGAACTGCCTATTGCCTCTAGTAAAACAACCACAATATGTCTGGTTGTTCTGATAAACTAAGGCAGGCCATTGATGATTTCCCCATCAACACAGTCAGTACTTATTGGGTTATCCCTCTGGTGAAGCTATTGGGTTCTCTTGGCAGGGAGGCAAGGAGAGTCGTCCCTGTGAGGAGAACACAGTGATTATTGCTAGGGGCTGTAGCCGCTGGCAACAATCACATGTAAAAATCCAACATGCTTGTTGTGCCCAAGTTGATCATCAATCAGCCTGCCCATAAATGTTTGGAACCATACATGACTGGCTTAATTCAAATATATTTCTGATGTGTGAATGCCCATTAAAGTTACAATTATACTTTACAATTACACTAGTTTCTCAAAATCTTTTGATCAAGTTATTAATTTATATCCAATTAAATTCCAGTAATTATTGTTAAAAAGACACATTTCTGAGTATAATTCATAATAAACAGAAAATTCCCAGGAACAGTATTTGCATGAACGTAGTACAATGATGCCACAATATTCTGCTCAGCAGTGTAGCCTTGATACTCTGCAGAGATAATCTATTATTTTCTCTACTTTATTTGCTAAGCTCGCATTGAATTCCTTATTAAGAAATAAGTTACTATGCAAGGAAACTAATTAAGCATTGTATGCAAGTATATATTTAAGATGCCATTTGGAAGTTAAATTGCTATAAGATTTGTTGTAAACAGAAACCATTTGGCAGTAGGATGCCTTTTAGTACTACAAAATCTGCCAAGAATTATTTGCTTATCTGCAGATTTTATGGGGACAACAGTATGCAAACAATATTTTATTGTTACTGAAAATATACAATGTTTGGATTTTCTTTTCACCACAATAAAGTATGTGTAAATTATTTCCACAATATATTATATGCTGAATATTAAATAGCAGAGATAATAGCTAATAGCTGCTTTTTCAATATATCTACTGTATTTATCTTAACAACATTTTTTACTGTTTACAGAACAGTCCATGCGCTTGGTCTGACACTCTTCATATCTCCATTGAGATGGATTGCCAATTATACGTCATTAGCAGGGACATTTTTTATTTTCAATTAAGCAGGTTCTAGTCTTCATGTTCCTCAAATTTCCTCAAATAACTAAAAACACCAGTTGTGCAGGAATCAAATGCAGGTTTGCCAGTATTTGGTTGATTTCTTTCCATTTTAGACAAAATGTTACAAATGTAGGCCCAGATTCAGAGAGCGATTACGCCTGTCTAACTGGTGTTAGACAGGAGTAATTTCAAATTTCGCGTGCCGTATCACTAGTTTGAATCCTCAAACCATGATACGGCGGCTTCGGGCTTCGATCCGAGAGGCTTACGTCTTCTTAAGCCTTCGGATCTATGTTGCGATATTTTTGCGGCCGCTGGGTGGAGTCCGCGTCGTTTTCACCGTCGGGGTATGCAAATGAGTTTTTACGGCGATCCACGAAGGTACGAGTGTCCTTCGCAATCGCCTACGTCATTTTTTGGCTACGTAATGTTAGAGCAGCTTTTTGCTGGTTTAACAATGCGTAACCCATGTTAAGTATGGCCGTCGTTCCCGCGTCGAATTAAATATATATATTTTTTTTTTAACGTAACTCGTTCGGGAATAGGAATGTACGTAAACGACGCTACTACGACGTAACGACGTGATTTCGCGCAATGCACGGCGGGAAATTTGGGAACGGAGCATGCGCAGTTCGATCGCCGCGGGAACACGCCTATTTTAAATGCTTCACGCCCCCTACTCGCGTAGATGGATTGCGCCGGGAGAAATACACTACGCCGCAGTCGTTTAATGGACAAAATCTACCTGGATTCCACGTAGAGCCAGGTAAAATACGGCGGCGTAGTGTATTTCGAAAACGCTATGATAATCTAATTCTCTGTGAATCTGGCCCATGAAGTCTAATAGCCTAAGTTATCCACAAAGTGTTATCCACACACTCCACAAAGTCAGCACCTCCAGTTATGTCAGAACCAATCACCAAGCCTCTTACTGGAAAATATTGACCATTTAAAAATTAAAGGGTCATATAGCGACTTACAAAAACTAGAGCATGCAAAATCTGGTACAGCTTCCAAATGTTTTATCAAAGCTTAATTAAACAAGCTGAAGTTAGAAGCTGACTGGCTACCATGCAAAGTTGTATCAGATTCTGTGTGTACCAGTTTTAGTAAATCAACCCCATTGTGAAAGCTGCCACCCAGGTCCTAGCACCATTAATGACTAATCAGGGCTGGTGCAAGGATTTTTGACACCCTAGGCGAATCCTCATTTTGCCACTCCCACTTAAGCTCTGCCACTGACTCCACTACCTTTGCTGAAAGAGAGAGGTAGGAGGGAGGGCTGAGAGAAATAGAGGTAGGAGGCAGGAGAGATGGCTGAGAGAGAGAGAGAGAGGGGAGGTAGGAGGGAGGGCTAAGAGAGAGAGTGGTAGGAGGGAGGGCTGAGAGAGGTAGGAGGGAGGGCTGAGAGGGAGAGAAAGAGAGAGAGAGCGAGGAGAGAATGCTGAGAGAGGTAGGAGGGAGGGCTGAGAGAGAGAGGTAGGCAGGAGGGCTGAGAGAGAGAGGGAGAGGGGGCTGAGAGAGAAAGAGGGGGCTAGGAGAGGGGCTGAGAGAGAGGGGGCCAAGAGAGAGAGGGGGCAGAGAGAGAGAGAGGGGGGGCGAGAGAGAGGGTGTGTTAGGTGAGTGGGGTCAGAGAGGGAGGGCTAAAAATGGAGGGAGGGCCAAGAGAGGGGGGCTGAGAAAATAGGAAGGACTGAGAGAGAAGGGAGGGGGCTTAGAGAGAGGGGGCTTAGAAAAAGGGGGCTGAGAGAGAGGGGGCTGAGAGAGGGGGGATGGCTGAAAGATGGGCCGGCTGAGAGAGAAAGGAGAGGGTCGATGGCTGAGAGTATAGGGATGGCTGAGAGTATAGGGATGGCTAAGAGGAGGGGAGGGGGTGAGAGGGGAGGGGCTGAGAGAGAAGGGAGGTAGGCTTGGAGAGAGGGGGTTGAGAGAGAGAAGGGGGAGTAGGTGGAGATAAGAGACAACTAGCCCTGTTCCTGCAGTCCCACCTCTGTCCCACTTGCAGTCTGTCTGCAGGTGTGTATGATGACAGACAGTACCTTCCATAACATGATGCCAGTCTCCTGCTCCGATCCGTTCAGTTCCAGCAGCTCCTGCAGCAGCCTGTGCCTCCTGCCCGTCCTTTGTGACAGCTCTGTGTCCCAAATGAGCGCCAAGGCTATCTGTCCTCCAGCTCCGGTCCTCACATCAGAGTGCGGAGAGGAACTTGGAGCTGTCCATGCTCTGGAAGCATGGAGTATGCTGCTCCCGCTTGCCTCCTGGGAGAGGCGGATTCAGGAGACAAGGTCAAGGAGGAGGTGGTGCCACGGTGGATCTCTTCTTCCGAGTCCCGGGCTTATCTGTGCTCGGCCGGCCCCTCCCTGTTCACTGCCATGTAGTGATGAATGCCCGGCTGCTCACGCCTCCCCAAGGGTGCTGCTGATTGCTGCCAACTGCTGCGCCGCAACACCCATGGTGCTAGACAGCTGGGTAGAGGAGGAGGTGCATTGACAAGCTCCAGGCACCCTCTCCTCACACCGAGTAGTTAAGCCAGCGGCCGTGGCTGCGCCCTAGGTGTCTGCCTAATTTGCCTAGTGGTAGCGTCAATCATTAATTACTAAGAAAACCTGAGAGCTGACCTCTGAGATGATTCAGGTCAGTGGGAGGATGATGGATGATATGATGCCTGTCCTTTTGCAGTTTATAGTACATCCATGACTCCTGGGCCTTGTCTGATCAGTTAAGAGTGATGTGAGTCCTGTGTCATGTGAGTGTGGATAACACTTTAAAGTGGCCAGCTGAATAATTTACTTTGGAAGAGTGAAGATATTGGTTTATGGACATGGTTTCTCACATATTTTGATATAGTGGACTAAAGGCTGGTCATCGGCTATAGAATGGTCTGTTTATGGGGTATTTGCACTTGATGTGTTGTTTATTTTCTTATATGCACTTTCATTTAATTAAATGCGTTATGGCTCAAAGATTATCCCGTTTATGGGCAATCAGTATTTTCCATTTTTTTAATAATGTTTATTTATTTATTTGGGTTATTTTGATCAATTACACACTATATTTGTTTAGTGCTATACTTTTTGTAGTTTTTGTTGAGAGACTTCAAAAAGTATGCTGTCTGTGCTGGTGGTAAGACCAGTTCTTCAGATTTCCTAACTTCCCATTAGTGATAGGGAAATCTCAATACGTATTTAAACATGGAATGCTCATTGCATAATGAAGATCTGTTTAATTAATGAAATTCTAAGGGGTTCCATTATATTATACATTTTTAAAGATGGGAAGCTGCACCATCCACGTTAATTTGAGTATTGGTTATCTCATTGGTTGTAGTCTACATACTCAGTAAATAAGAAACAGGCTTTCAGGTGAACAAATAGATGGCCAAAAACCCCAATTCAATGTTTTTCTTCTGCTAAATTTATTATAATTATCCACCCAGCATAATAGATTTCTCAAATTCTAATGCACTGAATTTATCAAAATTTACTTATTACTGTTTCCCGCCACCATCCAAGTAATTATGATTTAGGCAAAGTTGCCCCATACATGAATCAAAATAAAAAAATAAAAGAAGGTAAAAAAGAATAATGAATATGCTTTGCGCCCTTCCTGCTGTATTTGCCAATCCGAATTGGAAGCCCACTACTTCTGCAGCACGCGTACTTCCCCCATTCCCAGCCAACCCAGAATTCAGGTGGAAACAGCTGATTTTACGTCACTTGGTTTTTATTCCCTGTTTTTCACGGAAGATCTCTATAGATTTATTGTGGACCAAAGCAATTTGTATGCTGGTCAATTCATCACCGATAATCCCCAGTTGACCCTTGCCAGAGATTGGAGATCTATTAGCGTCTCCGAATTTAAGACCTTACTGGGCATATACCTCCTCATGGGCATAACTAAAAAAAGTGAGTTGCAGTCGTATTGGTCCACTGACCCAATTCATCTTATGCAGTGTTCTCTGCCTCCATGACCAGGACACGATACGAGCAGATCTTGCGGTTCATGCATTTCAATGACAATGAACTCTGTTGTCCTTGGGGTGACCGTGAATACGATCGGCTCTACAAAATTCAGTCCCTCGTAAACCACTTCAACCAGCAGTTTGCAGCCTTGTTTACTCCCGATCAAGTTGTCTGCGTTGATGAGTCACTGATTATGTTTTCTGGCTGCTTGTCATTCAAACAATATCTTCCCAGCAAGCATGCCAGATATGGGGTCAATTTAAATAGAGAAAAAAAAAATGTATCAACACGCAGAGTGGTACTGCGGATACATGAAAAAAATAATACATGTGCCACATCCTAATAAATTGAAAACAGAGGAGCAAGAGGCCAGTCATGGACTTTTTAGGCACGGTAATAAAGTAGGGATATATTCAGAAAATGTATTATAAAAAATGTATTTATTACAAACATTTCATATAAAAACAAGTTCCATAAGAACTAGACATGATAGTAAACTTATACAGCATTCACAAGTCTACAAAGAAACAAAAAGATAGTGGATATGAAGTGAAAATATTCTTCAAAAATAACCAGGTTATCCAGATGTTCGTATATTAGGTATATCCTTGGAAGGATTGAATAACCACTAAACTTGATGTATGTAGTTTGTAATAAATACTGCAATGGCTTAACATGTTTTGTGTATCCTTACCCTTCTTCAAAAAGCCTTTGTTTTAAGTTTGCTATATAGAAAGAGAAGATATTAATAAAATAGAGATACATACATTTTAACCAGAGCTTTTTTTCTCAGAAAATAGGTGCAGGAACTCAACCACGACCCCTTTCAGATTTCAAAAACAGTAGAAGGGTCTTAAAGGGGCATTAAATACCAGGATTGCATTACATACAGAGTGCAGAGTTCAGATGGTTACACACAGAGTGCAGAGCTGTCACTTGTAAACACAGAAACCAGACTTCTGTGTTTACAAGTGATTGTGGTGAGAAGGCACCAATGAGTCTGAGCCAAAGGTGGTGGAACTGAGTTCCCCCAAGTTCCCCCTGAAAAAAAGCCCTGATTTTAACAATAATATGGATAGCATACATTGTGTGTGTCAGTAGGTAGATCAAACACATACAGATATGGGGTCAAGATGTATACGCTCTGTGACTGGGCAACAGGCTATACATATAGTTTTATGGTTTGCAAGGAAATAGATAGTTACGTAGAGCTAAAGAACTGCCCAGACTACATAGTGCTGGTAAGATTGTGTGGGACTTGGTGTCACTCTTATTCAGAAAGGGGTACCACTTGTATGTCGACAAATATTACACAAGCGTGACACTTTTAATCACTTGTTTGATCATGGAATTGGCACATGTGGCACTGTGTGATCTAATTGCCGGGGCTTACCCCAGCGGCTTGTAGATTCCCATCTTAGGCTGGGGGAGAGAGCCTGTTGAGATGTAATAATTTGCTCGCTGTGAAGTGGAGGGATAATAAGAATGTTTTTGTTCTGTCCTCCCTTCACGCAGACACGACGGTCCAACTTCAAATTGTTGTGGAAAAACCCCTCTGTGTCCATGAATACAACCTTAACATGGGAGGGGTGGACCTCATTGCCCGTAATGTCAGACGTTGGTATAAAAAACTGTCTGTATATTTATTCCAATTGTCTCTGCTGAATGCTTATGTGCTATACAAAGCTTCAGGGCTTTCCTTAAATTCCAGAAAAGAGCATCACAGCCCTTCTGTTTCCAGACGGTGCTATGGCCCAACTTCCCAATCCAAATGCAGTGAGCCTGCTGCATGAGAGGCATTTTCCATATGTCCTCCCTGGTACCCCTACCCAAAGAAATCCCCAAAGAAGATGTGTCTGCAGAAAACATGGATATAGGCGTGACACCCGCTTTTATTGTCCCTCCTGTCCTGACCAACCTGGTTTTTGCATTGGTAAATGTTTGGAACGCTACCACACACTAGTGGAGTATTAGCGTAGGGTTCAGCATTGCACAGTCCTAGGGTACACTTAAACAGGGTCTCACATCACATTTTGAGAGACCCTAATCTTGAACCTTTACATTTTATATAAAAGTGCAAAAAAACAAACAAAATCACAATAAAAATAAAAAAGCCAAAAATAGTTGTGGTTTTATTTTTCTTCTCTCTCTATTGTTCTCTCTCTTATGTTCGCTCTCTATTGTTCTATATCCATTGTGCTCTCTGTTGTTACTGTATTACTATACTACACCAGGGAAAAGAGAGAGATCTAGGATCTAATAGATCAATTTTTTTCAAAAAAGAGTACCTATCACTACCTATTGCTATCATAGGGGATATTTACATTCCCTGAGATAGAAAAAAATGTGAAAAAAAAAATGAAATCAAAAATCAAAATAAATAATAATAAAATAGGACGCACCCCTGTCTCTGGCTGGTCTCATATGTAAACAGCAATTGCACCATGCGTGTGAGGTATCACCGCAAAGGTCAGATCGAGGGAAGAAATTTTCGCAGTAGACCTCCTCTGTAAATCTAAAGTGGTAACCTGTAAAGGATTTTAAAGGCTTATAAAAATGTATGTAGTTTATCACCACTGCACATTTGTGCAATTTTAAAACATGTTGGGCCAGATTCACGTACATTGGCACATATATTGACCGGCGTAGCGCATCTCCTTTACGTTAGACCGGCTCAATTTAGAGACACAAGTACCATATCCTCGTAGTATTTGCGCACAAATTTACGCCGTGGCAACGTAAATCCCGAGGCGTAAGGCGATGTAATTCAAATTGGGAAGGACGTGGGTGTGTTCCATTGAAATGAGCCGTGACCCCATGCAAATGAAGGGCCGGCCGGATTGCGCATGCGCGCATGAAGCAGACTATGGTCAGCACCTCTCTGCGCATGCTCAGAACTCGGCACGGCACAATCAGTGAGATTGGAACTAGGCCCGGTCAACTTAGTAAGCTACGCACAGTGCTTAAATAGACCGAGAGAAACGCCCTTCCTTTGCAAAAGTACATCCATTTGTTTCCCTTCCTACAGCAAGATGCTTTTGTTCTGTTGTTTGTTAGTGTTTGTTGGTTTGTGACGTGTCTTTGAGATTTTTGATGAATGTTTTGGAGAGTGTTTTGGAGAGTGATTTGGAGAGTGATTTGGAGAGTGATTTTTGGTGAGTGTTTTGGAGAGTGATTTGGAGAGTGTTGTGTGAACATGAGTGAGAGGAAGAGAAAATTAAAATTTTCCTTGCGGGAGAAGGAAATAATTATCAGGGCCATTACCCAATATGGGCGATTCCTGCACGGCCCGGAGAGTGCCAACACCCCCCCCCCCCCCCCCCGGCCAGGAAGAGTCAGATTTTGCAGGACATCGCCGACAAGGTAAATGCTTTGGGGGGTAAGACCCGGACACACCAGGGGATCCAAAAGAAGATCAATGATCTCCGGCGTGTGGTCCATGGGAAGCTGGCCAAGATTGCAGCACATGGCAGGGGCACTGGAGGGGGCCCACCATGCACTGTTAGGCCGACTGAGGAGGAGCGTGCAGTGGCCCAGACCTTCAACAGGCAGCAAGTGGAGGGGCTGCCTGGCTTTGAATGAATGAATGAATGAATGAATGAATGAAAAACTTATATAGCGCGGCACATGCGAACCAAATCGCCTGCTTTGACTCCAGTGAGGAGGATGTGAGGACAGGTAAGGTTTTTTTTTTCTATCTGGTGTGTAGCATGTGTGTGGGGGGGAAGGGAATATGTGGCAAGTGTGTGGATCCTCCAACCTGTGAATGTTTTGTGTCATCCACAGATGTGCAGGAGGGTGCTGGGCCATCTGGCCTGTCCGCACCATCCCCGGGACAACAGTCTGAGGAAGACCCCCAGACAAGGCCGGAGTCCTCTGAGGAGGTTGAGGAGGAGGAGTTTGAGGAGGAGGAGGAGGTCATGTCAGGGAATGAATTCATGTTAATTTTGGAGGAGTCTTCCCCTATGGCTGGCAGCAGTCAGGCCTCCATTAGGGGTAGCCCATCCCACTCCTCCCCCAACAGGACTCCCCCCCAAGGGGCTCCCCTTCTCCCCAGCCACAAGCCTCACCTGGAGGCAGGAAGGTGACCCACAAGACCAGGGGGGTGGCCGAGGTTCTGCCTGCAAATCTGAGAAGGGACCAGGCCCTTCAGACCCGCCATCTGGGACAGGTCAGCCAGACTTTGGGGTGGATGGAGGAGAGCCTGTCCTCCATAAAGGATTCAGTTGGTTACATGGCCTACAACTCCCTGGCTTTGATCAATTGCCAAAATGAAATGCAGGCTACCACAGCAGGCGTTGGTCAGGATGTGCGGGCCCTCGGTTAGGATGTGCGGGCCCTCACCCAGGCTATCCAGGCCAATACGGCAACCCTCAATGCTGGCCTGACCAGAATTGCCCTGGCCTGGAGGTCAGGCCGCCAGGTGGGCAGAGACCAGGGGATGCTCCTCCTTCCCCGGATTACCCCCCCATGAGTCTTCCCTGAGGAGTCGGGGCCATAGCCGTGGCTGCCCCAGGCGTGGGTCACGCCAGCGGTGGTAGTTTTTTTGGCTTTTCTGTGTTTTCTTTGCTGTGCATTTTTTTTTTTTTTTTGCTGGGCATTTTTTTTTTTTTTTTGAAGGCCATTTTTTTTTTTTTTTTTTATTATGATTTTTTTTTCTGTTTGTGAATGATTTTTGAATGTGGGGGTGACATTCCTGCCGGAAAAGGGGTGTCATCCTCATTTGTGGTGGAGAAGGGTTCCCCAGGAAAAGGGAGAAGTGATCCCCAGGTCCGTGTGAATGGTGTATGAATGTACAGTGACATAATTGGAGCCGTGGCATGGCGTTGCTGCTCACAAGTCCTGCATGGTGGGCTTGTGCTAATCCAATGTGATGAGGATGTGGTGTGTGTGATCTAAGGACCACAGTGGTGTGCATGCATGCATTCTCATTGTGCCATGATTAATGTGTGTGTTTAACGTGCAAAGATGTCTAATGTGAGCTGTCTCCTGGCTGCTCTTCCCCCAGAAGACAGGGTAGCCCCGTATAGGGGGGGATTGTCTGGTTCGGGGGTCAGGTCATCACGTATGTTGGAATATGTTTGGGGAATACAACAGGGTACTCCCAGACTTATCCAGGCATCGGAAACGTGACTTCAGGAGGCCAAAGGTGAGCTCCACCACTGCACAGGTACGTGCGTGTGCTTCATTGTATCTTTCCTCTCCTGGGGTTTGGGGGTTCCGGATAGGAGTCATGAGATGGGGTCCCAGTGCATACGCAGAGTCACCTGGAAGGGAAAAGACAGGAGGATGTTAGTAGTGCATGTGCCCCTTGTGATTTCTGCATCATGGGGGGGCAGTCATGCCTGACTCCCATGTCACTCACCAAACAGCCAGCTGTCCCCATACATGTTCTGTTCGAATTCTGTTGGGATGGGGCTATGATTGTATATGTAGCTGTCATGGCTGGATCCGGGGTGTTTGGCACGGACGTGCCATATGAGGCATTTGGCATCGACTTTCACTTGTACGCTGATGGAATGCCAATGCTTCCGATTGCGGTATATGTGCTCTGTCTCACGGGGGGCTGGAGTGCCACATGTGTGCAATCAATGGCCCCCACGGTGCGTGGGAATCTGGCAATCCTGTAGAAATCTGTCATTGCCTTCAGCCGCAGGTCCTCCTGGGTGGGTTTGATGATTTGGTTGGCCATGCGTCTGAGATTTGCATGGATAACCTCGTGCACACATCTGCTCATGGAGGATTGTGCCATCCCAGCCACCACTCCACTTTTACGCTGAAAAGAGCCACTGGCAAGGAAATGGAGTGTTGCCAGGACCTTGACCAGTGGTTGCACTGCATGTGAGCGTTGTGTTGGGCTGGTGATGTCCTCCTGCAGGGTTGTGGTTAATTTCATGATGGCATGAGGGGTGAATCTAAAGATGCGATACACCTCAAAATCACTCATCCCAAAGATGTCTATGCGTGTGCGGTATATCCTCTCCCGTGCCCTCCTCCGTGCCCTCCTCCTTCTGCGTTCATCTAAAGTCAGTAGTATAGCTATGAGCAAGGATGCCCCTGGCATGTTGGCATACAGATTGTTGTCCTGCAAGTGTGGCTGCTCAGCTCATCCCTAACGGTGTTGCTTTAGCTGACATGTAGACGGATTGTCCAAATTTAAACCTGCTTTTATAAGGACTAACTTTAGACCGGACGTGCAGCTGATGCGCACAGCGAGTAGCCTGCACCGCACAAACGTACTTTTGTGGATCGCCGTATCTCCCTCATTTGCATATTTGCATAGCAAATCAATGGTGTGTCTAGTGCATTTTTGCGCGCACGATGCGCCGATCTATCGTAATTACGTCGGTCGAAAAATTCAGGATTTCAGGCGTATATCGTTTTGGGGATACGGCGCATTGATACGTAGGCGCATATTTAGACTTACGCCGCGCATCTCGTGAAACGCCGGCTTAAGTGCTTTGTGGATCTGGCCCGTTGTGTTTGGTATCCATATACTCAAAATAAGATCATATTTTTTTTTCATCAAACAATTGGGCAATATAGTGTGTTTTAGTGCAAAAAAAAAAATCGATGCGCAAATACTGTATGAAAAAAAAAATGGCAGCACCCACCATTTTAATCTGTAGGGCCTTTGATTTGAAAAATATATAATGTTTGGGGGTTCAAAGTAACTTTCTAGCAAATTTTTTTTTTTTTCATGTAAATAAAAATTGTCAAAAAGGGCTTTGTCTTCAAGTGGTTAAAAGAGTGGGTGATGTGTGACATAAGCTTCTAATGTTGTGCATAAAATGCCAGCACAGTTCAACCCCCCCAAATGACCCCTTTTTGGAAAGTAGACACCCCAAGCTATTTGGTGATAGGCATGTTAACTAGTTGCCGACCAGCCGCCGTAATATTACGGCGGCAGGTCGGCACTGCTACACGAGAGCACGTAGCTCTACGTCCTCCACGTGAACGGCTGTAGGGCGCGCGCGCGCCCCCCGCCGTTCCCGACGATCGGATTCGGTACAGAACCGATCACTCACCAGGTCCAGGCCAATAAAATCTGGTCTGGACCTGCTGATCACCCTCAACCAATGGTTGTTTTCCCCTAGCAATGTTTTGTAAACATTGCTAGGGGAAGTGCTGCTCTCTCCCTCGTGTCGGTCTTTCCGTTCCTGACCGAGAGGGAGAGAGCATCTAAACGTGAGTTGCACAACAGTACACTGACACCAGGTCACATAGGTACACATTTAACCCCCCGATCACCCCCAGATCACCCCCAAAATTAACCCGTTTATTGCCTGTCACTGTGTCACCCAGTACAGCAATCCGATTTTTTTGTTGATTGCTGTACAAGTGTCATTAGTGACTAAAATAATTGTTAGGGTAATTAAGTTTAACCCCTTGATTACCCCCTGTCACCAGTGATCACAGTATAAGTGTCACAGGTGACGCAGTTTAGCTAGTTTCTTTTTTATAGCATCAAGGCACCCGTCATATTTTTTGCAATAAAGTTTTAACCCCCTGATTGCCCGGCGGGTGATCAAAGTTTGGTTTTAGCGCCAGATAGGGTCTGCGTCGCCCCAGGCAGAGTCAGATTAGTGCCAGTAGCGCTAACACCCACGCATGCACCATTCACCCCCCCTTAGTGGTATAGTATCTGAACTGATCGATAGCTGAACTGATCAGATCTAGACTAGCGTCCCCTGCAGTTTAGGGTTCCCAAAAACGCATTGTTAGCGGGATCAGCCCAGATACCTGCTAGCACCTGCGTTTAGCACCTTCGCCCAGCCCAGCCCAACCAAGTGCAGTATCGATCGATCACTGACACAAAACACAAAAACACATAACTGCAGCGTTCGCAGAGTCAGGCCTGATCTCTGCGATCGCTAACAGTTTTTTGGTAGCGTTTGACTGTCGCTAACAGGTCAGGTGCTTTTTTTCCTGTGAATCTCACCACTGTACCCCTAAATTTAGAGCCCAAAATGGCAAATCGAATGTACGGTGATGAAGAGGCCTACTTGTTCATGAGCCTGTCAGATAGTGATGAGGAGGTCACGGAGGTCAAATTCTAGCTCATATGATCCTGTAGACGACAGTGGCTCCCTGACAGATAGCTCTGACGACGGAGTGGTCCCTGCTAGGGTCAGGCGTACCAGACCCCGATCTTCTGCTGTCGCTGAGGTGCAAGAACCGCAGGGCTCTCGTATGGGGCAGAGTAGTACTAGCGCCGCTATTCCTTCTGGTGATCTGGCAAGCACCAGCGGCCTAGTACATCCCGGTCGTACATCCAGCACTGCAGTAACACTTGGTGACTAGGGATGAGCTTCGCTCATCGGCTGTTCGATCGTTCGTCGAAAACGAACAAATCGGGTCGTTCGCGCCAAATTCGAATGACGCGCAACGGCCCATAATTCACTGCGGCGTTGCGCGCTGATGATTGGCCAAGCATGCACCATGACCCCACATGCTTGGCCAATCACAGCACCCAAAAAAACAAAGAGACCTAATTGGCCAAAGCCCGGGTGCTTTGGCCAATTAGGGCTCAGGGCTTTAGCACACGCCCCACACTATAAAAGGCCGCCTCCCGGGCGGCCTCGTGTAGTGTGTTCCACCTTGCTTAGAGAAGTGAGACAGACAGACAGAGAGAGAGATAGATAGATAGAGACACAGGGGTAGATTCACATAGAGATCAGAC